>CAUJNA010003528.1:132674-167674 GCA_963377175.1 Effrenium voratum | reverse complement strand
CACTTCCAACTTGGGCCCCAGGCGCGCGAGACGTCGGCCACGAAGAAAAACGTCGGCCCGCTGCGCACCAGGCAACAGCAGGCCTTCGCCTAGCGCGGCATGCGGCGTGCCATGGCGTGCCCGTTTTCTTGGAAGCGCGGTGCCCGTTGCGTCGGAAACCCAAGGGGGACAGGATTGGCCGTCCATACGCGATTGGGACGCAAACCCGGTAAGGGAATGATGTTTGACTGGTGACCCCCCTTCTTGGACACTTTTTGCGTTGGCATTCTTTTTGAGGGGGGCTCTTCACATCAGAACCATGTGACCCCATTGTGGGATTCAATGCTCAAAGCGGAGCCAACTTGGCGTTCCCACCACTTGGACCCAACAGCCGCGCGCCGCTCCAATTATGCCAGGCTGTCGCTTGCCAGCCTCACGGGCAAAGCGAGCCGCAACCGACACTCGGGACAGTCGCCCTGAGACACGGACTCGTGGCTCCAGGCATGATGAGAAGCTCTGGCACCACACGGGATGAGAAGGAGGTCCTCCGGACCCCTCAAAACGGCCCAGCAACCGAGCTTTGGGACACGGACCTTGCACCCCTTTGACCCGCAACTGTCTGTCAAGCGTCCTCCGCCTTTCCAGGTAGCAGCAGTGCCTCAATGCTGCATGAAAGTTCAACCGCCTCCTCCCAGCCAAGATCGACTGTGAAGCCGGCCGCTTCCTCCGTCAGGCCACGTTCTCCAACAAAAGCAGGTGGCTGCACCTCGCGTTTCACGACTCTGCGACTGTTGATGGCTCGTACCGACTTTCTTCATTCTTCAAGCATGCAAATGACCTCCAAGCTCAACTGCAGGGGCAACAACCGGGAGCTTGGCCAAGACGTCTCGAGGCGCGCAGTCGCTGAGAGTGCGGCATCTTGCGGCGCAACGCTCTTTGGCATGTCCAGCCACACGGCCAACCGGCCACTGCCAGCAGCGAGCACCCGAGCACCTGCACAGTCGAAACCCCGCTGAAAGAAGACTGACAAACGACTCAGAAAAGGATGCGGCATGCCTTCACCGCAAATTCTATCCAAGGAGCCCTGCCGTAAACCCGCAGTCATAGGTGTCCTTTTGGGAAAATTGATGACCTTTAAAAAAAAAGAAGGACACCTGCGCCTGCCGTGCTTTTTCTCAAAAAGGCCCCCGACAAAGCAGGCAGAGCTCGCCTGGAGCTTCCGGATCCGCATCCAAGAGCCGCACCGGGGCGCCTGGGCGCTTCGGAAGCCCCGGCCCAGGTCAACGGGGGCAACGGGTCACGGACACAGGCGCCAAAGAAAGGAGACCATCTTGGGATCCCATTTTGGGATCCGGGGGTTTCGGTGCAGCACACCCAGTTTAGGCTTGATGTTGGTTGGAGGTACGGGATTTTGGCCCACCCGCAGCAGGAAATGAGAACTTAGCAGGGATTGAGAAATGGAATGACCCTTATAAGCCATCCAACCGCTTTTCTTTCAGGGAATCGCTGGGTTCATTCACACTTTCCCTACCTCTCACGCCAATAAGAAAGGAGAACGTCTCTTGATTTCTCACCTAAATAGCCTAAACATGACGGAGGGTGTTGCTTTTCGAAGGTGGAGGTCCCTCTGGAAAATGAGGTTGCTTTGCTCCAGAAAAGGAAAGATTCCTCGACAAAGGATGTTGTCGGTTCCTAAAAAGGGAGGGGTCCTAGCAAAAACGTTGCTTTTGGTTCAAGAAGGGAGACATTCCGTCGCTTGGGTCCAATGCGGGAGAGTTTTTCTCTAAAACCGGCGTTGTTTAGCGCGAAGCAAACCCCAGAAAAAAGTAAGCGTCAAGAGCCCATGCCCCCCATTTATTTCTCCAAAAAACAGACTGGCTGCCTCTTTTGGACTTGGTTGAAACAACAACTTCGAGAAGAAATGATGAACAAAACAGAAGCCCAACTTCTTCTACAAACCCAGCCCAAACCCGCCACATCTACTTCTTGGGGTCTCCACTCAAGGGATCTAGTGGTTGCCTCTTGGCCGGTCCAACCCTCGGCCTTTTCGACTTCGAAACGACACATCAGCCCAGCTGCCCAGCTCCAGGCGTCGCAGGACCACTGGCTGCCGCAGGCGCCGCGAGAGCTCCCAGACCACCCCGTCCTGAGACAGAAAAGCGCGACGAAAAACCGAGACATCCCAGCTCCAGTCTCCTTCCACTCCAACCACTCCAGTCTCCCAGTCACTCCAAGCCCAAGGTCCCCCAGTCCAACCCAGTCCAGTCTCTCAGTCAGGTGTCCTGCTCTCTTCTGCAGGTGTTTCACTGAATCCAAAATCTGAAACTAGGGACCTACACTGGGTGAGCTTGGTCAGGGATCTGCCGGCTTAACCAAAACTCATGATAAACTCACCGGTACTTGGAAACCTTCCATTTGACTCAGTTGCTCCTTGGGGTTAGGGTTAGGGTTTGGGTGAGGGTTCGGTCTTGTCAGGTGCGAATGCTCCAGAACGAGAATCTGTCGAAGGAGTGTCAAGATGCAAAACTCTCAACTTCTGCAGCCTTCCGTCAGGCTCAAAATGCCAAAATTTGGCCATGGGTCAAAATCCAGTGAACATCCCAATCCCCACTAAAATAGACTAAAATGGGTGGTGCGCCAGTGCGCCTACCCCAAAATGGGATCCCATTGGTTTTGACCCACAGCCATTTGGATGAAACAGCTGCGGCAACGAGCGACGCGCTGCTCTGCAGCTCGGGGACCCGCATGGAAGGGGAATGACACGAGTCTGAAGCAATCCTTTGAGATACTGTTGCTTCGGATTTTTTGGAGGGAAGGGAGGGGGGTCCTGGCAGCCCACGAGGACATTCTTCCCCCGCGCCATCACGCTCGTTGCAGGCACGCCTGACCGATCAGGTGGTCTCTGCCATGAATTGACATTTGTGCTTCAGCTCAAAGGACCTGTAAAGTTGTACCATTTGGAATGCCGCAGCTGTGCGAGCTTGAAATTGTAAGACTTCTTGCTTTGCAAGCTCTTGAAGTGAGCTGGGCGTTCACCAAAGCAGAAAGGCATCTAACATGCTCGAAGGCCTTCAGTAGATGCAAAGCAGCACCCAACCCCGCCTGTCTCAAAGAAATCGCCCGGCACAAAGTTGGCAAGGACGTCAAGTTGCTTCACAGTCCCGTCCTGCCGAATACCAAAAAGCCAGGCGCCAGTGCTTCAGCCAGGACTGATGCACTCGAAAAAACAACTGGCTCAAAGAATCTTACCCACACCATACTCACGTGCACGTGCACGGACCGCCTCTATACTCCACACCCTGTCCAAGCATATCGAAGGAGCTAGGCCCCGCACCTCCGAAGCAGTGAGCAAAATGTCCCCTCCACTGCTCAGTGCCCGCACCTCGGCGCATGGGCTGCGGCTACCGACCTTGTGGCAAAAACAATGCGCCATGGCCAGCACGGATTTTTGAGCTTTTTGCGCAAACAAAAGACTAGTAGGTGACCAGCATCTCTGGGAAAAGAAGTCGTACAATGCAAGGGCATCCGCCAAAAGTTCTTTGAAGCAACAGCACGTGGGCAATAACGTTCACCAATGAACCCGCCAGCTGTTAACCAGGGAGGTCCCCAAGAAAAGGGACCCCCCTGTGCAATGGGTCGTGATTCAAGTATCAGGGGCCGACATGCCAGCAAGAGTTTGATTTCTGTGGCTTGCCCTAAGATCTTCCAAGCGGCCTGCCGTTCACATCATTTCCGACAACTATTGCCTCGGCTCTGCCTTTGCCATGCCCCACCCCGCAGGAAAATGCAACTTGGCCTCACGTGGACAACAGCCCTCCTCGCGGCCCCAACCGATCATCGGCATTTGCCCTTCCATGTGGCTCACGCACGTGTCTTGTAAACATCCACCTCGGCTTGGATCCCGGCCGCGGCAAAATGAGCTTGGACGCTTCGAACCTCCGACGCTGATGGCCATCGCCCACGAGCCAGCACAAAGACAGCCGAGGTCAGCAGCCACAGTTTCAACAACCAAACATACCAAACAAACCAACAGCAAAAAAAACGAGGATGACGACGACAACAACGACGGCGTTGACGACGAAACAACAACAACAACAACAACAACAACAACAACAACAACAACAACAACAACAACAACAACAACAACAACAACAACAACAACAACAACAACAACAACAACAAAACAACAACAACAACAACAACAACAACAACAACAACAACAACAACAACAACAACAACAACAACAACAACAACAACAACAACAACAACAACAACAACAACAACAACAACAACAACAACAACAACAACAACAACAACAACAACAACAACAACAACAACAACAACAACAACAACAACAACAACACAACACAACACAACAACAACAACAACAACAACAACAACAACAACAAACACAACCACAACCACAACCACAACCACAACCACAACCACAACCACAACCACAACCACAACCACAACCACAACCACAACCACACAACCACAACCACAACCACAACCACAACCACAACCACAACCACAACCACAACCACAACCACAACCACAACCACAACCACAACCACAACCACAACCACAACCACAACCACAACCACAACCACAACCACAACCACAACCACAACCACAACCACAACCACAACACAACCAAAACACAACCACAACCACAACCACAACCACAACCACAACCACAACCACAACCACAACCACAACCACAACCACAACCACAACCACACCACAACCACAACCACAACCACAACCACAACCACAACAACACAACCACAACCACAACCACAACCACAACAACAACAACAACAACAACAACAACAACAACAACAACAACAACAACAACAACAACAACAACAACAACACAACCACAACCACACCACAACACAACACAACACAACACAACCACAACCACAACCACAACAACAACAACAACAACAACAACAACAACAACAACAACAACAACAACAACAACAACAACAACAACAACAACAACAACAACAACAACAACAACAACAACAACAACAACAACAACAACAACAACAACAACAACAACAACAACAACAACAACAACAACAACAACAACAACAACAACAACAACAACAACAACAACAACAACAACAACAACAACAACAACAACAACAACAACAACAACAACAACAACAACAACAACAAACAACAACAACAACAACAACAACAACAACAACAACAACAACAACAACAACAACAACAACAACAACAACAACAACAACAACAACAACCACAACAGCAGCAGCAGCAACAGCAACAGCAGCAACAGCAGCGCCCCAGTGGATACTATCTGTTGCGCCCCTTCTCTTTCCGCACTCTTTCAATGTGGGCCCGCATATGGGGAATCCAAACTCTAGAGATTCCAGTGAGCATCCCGCACTTATGCCATGAGATGCGGCAAGTGGCTCATCTACTCAACATGCGCGAACTTGATTCGCTCTCATGCCTTTTTTTGCCACATAGCCATCTTAGTCGAACTTTTTGGACTTCGACTTCAGGATGTGTATGCAAACTTGCAACCTTCACCGAAGCGCAAAGATGTGAACCAGGTTCCTCATGTCCCCTTCAAACATCATTACCAACGAGAAAGCTTATTTGACCCCAAAGCCAGGAAGGACGACTCTCACTCGGCGTTGGAATTCTCCTTTGAACAATTGCTAGATTCCATGTTGGGGATGCATCAACGGGCAATCTAAAGTTGCACCCGTAGAGGGACGAGCAGCAACCCTTGCCTTGCCCCCAATTGTAGCTTGGATCTGCGATTTGTGGCTTTGAACCCAACTAATTTATCTTGAACAACACCAACCCCTCTTGCAAAGCCAGAAGTGCCCGACTTTGCAAGGGTCACAGCTCAGGATTCTTTTGCCCGGATCCACGGCAGGTAGGTTTTGACGTTCCTTGAACCAGACACCGGAAGTGCCAATCCAATCTTCTTGGTTTTGGTCACCCAAAGGCCCAGAGCAACCCTGACACCAAATGACTCAACCGACCGCGCTGGTGCTCCGAACACCTCACAGCCCCTGCCTCTTGCAGCTTGTTGCGCCGCAAATGCCTGCACCGGAAGGCGGCGTACCACGCTTATCCGAGGGCGAAAATGCCACACCACCTTAGCGCCTTGGCTCTGACACCTCATGACCATCCCAACTGCAAAACCGAGGTAACCTCTTGCACAGATGTTCCAAGGCCCAAGCCAGGTCTGAACCACCCAAAAGAACTGAAGGCATCACAAGAGTAGTCATCGCACTTCAGTGACGTTTGCTCAGGCGAGATTGCAATTCATTCGGGTCTTTGGTCCTAATATGGTCTAGCGCTGGGAGTTCCTGGAGTTTAGCGTTCGAAGCTGGGGCCAGGAAAAGGCAAAAGACGACTGCATTTCCGGCTGATTCATGGTGCGGGGTGCCCACAGCTACAACCAAAACAAGAAAAGCAAGCCCCACATCTCCAAACAGCTCGAAAAGCCACTTGTTCCACTCCAGGCCCGCCCCAGCATCCCCCGAACCCTGGTCCAGGAGCCTTCGGAACCCTTTGAAACCCTCAACTCCCCGAAACCCTCAACCCTCTCGAACCCTCCACCCTATGCACCTCCGACCTCCGGAAGCCTCCGGAACTGTTCTACCCGAAGCCTTTGCCAAAGAAAAGCCCGGAAAGCCCGCACTTGAGGTACCCAAGCCGGCTTCGGCGTTGATTCCATGACCCAAAATTGGGGAGGGGGAACCAAAAATGAGGAGGGAACTACTTACCATTTCACCCAACCGTAGAGGCTTGGAGCCAGCTGAGGTCGGGGCCAGACGCGCACCCTGCCAGCCTCAGCTCCCCACAAATCCCTGGGAGGCTCATCACAATTGGCCTTTCCAAACAAGAAGCAATTTTTAAATTCAAATGGGTAGTACCCTCCAAACACAAATGCCAGAAAAAAGGAACAGTAACATATCCTTAAAGATGGCACCCAACAAAACAAGGCCGGACAGGGTGCCCACGAAAGCAGACGAGCCCGGACTGACCGCTTTCAAAGCTGACCACTCTGAGGGCTCCAAGCTTGCCTCTCCTGAAACCTCCGTCCCCAGGTCTGGCAATAGTCAACTGAAGGAAACTTAGGAAACCAAAGGTGACCCTTCAGCTGAGGAAGCGGCGCGGTCGCCCGCTGCAACTGTCTGCGTCCCCAGACTTAGCGGCGATGCACTCCGCAATGGAAACAAACGGCAAGCGCCACCTATCTGCCCAACGACCTCCGAGTGGGAACCTGGGATTGGGCGGGATGAAAAGGAGAGATTCCACCAAAAGGAACGGATCCCCTCTTAAAGGAAACGGACACACGCAGACACACACACACACACACACAAACAGAGACACACAGTCGCAAACACACAGATGCAAATCAGCAGCTTGCCAATTCTGGCTCAACACTACTGGCTAGAACAAATACTTTTCCGAATCCTTTTTGGCATACCTCCAAGGGCGATACGGTTGCCCTAAAACAAGTGCAACACAAAACCAACCACAAAAACAAGGGGTAAATCAACCACATACCAATTAAAAAAAAAAACAAAAAAAAAACACCACGAAACAAAAAGTAAACCAACCACACTCCACAAAACCCATGGGGTGAATCACCGGAAAAATCGCTGGATCCTTGAGGCCCGGGCCCCTCCACGCAGGTGGCCTGCCGTGCGTAGTGGCCCCACAAGGTCCCCCACATGGGTGGGTGCTTTTTTGGGAGGGTCCAGGTCGGTTTAAATGGGAACCGCAAGGAAAACCGTCATCTGTTTTCATGTTTTGTTTGGGCTCCCAAATGGGAACCCAGGAGCAACCACTGGTTGATTCATACAAAAGGGCGCTACAGGGGGAGGAAAAGCACCCCTTTGAAACTCCCACAACTTCAGGGCTCTCAGGAACACATCTCCACCCTGAGCCAGTTGAAGCATCACATGTTGGTTGGCAATTTTAGGGTGAGCTTCCTTTGTGCGGGGGGCATTCTTACAAAGAAGCTTGGGAATTGGGAGGGTTTGAAGGGGGCGCATTTGCGGTTCCTAATTTTTGGAAACAAGCCAATGCTTGCGTGCAAACTGAGGGGCCAGTTTTTGGGCATGGCTTTAACAAGGGGACCTGCATCAAACCAGTCATGTTGTTTTGGGATCCCAGGTCGCAGCTTCCTCTTTGAAGTGATGTTGCCTGCGGTCAAGGCTTCTGCTTAAGGGGAACTCCAAAGACACCTGGCCGCACATCAAAATTCTTGTGAGAGCCCTTGGCTTGAACTCTGTCCGAACCTCCTCTAAGGGCCCCAAAGTTTCCACCCCATCTCGAAGAGCAGGTGTGCTCCCCCAAACTTTTCAGGCGTTTTCTGGGACCACGACATTGGCCCTCAAATAGGTTGACCCATCCCTAGGGTTCTCAGCAAACCTCCAGGTCAAGCATGGTTTGCTGAATCAACAGCGCCTCGCAGTCTGCTTCCGCCATGAGGCTCAGCCCGGAGCTCCGAGCGAAGACCTGGGTTCCGGAAACCTCACGGGTGAAGCGCAATCGCCACGGTCATATGAGTGTTTCTCCAAAGGGAGCCCTCAAAATGGGAGGTTTCCTTGAAAGCCATCGAAAAACGGACCCCGTATTTGTGGAGACATTCCCTAAATTGACTTTGGTTGTAAAGGGCATGGCAAAAATCGGGAGGCCCGACATTTGAGTCCCCCGTACCCCTTCCAGATTGACAAAGGACCGCTGCGAAATTTCTACCAGGCTGGGAATTTCGGTCGGGGATCTTTAGTGGACATCAACATCATTTTTGGCGTACCTGTATGTCCACCAAGAGCCCCCAGAAAAAGATGGATTTGTCTCCAAACGAGGCCCCTGCTCCTGACATGTGCGTCGTGTTCCTGTAGCGGGGCCAGCGAAAAGGGAAGCTCCAAAATGTTGCAAAACAGAACGCGGGACATGTCTGCGTGAAACCAGAACAAATGCTAAGGGATCTATTTTGACAACTCCCATGGGTCAGAAAGGCTGGGTTGCAGAATGACCACGTCCTTAAGGAAATCGGAATAAATCGGGAATCTCGTTGAAAACCCGCCCAGATTGACGATGGAACCCAAAGGTCACGTCTCAGGTCAATTTGCTCGCAGTCGCGCCCGTCTGGTTGGGACCAGCTAGGCCCAGTCAAGCCTTCTGGACGTGTCTTTCTTTAGGATAGAGATAGCAGGCAGAGATCGAAGGAAACCGAAGAGAAACCAACGGAAACCGAAGGAAACCAAAGAGAAACCAACGGAAACCGAAGAGAAACCAACGGAAACCAACGGAAACCAACGAAACACCTAAACAAAACCAATCTAAAACCGAGAGAAGCCAGCCGCAGGCCAACCCCTCAATCCGGCCAAGGGCTGGACTGACACCCCAGACTTGGCGCCGGTCACCAGCTCGCCGCCTTCCAGGCATGACAGGCTGCAGGTCCCCTGGCCGGGACGCGAACTGCCGCGGGTGGGGCCGGGGGAGGGAGGGAGGGGGGACGTGGGGAGGGAGGGAGTGGGGGATGTGGGGAGGGAGGGGAGTGGGGAGGGGGGTGGGGAGGGCGTGGTGTCAGAAGTATTGGCACAAGTTTGGAATGCCCTTTGATAGGGTTGAAGCCGGCACGAAGGCCCTAAGAAGGGACATAGTTGCGACACGCCCCCTACAGTGCAGGGTTCCAGAGTCGTACAGTGGATCCATAGATTGATAAAGCGTTGTGAATACTGGGATGAACCACACAGGGCTCCAAGGTTTCCATGCACAACTCGAAAGAAAATATCCTGGTCCTTTTATGCTACAAATGGGCCTCTCCGCAGAAGGGCCAACCTTCTCCAGCTGTCACTGACCAAAAAAAGACAAGGCCCTCGGTTTTCGACCCGGCGGGCAGGCGCCTGAGTTGGGTGATTCAACCTGTTTAACATGCTCAAACCTTGTCGACCATCCGCCTGGTCCTCTCGGTGGCCAGTGGAAAACCATGGTGGGAAATCGCTCTTGTGATGCCAAAGTGGGCCATCCCTCTGATTCAATTGTCATTTTGAAGGGGCTCACAAAACATGGCAACCTGAAACCTAGCTTTCTACAACCGTGGCCTAGTTCTTCAAACATAGCTTAACATATATGGCTGTGGGTCAAACATAAGCACCCCAAATGAACCCTGGCAAATGGAACCAAAGACCAAAACCTGCGGTTTGCTCCAGCTGTTTATTGTTTTCGAGCCACACCCAAATGACCATGGCTCACTTTTCACATGTGAGAATGTGATGATATTTTATCTGTAGTGGCTTTCCCCAATGGTCATCCCAGTGCAGATCTTTTGATCAACGCTGCAATGAATCCCCCTGACTCCCCCGCTTAGGGGAACCCCCCAAATCATGTTGGTTCTCCTATCGGCTCCCCCCCCCCACCAAAAGAAATACGCCAGCATAGACCCCAGACAGCAGTGCTTGCCCACCAGCACCTCAAAATCACCCCCGAAGAACGCCCCGCACGAATCCCGGCCGTCGATCGAGCAAAAATGCGCACGCGCCATCACCATGAAGAGCACCCCAAACAGCACCTCCCAAGACACCCAGCCGTCAATCTTGCGAAAAATCAACCAGCACCCAAATACAAACCACCACCTAACCTCCATGCCCCCCTTGCACCCTACCGTCAAGATGCCAACATGCGCCTGCACCGTGATCTGCATGCCCAATAGCATCCGAGCGTCATATCGCAAAAATGCGCCCGCACCGTCACCAGCACCTCAAACAGCTCCCCACAAACTGCGCCCCGCAGCACCATCAGCACCGGCACCCCAAGCTGCCTTCCCCCGGCATCTTACCGTCAAGATGCAAAAATACGCGCGCAACGTCACCCCCCAAAACGGCACCTCCCCAAAACGGCACCTGCACAAGCACCCCAAACTGCATGCCCCCTAGCACCCTACCATCAATCTTGAAAAGATGCGCCCGCACCATCACCAGGACCTCCAACAGCACCCCAATCAGCACCTACACCAGCACCCCAAACTGCACGCCCCGTAGCACCAGCCCATTAATCTTGCAAATCACTTTCCCCTCTTGAATAGAAGTTAGAACCCCTATAGCTTTCAGCTATCTGAAGAAAAACGCCAAGCAAGGGGTAGCCCTCAAAAAAAACGGAAAACGGCGCTCCCATCTCAACCTCCAAACGATCCAAACCGAAAGACCACGGCCTCCGGAAGGCCGCCCAGCCGCTGCAACAGCGGCCGGCGCATGGGGGGGGGGGGAGGGGAGGGAACGCCAAAACCGGGGGATCGCTGTGGTGGTTTGAGGGTGCCCCCCCATTTTTGGGTGGGCCAAAGGGAAGCCAAGACTTTTGAGGGGAACCAAATTTTTGAGGGGACCCTCTTTGGGTTCTGAGGGTGCCGGTTTTGTGGCTTCAAGGCCAAATGGAAAATATAGGCTTGGCGCCCAAACATGGGGAAGCGCAAAGTAGCAAAGTGGTTGGTCTCTCTTCAAACCACAAAAACAGGTACCCTCAAACAAGCCAGTTTGGGACAAACCGACGGCTCTGGGTGAAGTTTGTGCGGCAGATGTGAGGTCCCCAAAGGGCTTCGCGATTTTCTCAATGCATCACCTGGCCATGAGCCATCTTGAAAGAAGCACCTACCACTACACAAAAGTGTCTTTTGAATTGATCCGTGTGGTCTACTCTGAAGTGGGCTACGTAGAGCCCACACGGGCTTGAAGCATCAAAGGTACGCAGCAAACCATGAACGACCTCGTACACTCTTTCAAGAAATAATGGAAGGGTTCCGGTTCCCCAAAAGGAACTAAGGAGTGTTCCGAAACCTCCTGTCAGCTTCCAAGATTGTTGGAAGGAGGATATGTTCAACGATATTGAAAAAAACTGTGAACACTTTGGCAAACATGGTTGTGGAAACGCGCTCTTTCTGTGATGCCAAGCCTTGCAAGTTGCGCGTGCGCTCCACTTTTCTCACCGAGATTGGTGCGGCATCCATTTGATAAGTTCCCTTCTCATGCTGAGCAGTGCCGGAGCGCACTGCATGGGCCAATCAGCCAATCAACGCTTGGGCGAACAACGCATAGAAAAACTGCTGTCCAAAATGCCCAGCATCCTACTGTCCTACTCTTCACAAAACTGTTGTTCTCTTTTATGCCTCTAATGTCCTGTTCTGCTTGACTTGGTTGCCTCTTGCTCTTGTTTTCTGCTTTGTTTGTCAAAGCCGGGAGCCTCCCACTTTGCCTCTGCAAAGCTTCCATTGGCAGCCGGTCGGAGGATGCGCGGCTCAGGCTCCTAGGCGCGCTTGATCGGCACACTCGCCATGCCCTCCCTCCCCGGAAAGTGAGCTTGCATCAAAAGAATGCCGGAAATCACAGCAAAACAAAAAGGCCAGCATGCAAACAAAACCAAATCAAAACAAGCCACAAAACGAGCAGTTAAGAAACACAAGGAAAGATAAGTTTTCTCAAACATAGGGGGTGAATGCTGGAAAAGCGAGCCGCGGCTCGACACTTAGGTCGGGGCCTTCTAGAATCTCAGCGTCGGCGGCGGCGGCGGTGTCGGCTCCGGGAGTCACCGCGGCCCCTGCGGAAGTCTGGGTGTCTGGGGGTTTCTGCGGGGTCCCTTCACTTCGGAATTTCAACTATTGATTGACGGCCCGGGCCCCGGGGGTTTTCCACGGAAGGGGGGGGAGTTATTTGGCACTTGGCTTTTGGCTTGTGAAGTTTCAGAAGTTTCAGAAGTTTCTGAAGTTTCTGAAGTTTCTGGCTTCTGGTTTGAGTTTCCGGCCCTCCTTCCTAAACAACAAACCTACGGCTTCTAGTTGTCGTACTGGATGCCCAACCAGTGGCTTCCCCAAGGCGGAATCCACTAAAAGTCCCAAACGGTCGTCTGTCATGGGTGAGCTTCGTTTGCCCGGTCTCGCTGTAGATTCTTCAAATGTCCTCGTCATTGAGTGAACGTGCAGGAGGCTACGCAGGTAAAACATGGAGGTCGGACGTTTGCATCTGGAAGTAAAGTTGCTCCTTTCTTGGCACAACGAAAATGAACACAAAAATGACAAAAGGAAAGTTCCCGGACTAATCAACCTGCAACCCCCCCCCCCCCCGCATTGAACAAGGTCCCTCCAAATCGGCACATTTTGTTTATTCAACCAGGCGGTTATATCCGGGTCCATCAGAGCGACATCTTCAAGATTACCCTCTGAATATCACTTTGAAGGCAAAAACCACCCCTTCAGTAACACCCCGACTACCCACCTTCAACCCCTTCAAGCCCTCCAAACCCTTCAACCCCCGAAATGTCCACTTTGAGGGACCCAGCGTCAATCCGTTCCAGGCCGTTGCTTGCCCGAGCTTTCGCGGAGCTCCACTGCCTTCCCCTATGCCTTCTGCGCCGGCGGCGTTCCCGCGTGCGCGAGCGAGACCTCAGTTCGAACTCAATCCTGGGGGTCCACTAAGGCCGCCGGGCAAACCCAGAAGCCGAGAAAACAAAAGACCCTAAGTCGTAGGTCACGAGACTCAGTTGGCATTGACCAATCTACTGCCTATTGTAACCCAAGGCCATCAGACCCTGGAAGCCTCCAACCTATCGGGCCAAACACGACTCCAAAGCGATCAATCGTGTCAACATGGCGATCCATTTCCTGTGCGATACCCTTGGAAGACTGCCCCCCTAAGGCGCCCAAGTGCGCACAAGCTCGAAGCTCAAAGCTGAGGCAGCGGCGAGTATGACCTTGACACAGCGTGCGCACGTGCCAATGGGGATGTCAGAAGTTCCTGTCAACCAAACCTCGCGTAAACTGCACCGTTTTTGTGCCCTTGGGCTTGTCTCCACATATTGAAGCCCTCAAAAAAGTTGCATTGCCTTTGGCTTCCCTTCAAAAACAACTTGTCAAACATGATGCGCCCTCCAAATTGTCCCCTTGGCTTTCCCTTTGAAACCTGTGTGCGTTCCACTCACGGACATTCACTGCCCAAGCGGGATCGGCTTTCCGGCGGCCCCGGCTCCGATCTCGAGTCGGCCCTGCGGCCGCGGCCGCGTGAGCCTCGCTTCAGGAACGCTTTCTATCCCAAGAGATTCCTCAAATGCAAGTGGACCCACACAGGCCGAACCACATAGCCCCCCACCCCACCAATACACCCCCCCCCAGCCCAAGTAAAAAACGCCCCAAAGCTTCCCTCCGCGCACACAACTCTTCAAGAAAAGTTGTCTTCCAACATGGGGGGGGGCGCGCTTCCTCATGTTCCGGCAAATGAGCCACTGGGTTTCAAGTTCTGCCTTGGGCTTTGCGGAAATCTGCACCGGGAGTGCGGCGCGATCGATGGTCTGATCGATGGCCCCTGCCCTTGTCGGGATACTCCTGGCAACGTGTTGAATCGAACCCATAAATGTGTGTGTGTGTGTGTACGTTTCCTTCTTCAAGGGTACCTTTTTGGCCTGCCTTAAAGGAAAACCACAAAGAAGTGAAAGGAAACGAAAAAGAAGATTACCATTTGGCTATTTAGAGACAAACCCATGTGAAGCCCTGGTGTATGGGTCAAGTACGGCCAATTCATCACCACCAAAATCGTCGTGGGCTCATATACTCCCTCCAGCTGAAAATCCGGCGGAATCTCTCCTATTTGGTGGACCCCCTTTTTTGGGTTTAGTCTGGGGAGTATGGTTCCATGAGTATGGCTCCATACCATACCCTTCGATTCAATCGACGGCTACTCAGCTCTGCTGCTCCTCCGGCGGCTTCTTTGCCTCGCTCGGATCTGGAATGCCTTTTCTATGACATGCCCATGGCAAACCGATCCCTGTCATTTTTTACCAACCTGGAAAACCCCATGCCTTTCTCACTTCAAGCCTGGTTCACTTGGAGACACTTGCCGCTCACAAGGCCCAATGTCCTAACAGCTGTGGCTTTGTCCAACCCACAAAGTCGTGGCATACCTTGAGCCGTGATCCAAACGAGCAGGAAGCCTAGTTAACAACCAGCGAACCACAAATCCAAACCCTCGCAATCCCAAACAAGAATGGGGACAATGCCAAACCAATACTACACCAACAAACCCTGAGCCAGCCCCAACTGCAGTCAAATCAGGGGACCCTTCAGAGTTTGAATCGCTTGTTCCGATCTTCAGTTGCGACTTCACATGCAAATTCAGAAGTGCAAGCATAATCCAATACCTCCTCCAATGTTGCATTGACAAATCCAGAACTATGCCTTTGGCTATGTCCATTTGAGGAAGGAGCGACGTGGACGCTGGACCCTGGAAATGTTGCTTTTGTTTCCCTGCCACGTTTAGATTTCGAGGGCAGCACTTATTATTTTGGCAAGGGCCTTCGTGGATCTCCCTTCTATCCCCCAGGCGAAGCAGCAGCCCTCAGAGGCCCCCCTTCCCCAAGCCGGCCTGCATGGACAAAGACACGCTGACTTCTTGGCCCATGATGTCTTTACCGTCCTGAAGAAAACACCCAACGCGGCTGCTCAATTTGAGGCAAAACAACCCCAAAACAAAAAGAGTCAGAGAGTATGAGGGTGGGGTCCCGGAGTGGGAGGGTCCCTCAGGTTCTGTCGTTTCCCCAGTCTGCAAAAAGCAAAAAGACACCCGAGCAGCGGGCCATAGCATCCACGGCATCCTGAGCATCGCCTGAGACTTTCACAGCGAGATTCCTCTGATGTCTGCCGGGTGCGAATGTTATTTTTGGGGACCCTTTGGCGGACATCATTTACATGGGGGGGTTATGTCCAGCCACTTTTGAGGGGGGGTCCTATTTAATTCGTGGCCACCTAAAGTGTCAACACTCAACAGCAACAGCAAACATCCAAATTACCTGAGAAGAGGCATATGCGGTTTGAAGCAAAATCCCCTTAGAGCGGTTTCCCTCTGAATGCCCGAGAACAAAACTTTCAATTTCATGCGATCAAAAAAAAAACTTCCGGATGAACAAGGGGTGTTTATCTCCAAAATGATGGCGCGCTTGGTCCCCCAAGCGGAGGGCTCTACAATGACAGACACACACACACACTGTTTTCTATCAACTACGGGTTCACTTATGAATCCGTCCCTGTGTAGCTACAGGCAACGGCTGAAATACTGGAAAATACAAAAACTACATTGCTAACTAACATGGAGCCCAACAAACCACCGGTTCCAGCTTCTAACTCTCAATCTCCTTTTGGAAAAACCCTTCTTGGGCTTCCATCTCGAGCCGCAGGAGAGCATCGTGTTGAGGCCTTTCTTGGGCCCCGGCGCTTTTCGAAGAACCTCACGAATGCAAAGTTGCGATCCCTGGGAATGTACACCTCGGCTACCAAGCTGAACGCACGTGCGCGCAAGTGGCAGTTGCCCACAGGCGACAAGCGCCAAAGCACATTTAACCGAGCGGCATCGCCAATCTCTCCAAACTTGGAGAACTTCTCTCGAAGCTCCTCCTTGACCTCAGTTGGAAAACTGTTCTGTAGCTACTGCAACGGGTTTTGTAATTGAATGGGGCTGTGATGGACTACAAGACCGATTCAAGTCATGATCACAAGGAATTGTTAGTAATCTAGCCATCAGATGCTTCCAGCTTCCAGGGAGAAGCAAACAAGTAAACGCCAGGTCGGTTGCCCCTCTCAGCACCTCACCCCGATCACTTCGTCCTGATTGCATGTGATGTTGTCAATCTTGACGCTATGCCTCAGCCGACCCAAGTCCCCAAAACAAGCATCTCCACATTCCAGGACGTGGGATCGTAGCCACTTCTTGCGGCCAGGGTCACATGTGATTCACATCGGGGATGCGAGCCATAGCGGCCTCGTGTTTGTCCAACTCACCCAACTCGAAACTCCAAACACGGGCATCGCAACTGCCGGGTCGCCTCGGCCGCCTCGGCCAGCTGTGCCTCGCCAGGGCTAGCAGGGCCTTCCCTTCGCCAAAGGCTAGGCTGCCTGTTGAGCCGTCAGGCAGATCTCCAACCGAAAAACGTGGACCCAGGAAGCTCACCTTAGCAGCCTTCGCAGCAAACCCCACCTTTGCAAGGCCAGGCCCAAAAAAAACCTCGCCAAGCGACCGAACCGTCCAAAATCTCCGCAAAACCCCAAGCGAGAAAAACAAAAGGCACGCGCCGCTGGCATGCATTTTGTCGCCAGATCTCCGCCCGCACAGAGATCCTACCCTACAGGTCCCAGGCCCCTCCTGCATGGAGCTTGAAAGAAATACGTGCTGGCTCCCATAGCGTGGGTGACGCGTCCCAACTGGCAAGCAATCGTTGTGTTTGGCCGAATTCTGGATCCTGCTTTCGCGATGCAGACAGACCAGCACGCCCAAGCATCAAAACGAATTGGTGCAGTGTCGCCGATCTTCGGCAATTGATCTCGTTCCGTGCAAACTAACGTCTCTTTTTTGGAATCGGCATCTGGGGCAGCAACTGGCAGCCTCAATGTCCCTTGCTCTTCCTCGCCGAGTGCTTCACGGGCAAAACGGCTTCGTCTTTCGAATCCCGGTCAAACTGCTGAGACTTGCTAGCTGGTTGCTACTCGCAACCGTTTTCCCTTTTCAGACACCAGCCATATGGGGCGTTCTACTGCATCATACCGCATCCAAGCCTTTTCCGCACACATCAGCAGAGTTTTGCCGAAACGGCTTCCCCATGGAACGGATGTTCCCAAACACCCAGCTCAACCCACCAGAACTGTGCCTCGACTGGGCCTTCGGAATGGCCTTCGAGAAGGCTGTCTCCGCCTCCCATCCGTCGCGTCTCCGGGTAGAGACCTTAAAAAACCTCCGG
This sequence comes from Effrenium voratum, assembly GCA_963377175.1. Lineage (NCBI taxonomy): Eukaryota > Dinophyceae > Suessiales > Symbiodiniaceae > Effrenium > Effrenium voratum. The sequence continues at coordinate 149,917 of CAUJNA010003528.1, read as the reverse complement.
CCTGGACCAGCCACCGGTTTACAGCCGACGCGCCTTTACGAAAAACTGGGGCACTCTGCAAAACTTGCGGTTTGCCCTTTGGTTTCCCTTCGAAAGCACTCAAGCGTACCCCCAAAACTGGAACCACACCCTGGCAAATGGAATTCCTAGCCAAAAAACATGCCACTACCTCAGCATACGTCCTGCAACTCGCCGGCAAAACCTCCGTCCACGGGTTCAAGTAGACTGTTCGGCATGGAATTGCATGTTTTAGGAGTTCATGTTTGGGGGGGGTCAGTTTTGCTCCGGCCTGCGCAGGGCCATTGCCAACCTGAGCGAGGGAAGCCATGGCTTACTTCGAAACGGGGTTTCCATGTTATCTCCGTATCATCGGTGCTTCTTTGTTACTTTGTCTCAGTCTCTCAAACATACCTGTGGTGAAGCTAAAAAAACCAAGGGGGTGCCCAAAGTGTCAAAACCCAGAAAGCTTCCAACTAACGGGTTCCACTTGCAAATCCCCCCACATTCCCAAAAGTGGCTCGGTTGGTCAGCTCAAATGGCCAAAAAGAGGCCAGCCGCTCGAACCCGATCCGGAAATCTCAGGGGCCCGCCGCTGCCGCCGCGTCGGCAGCCATGCGAGCCAAGGAAGGCTTGCCCCTTGGCAGGGACCATTTGGTGGGTCGCAATGGTGTCCCAAACCACCTCAACAAGGATTTCCCATCAGAAGCACGGCTGCGGTGATTCGTGCGAGCCTTCTGCCATCGAAAGGAATCCTTGTTATAAGAAGGATGCGCGTGTAAACACATGGTTCGTCGAAAGGACCCAAGGTGCTTCTGACTTGTTCCACAAGAAATCGACGACCAATGGGCAGCCACGCCGGAAGCCATTCAGCGACGGCGCCAGCTCCTCAGCAGCGTCGTCCCTTGGGCGTTCCTGAAAATCAAAGGGGGTCGACAGCTTCAACAAAACAAAAAGACCATGGCGCTCCAAGGGAAATTTGAAAAACCACCACGTTGGGGCGAACCTTTTGAGCACCCGACCCCATGCTGATCCCAGGGCCAGGCAGCCAAAACGCGTATCTTAGGCAGGTGCAGGGGCCAGCGGGCGCGCAATGCTGCGCAGCCGCGCCGCATCCAAAGCACCCATCAAGCCTGGGCCAGGGCTCTTTGCGGGGATCAAAGCCTGAAAAGCGAATGCCAAAAAGAGGGAAGCTGATAAAGCCTGGGTCCATGAAACCACCAACCAGCTTGCCTTGGACATGGGGCGACAAAACCCTAAACCCTCATTCCATGAAACCACCGCGATTCCTGAAATTCAGCTCTTTCGGACTAAGACTCGTGCCTACTGTCTACCGTCATAACTTTGGGCTTGACTCCAAACAGCGGAAGCCCCCAAAAGTGGCGGGGCTGTCATGCAATTTGCGTCAGGGGCCAAAAAATGCAAGATGTTGCCAAACCTCGGCCCAGAAGCTCCGCGAGGTTTGGGGCGAGCTCTTCCCGCGTGTCTCCGGCTTTGACGCATCGCATCGCGGGGTATGTCGTGGATTCCCGCTTTTTCGCCCGGAGCCCGGAGACCCGGCAGCCTTCGCCTTGGCCTTGGCCTTAGCCTTGGCCTTGGCCTTCGCAGGCGGCGAAGGCGAAAGCGGCGGGTGCGCGGGCGAGAGGTCCGAAAGCGGCGGCGGCAGGTCCATCTCCGGCGCCTTCCTCTTGCGCTTGGAGTCCACCTGTCGGTGTCAGAAAATGCGCGACATGCCGGATCCGGTTGGGCCGCTGCTTGCCTTGCCTATGTAAGCTAAAGAACCGTTGCTTGCTTTGCCTATGTAAGCTAATTTTGCCCCATGCTGGCTACACCCCTTGCCAGCTGTGCCCGGCCCGCACCTGTGTCTTCCCAGTCGCCTCTCCTAACTTCTTTGGCGTCCTGCGGTTGATGCCAGTGGGATCGATGCGTGGCAAGACGGGTGGAGCCGGCCCTTCCAACATTAGAATGAAAGGCCAGAAACAAGAGGCAAGCACTACCACAAGGCACAATGGGTATATGACTTTTATCCTGCGTAGCATTTATATTCCCCGATATCCCTGAGTGTGGTGATGGTCTGGATATCTATGTTTGACCTTCTTTGCCGTTATGTCCGGCCAGTTCTCGCTCCCCTGGGAATGATCCATGTTGAGGGGACCCAGTGAACCCGGCCTTGAGGCCCGGTGAACATTGCAGCTCTACCCCATCCAAAGGTTCTCCCAAACCCTGAGAAGGTTCTCAAAACAATTTCGTCGGGGCCTTTGGCTTGTGCCAGTGGACCTCAATCCCAAGCCTCGTAGCGTCGTGGCACTTCATGATGGCAGCCACCGTTGGAACGCAAGACCTCAGGAATCAAACCGGCGACGCTGTTGGGATCCAAACTTTGGCAGTGCGGAGATTGCAACCACTTCTTCCCCTACTCCTGCAGAATAACATGAACCCGGGGAAAATCGTGTGAGAGGACTCTCCAACTGTGAAAAAGTGTGGCGGGGGAGTACTTGTGCCGACCACGTCTTTACTTAGAGGGAGGTGAGGCTTCTGTGGTATAACCAACAAAAAATCCCACAGCTCTGAGAGTGGAGGCGACTAAGGCCTGTGCCCCGCTTTTCGCTCGTAGACGCAGCGCTCGTTTCTCCAATGATCCAGCCTCAGGCAAACCCCACTCCCAAGAAAACAAAATGATTTTCTGATTGCACTTGAAGAACGCGATTCCAGTTCGCCCTGACACATCCACGTGTGTCAAAGCTGGGCGCCCAATTTGGGACCCACATCCCAAAATGGATGCCCTTTGGCCTCAGTATGACCCGGGAATCCTTGGAAGGGGGGCTAGGGGGCACTTGGCTCCCAGTTTGGACACGCTTGGTCCTCATCGCAGGAAAACCGTATATACTTAGCGAAGGCTCTCTTAGCACAGGCGTAAGTGACAGGATCGAGCCGCGCAAGCCGGAAGAGAAGGAGGCAGCAGCTGCCCCAGCCGAGCCAGCGTCGCAGGCTGAGAAGGTTACAGCGCACGAGCCGACGGACGTAGCTCATTCTGGGGGAAGCGGAATGCAGGTGCAGCAGGCCAAGGCGCCTGAGTGCGTGGTGTGCATGGACGCCCCCGCGGAGACCGTTTTTGTGCCGCGCGGCCACCTTGCCGCATGTGCGCAATGCGCGGGACGCTTGGCCAAGAGGCCATGCCCTATGTGCAGGAAGAAGATCAAACTAGTTCAGCGAATCTTTCCCGTCTGATGACCAAGAGTCTAAGTTGAATTTTCATAACGCAGATAGATGACGGGAATGATCGTCTTTGCTTGAGTGGACGTAGGAACCTTGTGCGTGGATGACCTGAGAAGAAAGCTGCGCAGGCTTGCTAACGTGAAATCGATGCGCAAAACCAGAGAGAGAGAGATAGAGAAAACACCAAATGCCCACGCCATCTCGGACGCTACCGAGGGGAGTCGACTGTCGGCCCAAGATAGAGGCAACTCAGTTGAGCGTGCGCTGCAATGGTTTCATGGTACTTCTATTTTCGCGACAATTTGATTTTACAGTTTCGATATACAGAATAGGTTTTGACTCTGTGCAAGTTGCCTTGGTGCAAGTTGGCAGCGTGCAAGCTGGCTCTGCGCAACACCACTACCATACTAATATAGGGGGCCTTCCAAAATATTATAATTAATTATCTAGGCTTTCTTGGCACCTTTTTGGGGAGGTGGTCTGCGTGGCTCGTGATTGGATGAACCTGAGGCGGAGGCGGCGGCATCCTCTGCCGACTCGTGCGCCTGACTTGCGGCTTAGCCTGGCCATCGCTCGTTCAGAATTGATAAAACCCAAAAGCAAATCCTTGCTGGGCTCCATAGTGGTCTTCAGGAGGCTGGCAACAAGAAGCCAGCCTTCCTCCAGGCCACCTGCAAAACAAAAAACTAAACTAAACACACACGCGCGCGCGAGCTCCACACACACACACACACACACACACACACCCACCCACCCACCCACCCACACGTGCGCGCGCGAGCGCGCACACGCACACGCACACGCACACGCGCAAGCGCACGCGCACGCCCACGCCCACGCATACGCACCCGCACCCGCACCCGCACACGCACCCACACACACACACCCACACACCCACCCACCCACCCACCCACCCACCCACCCACCCACCCACCCACCCACCCACCCACCCACCCACCCACCCACCCACCCACCCACCCACCCACCCACCCACCACCCACCCACCCACCCACCCACCCACCCACCCACCCACCCACCCACCCACCCACCCACCCACCCACCCCCACACGTGCGTCGCTCGCGCGCGCACACGCACACGCGTAAGCGCACGCGCACGCGCACGCCCACGCACACGCATACGCACCCGCACCCGCACCCGCACCCGCACCCGCACCCGCACCCGCACCCACACACGCACACGCACGCACGCACGCACGCACGCACGCACGCACGCACGCACGCACGCACGCACGCACGCACGCACCCACACACACACACACACACACACACACACACACACACACACACACACACACACACACACACACACACGCACGCACGCACGCACGCACGCACGCACGCACGCACGCACGCACGCACGCACGCACGCACGCACGCACGCACGCACGCACGCACGCACGCACGCACGCACGCACGCACGCACGCACGCACGCACGCACGCACGCACGCACGCACGCACGCACGCACGCACGCACGCACGCACGCGCACCCACACACACCACCCACCCACCCACCCACCCACCCACCCACCCACCCACCCACCCACCCACCCACCCACCCACCCACCCACCCACCCACCCACCCACACGTGCGCGCGCGAGCGCGCACACGCACACGCACACGCACACGCGCAAGCGCACGCGCACGCCCACGCACACGCACCCGCACCCGCACACGCACCCACACACGCACACGCACACCCACACACACACACACACAGACACACACACACACACACACACACACACACACCCACCCACACACACACACAGACACACACACAGACACACACAGACACACACACACACAGACACACACAGACACACACAGACACACACACACACACACACACCCACACACAGAGACACACACACACAAACACACACACACACAGACACACAGCACACAGACACATACAGACACACACACACACAGAGACACACGCAGACACACACAGACACACAGAGACACACACAGACACACACAGACACACACACACACACACACACACAGACACACACAGACGCACAGACACACACACACCTCATACACACATGCACACAGCTTAGCTTGCCAGCGGCAAAGCCATTGCAACCCGACAAGACAAGGTCTGCAACATGGCAAGAGCACTGTACAGGTGCCCTCCTCACATGGAACTGCTATAGCCCCTACCTGAAGCTGATTACCATCTACACGTTGCATGTGCAGATGTATGGTACACTTCTGACTTCTGTAGACCATACTCTTCAAGTCAGAAAAAACAACCAAAAACCAAGGAATCACTTCCCCACTAAAAGCCACCCCTGATAAACATGGTCCTCCTGAATCATCCGAAGCTTGCCGCAGAACCACGCTGAGCAATCACTCACCTCTTGAGATATCGTCTTGGAAATGGAGCTGTCAGGCAACTTGCGCCTTGGGTTTTTCCATCTTTTCGCTCTTGGTCTTGCTGGACCTTGGCTTGCCTCGGGCAGGCGGAAGGGCGGGCGGGCGGGCAAGGCCGATCTTTGGTATCCGGCTCCCTTCCCAGCCCAGCAACTGGGGCAACGCTGGCAGAAACTGTTCTTGGCGACAGCATGGGCCGTTCTCGGGGAGTGTAGGGGCAAGACAAAACCAACTAGACTGGGGATTTGGTGCCCTTCAACACCATAATCGAGCCATGACCATGAGGGGAACATGCACTACTTGACGCACGAGCTCAGCTCAAAAGCTTACCGCGCTTCGCAGTGTACTCGGCATGCCTGTGGCTTCCTCTGCGCTGTCTCAGAAACTACCCAGGGCTGAAAAACATGGATGGGGCAAAGTCTCAATTCAGGAACCAAAGCAAAGCCCCCGAAGGGTTCTGAGAACCTGCTCTGGGGGGTATCCTAATACCTGGTTACCTGGCATCCAGAACCGCTCCTCAAGCCCTCCCCGAAGCAATCTTTCAGCTCCCGACGTTTTGCCTGGGCCAAACCCTTCTCCGCATCACCCTTCTCCTCAGTTCATGCGCGCGCCTTCGCGCAGACAAGGCCGGCAAAGCACATTTTCCGTTGGATGGGGAGAGGAGCACAAACCGCAAAACGACCTTGATTGACGTGTCCGAGGCACAGTAGGGGCCTTTCCATCAGCCGGGCTCCTATCATGTTGCACGTTTCGTGCGGGCTTGTCCCCCAAAACGGTTGTTCCTTTGGCTCCCCTTTCAATTTCAGCAACCACGAAAAGCGTTGAAAAGACCTTCGGAAAAAAACGAAATTGCCCGTAAGTGAAATGAAAGGACCCCCGACCCCGCAGGACAGCTTCTTCGAGATGCTAGAAGGGGTTCTTAGCAGGGTTCTTTGAACCTTCTGGTGCCAGGAAATGTTTCGGGGGTACGGGCGTCTCAATACTACGACTTGACAAAAGGAACGGGCAGCTGTCCAGCCAAGGCTCCGCTTCAGGTTCATTGGTGACTTCCGGCGCGCGCAGCTCCTGCGACGCCACGGCCGGCTGAAGCGCCTCTTGTCTCATTTCTTCAGTGTCCGACCCACAAAAATTCCATGCAACATGGATGTGTTGATTTTTTTAAGGAGGGTGGTTTGAGAGGATCTCAGAAGGGCACCATTCATTTGGGCCCTCCAGTCTAGCCCCATGCCCTGTCAGGCAGCGCGAAGCGTTTCCATCATAATGGCTCACCTATCTGAGATAAGACATGGACAAAAAATGTGCCCTCACATCGCTAAATTCACCCAGACTCATTGTTGGGGTCTACTTTGGACATGTGAGTGCTGGATTTCGTGGCAGGAGCAGCATTTGAGAGGAGCCCTCAGACCTCCGCCCTGGCATTTTACTGGCCCCAGATCCGCACAAGAGTTGCTCGGGCTGGTTTTGGGCAAGTGGGCTTGCTGATCCACGGGGCTTGGGGTTCAATGCGAAGCCTCAAGGGCAAGTTAAAGTCCTGATCTCTTGGGGTATGCATCAGGGTTCCCTCCAGCGCTCGTTGAGCGCCCTGACCAGTTTCATGCGCTCCTTTCATGCTTCAAAAACCTCTACTGGACAAACAGTCAATTAATCAATGCTGACCCCTGGCTCATTTCAATGGGCGTCACTACGGAACCCTGAAGTTCGAACCCTGGCCCGCCTCCGAAATCTCTGCCTCCGTGTCCAGGAGCGTGGCCGGGATCTCCTGGCCAACGCTCGAAACCACAGGGCGAGCTGGGCTCCTCAAAACCGAAGCCTCGACCACTTTGGAAACCAGGGGACCCATCTCTGGAAGGGAAGGGCTAAGGATTTCCTCCTGGACCACTGAAACAAGCTTGCTGACTCTTGGCCTGCACAACAGGCTCATTGTCTTTCTGGCCAGAAGACCCTCATTTCCCGATACACCTCCGCAAGCGTTCACAAGGAAGGCAATGAAGGAATCCAGAAGCCCTGATCGTTCCCCAAACCTCTTGTGCTTCAAATCTCACCTTCCGACCCTGAAAAGAGTATTTAGCGCTTTAGGACTGGACCACCTTCCTTGCAACTGAGCGCAAACTCAAAAATGCTTGAGACGTGGCTTGTGTTCGCAGGTCCTACGGGACGAAAGCCCGTTAAAGCCACCTGCAACCCAGCAACAGCACGACTGGCGCCTCGCTGCAGGGCGCTTGGCTCACATCGTCTCCGACCTTCGCAGCGCTCACAAGTCAAGGCATTGAGTGCCAAGAGGAAAGGGGGACTGGCAGACTGGTCCTCATTCGCTTTGACATCAACCCGCTGCGCAAGCGTTTAGTCATATTCCATCTACGCTTTTGTTGCAACCTAGCGCAACTCAACAGCACAACGTCGGCTCCCCGAGATAAACCTTCATATAGTACCTGGCCGGGAACTAACCAAGGGCATGCACTCCGGAAAGCAGACAGCGCCTTCTCCGGCTCGCCCTGGAGCGAAGCTGCGTCCTGCGCAAAACAGCCGGAAAACAGTTTGAAAGATTCCTGCACCCGTCAGCCCCATCCGAGCCATGGTTCAGGGTGGCTTGTGTTCACAGATCCTACGGGACGAAAGCCCGTCAAAGCCACCCGCAACCCAGCAACAGCACGACTGGCGCCTCGCTGCAGGGCGCTTGGCTCACATCGTCTCCGACCTTCGCAGCGCTCACAAGGCATTCAGTGCCAAGAGGGAGGGGGGACTGGCAGACTGGTCCTCATTCGCTTTGACATCAACCCGCTGCGCAAACGTTTAGCCTTATTCCATCTCCGCTATTGTTGCAACCTAGCGCAACTCAACAGCACAACGTCGGCTCGCCAACGTAAACCTTCATATAGTACCTGGTCGGGAACTAACCAAGGGCATGCACTCCGGAAAGCAGACGGCACCTTCTCCGGCTCACCCCGGAGCGAAGCTGCGTCCTGTGTTATGAACAAAACAGCCGGCAAAACAGGTTGAAAGTTTGAAAGATTCCTGCACCCGTCAGCCCCATCCCAGCCATGGTTCAGGGTGGCTTGTGTTCGCAGATCCTACGGGACGAAAGCCCGTTAAAGCCACCCACAACCCAGCAAGAGCACGACTGGCGCCTCGCTGCAGGGCGCTTGGCTCACATCGTCTCCGACCTTCGCAGCGCTCGCAAGGCATTCAGTGCCAAGAGGGAGCGGGGACTGGCAGACTGGTCCTCATTCGCTTTGACACCAACCCGCTGCGCAAACGCTTAGCCTTATTCCATCTTCGCTATTGTTGCAACCTAGCGCAACTCAACAGCACAACGTCGGCTCCCCAACTTAAACCTTCATATAGTACCTGGTCGGGAACTAACCAAGGGCATGCACTCCGGAAAGCAGACGGCACCTTCTCCGGCTCACCCCGGAGCGAAGCTGCGTCCTGTGTCATGAACAAAACAGCCGCAAAACAGTTTGAAAGATTGAAAGATTCCTGCACCCGTCAGCCCCATCCCAGCCATGGTTCAGGGTGGCTTGTGTTCACAGGTCCTACGGGACGAAAGCCCGTTAAAGCCACCCGCAACCCAGCAAGAGCACGACTGGCGCCTCGCTGCAGGGCGCTTGGCTCACATCGTCTCCGACCTTCGCAGCGCTCACAAGTCAAGGCATTGAGTGCCAAGAGGGAGCGGGGACTGGCAGACTGGTCCTCATTCGCTTTGACATCAACCCGCTGCGCAAGCGTTTAGCCATATTCCATCTACGCTTTTGTTGCAACCTAGCGCAACTCAACAGCACAACGCCGGCTCCCCAACTTAAACCTTCATATAGTACCTGGCCGGGAACTAACCAAGGGCATGCACTCCGGAAAGCAGACGGCGCCTTCTCCGGCTCGCCCTGGAGCGAAGCTGCGTCCTGCGTCATGAACAAAACAGCCGGAAAACAGTTCGAAAGATTCCTGCACCCGTCAGCCCCATCCGAGCCATGGTTCAGGGTGGCTTGTGTTCACAGATCCTACGGGACGAAAGCCCGTTAAAGCCACCCGCAACCCAGCAACAGCACGACTGGCGCCTCGCTGCAGGGCGCTTGGCTCACATCGTCTCCGACCTCTGCAGCGCTCACAAGGAATTCAGCCGCGCGCCAAGAGGCATGGTGGACTGGCGGACTGGTCGCGATTGACTCAAAACAAGCTGCAGCAAACAAAAAGCTGGATTGTGCACATGCACTCTTGCGGCTGAACCCCAAAAAAGTGTGCACTGCAAAGAGTAATGCGTGGGTTTATCTTGCCGCACCAGCCTGCTTCTTCACTCAGCCTGAGGCAGGCACCGGCTCGCTGGCAGCCTGCCGAAAAAGATGCGCGCTCCAATCTGCCAACTTCACAGTGCCAAAACCTGAAATCAGGGTTCCGCCAAGTACAGGACCTACATGATGGTGAGTTCGTTCTGCCACCTGGTTAGCTCGCCATAAAAATTTGCAGACGGATAGAAGGATACACATGCGTGCTCCTTTTTTGCAGGAGCCGTGCTTGATTAAAAAGAAAAAAATCTGAGAGGGAGGACTCCCACTTGGCAGCCACATTCGAATCAGCGAACTGATTGAGCGTGGTTCACCTGATTTTCGTTGATGTGTTCGTTTTGGGTGAGGGCTCCGTGTCTAGCTTTGGCGAATGGAACACCAAAGGAAACCCAATGGAAAACCAATGGAAAACCAATGGACAACCAATGGACAACCAATGGAAACCTGCCCGTTTTGTGGGTCTTCAGCGAGCCTTCATGCCCCGAGCCGGACGCGCATCCGGTTCCGCGCCTGGAAACCGCCCCACGAGGACGGCGGCCGCAGCCGAGGGGCCGCTTTGGGCCGGGCCTGAGCTCAGACCCGAGGAAGCAGAGCGGATCCCCTGGCTGAGAGAAGATTCACTTCTGGGGCGGGGCGGGAGGCGAGGGATTCGTGTTGTCTCTTTCTTTGTCTCCCGGGGCGTATAGGTGCAGAACAACTTCACACACTCCGACATGTCCACAGGAAGCTGCCAGCTGGGAGGGGGGTTACTCAGGAGTCAACATTACCTCGGTGGCCACTGCGCCGCTGAACACGGGAAGATCTCACCTACAACGTACACAGGCGTAAGTTTCGATACTTAACGTGTTTCAACACAAACCAGTGAGACACATTTTGGGAACCCACCAAAGGACCTATGACGAAATGGATCATGGCTGCACTTGTCAAATGTTCAACTATACTTCAAGGAGAAGAAAAGCAGGTTTGTGGGTTAAAAAAAAAAAACGAGCTTCACTCGCGAGCTCGTGCTTCCGGCTGGAACCTGTTCAGCCCGTAATCGCTAAAAGGGTTCAACAAACTGAACGAAGACCCTGGAAGTGCTTATCCTCACGCAGGTTATAATGTTGCTCCTTGGGGCCGGTTAAAACCTTCCCTTTCAACTTTGGAACGCCTCACACTCCTCTCTGGCTTTCGGTCAAACCAAGTTGGCCACCGCAAAATGCCAATGGGGAAGATCCCTATGACCGGAATCGCCAAGTAAGCCTCCAGTTCATCCGGCGCCCGACCCCCGAGGCTCCGAGGCTCCGAAGCCCGAGGCTCCTGCCAAGCCAGCCGCCTCCCGTAAGGTCTCCGCCGCCGCAGCGGTGGGGCCTGGCAACCCCAAGCAACGCGCTCTTCGGCCTTCGGGTGCAATCTGTATGGTCTTTGGGTGACGGCATAAGTGTTCATGGCACTTGTCCTTGCCCCCAAAGAACGGTGACTCCAAAAACCGTCTTGTTCATCAATCCCGGCTCACCTCTTCTTGGCTAAAAGAAAAAGGATATCGTTGAGTGGAGGCCAGGATGGAACTCACCTGCATGAGGTCTCTAGCTTTGATAGGTGTTCTATACATCAAGCTCCCAAGGGCCTGGGACGTTGGATAGGGCCATGACCCAAAGTGGTTGCGCATTGCCAAAGAGCTGTGGGCTGGCGAGACCCGCAACCACAAAGCAAAGACCCAACTCTCGGCGAAAGGGAGGGTGCCCTTTCCCCATTCGCCAGAGGGAACATGAATGGAAGAGCCGAAGATGAGCCAAAAACAATCCAGTTTCGAGACCCCAACCGAATGGTACTTCTCACGCCTTTCGAGAATCTTAACACGGCCCGACGAGCGCAGTCTCCCAACAGGAACCGGCCCGCGTCTGAAAATCCTGGGCTCCCCCGCTGGCCCCCAGCTGCTGGAACACCTCGAAGCGTTTCCGGAGACGCTCCAAGGCGGCCTCGCGGGCCTCGAAGGATCCGAACGTGCGCGCTGTCATGGGTGGAGAAAACCCCACGGCCCCAAGACCAAAACCACAAAGTTGACGTTACGAACAGTTGGAGCCCAAAGCCATCGGATGGACGCCCGAAAACTGGAGGCCCTGAAAGAGACTCGTCAAACTAGTCAACCTGGGGGGTTCATGTGGGTGCAGTACTCCAGTAATTCCAGGTTGCATCTTGGTTTTAGAACAGAAAAGTAGACCCACAAGGAGTGTCACATGATTTGACCTCATGACCACACGCGGCTGTCTGGCCCACATCCCTCCTGCACGCCACCTCTCGCTTTGAAAAATTCATAAGATCCTAAATTCACACCCACTCGTCGGGGTGTTCAAGGGGAAACCGGTGCCCGGACTTGAGGAGGCTTGCTTCTTTTCCGGCGCTGCAACCCGCGCAATCCTGAACTGAGAAATGCACAAAACTCCATTTGCAAACCTAATTCTCTGGGCAGAACAAGTATGTTGCGACTGGGTGTTTGTAATGCCTGACAATAACAATCAGGAGAAATCGGAAAAGCCAAGCCCATATTGAACTGCAATCATCGCGTCATTTCCGGAAATTGGCGCGTAAAGAAAAGGCTTGGGATCTCTGGGCGAATGCAGGTTGGGAGCACCAATCTCTGGAAAAACAACGAAAAAACACAACGGACGTGTTTGCTTCAGCGAAAGGATCCAACAGGTTCTGACCAACCTGAAGCCATGGTCCAACCAGCTGGAACATGCTTCTTCTTGGCGCGCCAATTTGTTCAAACAGAAACCACTAGTCCAATCAATGCTTTTGAACGTCAACTAACATCCGGGAGGCTCATTTTTGGCAGTTCTCTGGCTCGCAGCCGCCCTCCCCAAATCCCTGACCACAACTGGCACCACCCAGACCCCACTTTGGACGTTCGTAGGTACCTGGAGGGAAACCCTTCCAGCTGTTTTTGGGTGGACCACACCCACGTCCAGGGTTCCATTTGTCCAAGACTTCCGTCTCCTCGTGGGCGAAGAAGGCGCCACACGGAACGAGCTTTCCCACGTCCCCTTTAGGGCTCAAGCCCCAGGGGTGCGGGCCTGTCGACCAAGGCCCTGGCAGCGGTGCAGCAGGTTGGGGGTGCGTTAAATGAAGCTTTGGACCGGAAAGGGTGGCACTCCTTTTCATACCGAAAAGAGGTTCAACCGAAAGGAGATAAGCATGCAACCATGAGGCGAGGCAGTCTTCATGATGACCTCATTCTACCCCGAAGTGCGCTGCTCAGAATTTGTGCAGAAACTACCTCCTGACCCGCGAGCGGGTGCCAAGGGAAGCCTCGCAAGTGTTTAGGGGGAAGTGCGGTGGATATGTTTGAAAGGAAACCAGCATGTGCAAGACCGAAAAGCAAGGCCCCGGCAATCCATCTCGTTGGATGCTTTCCACACAACAAGACAAACAATGGCACGCAAACAGGAGGCACAGGGCACGGGTGGAAGAGATTGACATCCCGGTCGTGGCTGGGAAGGCCGGTTCAAACCCCAGGCATGCCATAGAAGCAAAAAGGAATCTAACGAAGCCGAAGCATGTTGAGTTTGGGTGTTCAATCCTGTCGCCAAGTGATGTTTGGCACACATTCGCCGCAAATAAACCAGGTAGATCAAATCCGCCGATTGATTCAATGTCGGCAAGTATGAGAGCAACCGTGCAAAAGTTCCAAGGATTTGACTTGATTGGCTTTCATTTCGGAAAAAAGTGATCAGGATTCGGAACATGAAGAAAAGCCAAAACGACCGCTTGTCCATGAATACCCGTACCCATTTGGGACAACAGAAATGCAACATGCAAGAGCAATTTGCTGCAATCGAGCCAGAGTGAACTAAATGCGGCACTGCAAAAATTGTCTACAGATGTTGCTGGCGATGCCACAACGAAGCTGGATTCGGGTGGGCGCACGCCACCTTCCCTGTCCCGGCAGTCCTTGGGTTTGGCAAAGGTCTTTCCTGGCGCGGGCCAAACGATGCCAAACCTCGTTTTGGGATCGTGCTGGTGCCACCCAGCAACTTGACATACGGGATCCCGAAAAGAAGAAGACAAAAGAAAAGAGATTGAGATCCCCGTTTCGGAAAGAAGCGCGTGCCTTCTAGCTAGCGGGCTACACCTGTTTTTAGCACAGGAGTCTTGCGGCACGGCAACCAACTGAAAGCTAGCTCTCTGACAAAAGGCAAGACAAGAATAAGCACCCATGCAACAAATGTGTGCGCGCGACGGGGAAGTAGATATGTCTGAAAAACTAATTTCTTCGGATGCTCGAAAGTTAGCCTGATCGCGACGCCCGGTCGGAGCGATCTCGGAGCGCGTTCGAAGCGAACTGGGAGTGCCTGCAAAGCCGGGGCCCATTGGCCCGGGCGCGCGCAGACTTTTTGCGACATTAGTCTACTTTCGCAACGTCTGGTAGATAAACATATAGAAAGAAACATTAAGAATAGATGGATTAGACAGACAGAGAAGACAAACAACATGAATAAATAGATTGATGGATAAATAGATAGGTAAATAGGTAGATAGGTAGGCAGGTAGGCAGGTAGGCAGATAGGTAGATAGGAAGATAGGTAGATAGGCTGTAGATAGGTAGATAGGCAGACAGACAGATAGACAAACAACTTGGGTCACACACGGTGGGCAGCCTTGCACCAAAAACACCCGTCCAGGTTTTGGTTGAGGCTCATGCTTTGACTGCCTAGGGCCATCAAGAACTAGATCCTCTCCGGAAATTGGTCGTGTTGTGGCCTTGCTACCATCCCCATCGACCCAGCTGGAAGGATCCCCTTTCAAATGGCCAGCCTTGGTTCTAGTAGGGGACAAGCCCACCAAACGAGAAACACATCGCCTCGAATTGGCCTGCCGAAGCGATATCTGGGCGTTTCAATCTTCTGCCTTCAAATGATTTTATGCTTCGACGGCAGGTTCGCCTGCCAAACTCTTCCTCCGGCCGGCCGCGGCCGGCGACTTCCGCCCCTCGGAAATTTGCGTTGGGCACGGCATCCCCAAACCAAGCGGTCTCGTTGTGCTCAGCCAGGCTCTGGTTGGTGGTTTGGATTGGTGGCTTGCAGGCTTGGGGGCTCTCTGTACCTTCTGCAAGAACCAGGGGTCAACCACCACCAAGTAAGGGGAACTTGATATTGAGAAAAAAAGGACAATGATAAGATCTAATGCTGTTTGATCAAAATGAACTAGTTCGGCGCGATATGGTACGCGTATGTAGTCATGCCATATTCTTTTCAAGATATTCTAAGGAGGAAGCTGCCCCACCATAAGGCGAGGATTGGACAATTGAATCCTGGGGATAATTCCGGGACAAAGCCCAAGAAAAAAACACAACAAGCAGCCGCTGGGAGTGAGCAACCAAGACAACCGAAAGCAAGAAGAATCTACTTATATTTCTAAGGGGTTTTGGTGGGGGGTTCGGGCTGGTTGCGATCTCCTTTTTCTTCGCGCAGAGCCGGGCCGTTGATCAGAACTGGAAGCACTCCTCGATCTCCGGCAAGGGCACGCCCTCGCCCACCTCCTTGCCATCCACGGTCATCCACCTTGGCTCTCAGGAAAGCTATTGAACATTGGCAAACATATTAAGAATACAAGCTATTGAAGTGAACAAAATGAAGAATTAAGAACAAATCAAGAATACAAACTACTCCAGAAGTGAACAAATTAAGATACAAACATCATGTTGACCCTGGGTTCAAAAGTCCACTAAACGAGGAGTGTTTGAACGTTTCCCTTCCTTTTCTGTATCGGGTAACAGGGAGTTGTCAAATGATACCAGACATTGACCCAGGGTGTTGTACTTTGGAAACTGGAGGATTCCCCTTCATGTTTCTTCTTTTCTCGGGAGCCGTCACATGCTAGACATTGACCCAGGTTGTCGTAGCCTTGATTCCTGGTACGTTGATAGGACTACGCCAAGCCTGGAGGCTTTTGACCAAAAGGCTAAGGAGAACAGCCAATTGACGCGATCGCATTGGTCCTAAACTTCGGGGCTCCAATCTCTCCGGGCCACACCGGGCTCTTGCAGCGCACGTCCACCGCCTGAGGGCAAGCAGAGGCTTCCTCCGCGCTGGGGTTCGCCAGCTGCTGGTGCCAGGTGTAAGTGCGGGGCCCCGCCTGGAACGGCGCCTGCCTGAGTCAGCCACGGCGAAAGGATGCGCAAAGAATGTAGGGGGGTGAGGGGGGGGGGGGATTTGGAATCCCTCTAGTTGTTTTCGTATGGAAAATGTGTAAGTGCTTTTTTTCCCGCCCCCCGCGTCCCTCCCAGTGAGTACCGCCCAGTGCCCCACACACATACAGAAATCGGCCTGAGAGGAGAAAGACACAGAGACAGAGACAGAGACAGAGAGAGAGAGAGAGAAAGCAACAAAGAAAGAAAGAAAGAAAGAAAGAAAGAAAGAAAGAAAGAAAGAAAGAAAGAAAGAAAGAAAGAAAGAAAGAGCAGGAAAAAGAGAGAAAAACAGTGGAAATAGAGAATAAGAAAGAAAGAGACAGAGAAAGAGAGAGAAGGAGAGAGAGAGAGAGGGAGAAAGAGATAGAAAGAGAGAGAGAGAGAGAAGGAGATAGAAAGAGAGAGAGTCAATGAATCGCCAATCAAAATTCAAACTTTGGGCGGTCGCTCCCCTTCGTGGTTCAGACCGCCCCCTACCCTAGAATTATCTGAGTCATCATCAAAACCTGGTATTCAAATGGCCATGGGTCAAAATCCAAATCTCACCCCCTTTGAACCTCCCAATCCCAAAATAGGTTCTAAAATGGTTGGTGAATTCACCTACCCCAAAAGGGATCCCAACACAGTTTTGACAACCACAGCCAACTGGACCCGGAGCCAATCTTCACTTCGCCCAGCTTCGGGTCCGGCAGTGGGCGGCTGCTGCCTGAAAGCCCATCCGCGCCGAAGGGCCTCTGCTGGATCTCCTGGATCTGTCGGTTTTGGGCACCTTTGCGGGGTTGGTTCGACAAGGAAACCAGAAGAAAGCCAGCATTCTTGGGGGTTCCCTAAACAAAAAGGCGCACTCAGGAACATCCAAAGAGTTGGAGATCACCTGAGAAGGGCTTTGGCCCTAGCCATGGAAGGCACCATGCAAGGCAACTGGAAAAGGCTGGGGCGCTCTTGGATCTTGGTGGCTCCACGTGATCGATACCAGGCCCATACTAAATCGCGGGTTCCCCTTTGAGGGGATCCAAGCCCTTGGCATTCCAGCCGTAGACACATACATTTGGGTGTGGTTTTGACAGCAAAACCCAAAGGAACGCCTCTCCTTGTTTTTCCCCTCTCTTGTTTTTTTTGGGGGGGTCCCTATTTTCATGACCTGCTGTCTTTGGCGTCCACAATCTTCACCCGCCCGT
>CAUJNA010003528.1:52121-127574 GCA_963377175.1 Effrenium voratum | reverse complement strand
GAAGAATTGGTCTCCAATCCAGCATTCCTTGCCTGGCTTGGGGGCCAAGTCAAAATATTCAAGCGAAAACCAAAGAAAGAAGCACAGGAACGTTGCAAATGGGGCGCAAGTGAGCCAACCGCAAAGCGCCTTAGAAGGGCCTTCTGGGTAGAGCGGGTCTGCATTTGTCTCTTCTGACCTCTCTCGCATCCAAAAAACATGTTGAAAGAAGACTTGTGCCGTCTCCGAGCCCAAGGCTCAAGGTAAATGACACAAGCTCCTACATGCTGTGGTGCGTCCATTGGGTGCCTAAGCCTGGCAAAAAAACAAAGGAGCGCCCTGCATACTCTTTTCCTGCGGCCGGTGGGAATCAGAAGGACCCCAACCTACTGGCCAGCAACAAGCCGAAGCTCACCTTCGACTAGGCCTTAGGCCTCATTTGGGGAGGGAATCTCAGTAGCTCATCCCGAAACAGAACTGGCATGCATCTTCCCTTCACGGAAAGATTGAAATTCGATTCGCCCCCGGCAGTTTGTGCCTGGCGATGTCGGAGATGCAATTGTTACATCGCCCGATCCGTTGCCTGGTGGCACCGGAAAGAGCCTCAGGCTTCGCCTGGAGACTCAAAACTTGTGGCCGTAGTCCTACTCGCCCCGCGCGGGAGATGGGTATGTGTCAAAACTAGGAACCCCCTCTGAGCAATTGGGGTCATGGCGTGAGAGGTCAAAATGGCCTTGCTTTCTCTCTAGTTTTGACACACGGCCATTTTGTTCGGCGCGAGGCTTAAGAAGACCAAGCATCAGGTGGCCCAAGGTTGATCTTTGGGTACCGGCTTGCCCTGCCTTCAAACACGATGGTCCTTTTGTAAACAATCAGAACTCGACATCAAAATTGAGACCTAGACAAACTGTGAGAAGATGTACGCATTGCCGGCGTTGCCCAACAACACCGGCTTGGGCCTTTCCATGTAGATGGGCTGGGTCTGATGCAGGTGCTTGGAGTTGTCCAGGAACTTCGGGGGCAGCAAGATCCGTTTGCCCTCCTGTGCCCGCACCTGTTGGAGCAACCTGATGGCCACAGGAACATGGTTTCCTGCATCCGCCAGAGCCTTCCGAAGCTGCTCCACACTGAAGCCCTGGCAAATGTCCCCGTAGGTGGTGCGGCGACACGCCAAATTCTCCAGCTTCTGACTGTCCACCTGGCTCAGTCAGCGGGCCAAAATCCACATTCGATGCCATCGATTTCCCTCACGCCAGCAGTCGCACACAGATCCAAAACAGGCTAGAGACTTGCTTTCCGGCAAAGGGACCTCAAGACACACCAAACTGGTGTTCTAGCCTTGGGGTTCGGCCATCGTTTTGTGCGGTTCCAGGCAACCCATCAGACGGCCTTCCCTTCCTTTTTTCCCAGGCCCTCCTGGTGCAAGGCAATGGCCATGGTTGGGCGCAGGGTCCGAAAAGGCGCACGACAACGCTGCCTGGCTCGGTCGGCCCACTGCTTCACCAGAGCCTTCACCTGACAAGCAGCAGTTTTGGTGGGGTGGACCGCATTTTTTGGTGGGGTGGACCCCATTATTGGTGGGGTGGACCCCATTTTTGGTGTTCACCCCACTTTTTGTGGAGTTGACCCCATGCTTCGTGGGAACCACCGGACAAAACGGGAAAAAGAGTCCCACTAAACAACTGGGAAACCTGAAACGCGTTCTGAAAACTTTTCTGTCCCAATCCATAATCCCCTCCAAGATCCAACACAAAAGCACCTACTCATGGTTGGGACTCACTCCTTCACTACAAGCTTTTAATACTCGCCTTAGGAGAAATGGCGTCTACATGGCGGCCCTCGTCCAAGCAGAAGTCGGTGAGCTCGGAGCAATTGCAAATCTCGATCCAATAGCCATCCGGATCCTTGATTCTCAAAGTGGGAGGACGGCTTTTGCTTTTGGCTTCACAGCCATCGGGGAAACCCTCAGCCTGGTTCACTTTTGGCTGGTTTCGGGTTGGGAGGGTTTAGGGTTGCTGTACTTTGGGCTGGTTTAGGGTTGGTTTAGGGGGGGGTTAGGGTTGTTTTGGGTTGGTTTTAGGGTTGGCTTAGGGTGGGGTTTCGGGTTTCGGGTTAGCTTCTGGTTGGTTTAGGGTTCAGGGATGGTTTAAGGTTGGCTTACGGCCTAAAGGAACCACGTCCATGATGAAGCAACCTGCAACGCTTCAAGGACACTGCCCTTCCCAGTGCCATCCATGGGAGCGCAACGCTCAAATAGCATGTTCCACTCCGCACATGGTCGAGGAAGAATCGCAAAGTGGCCAATGCAGGTTCAGGGTTCTCCATTGAGAGTATACAATTGGGGACGCTAACCACGGAACAACCTCCTCCGCAAAGAAAAACAAAGCGACACAGGGGATAAGTCGAAACTACGGACCTGTTGCTTGAGATGGCGGTTGTTTATGGCAATGAACTCAAAAGACATAACTAAACCCACACTAACCATTCGGGGAGGGCCGCGACCTCTTTGGTCGAATCAATCAGAAAAGCGAAAAGTGCCATAGGCCCAGAGGTTTTTGCCACCCGAGGGCCTCAAGGAAGAATTGGGTCACCTTGCCCTCTCCGTCCGTGTGGGACTCGAACTTTGCCGTGCGCGAAGTCTCGGGGGTGGGCACCGACACATTCTGGCGCCACCGCAAATTGTGCTGCTGCACCTCCTGTGCTCGGCTGGTTTTTGTGTCATGTGCCCTTAAGGGTGGATCCCCTTCATGCCATGTTTTTTGTATGGACGCAAATTGGAAAAAAGGATGCCCTGGTCGACAACCGAACTTGGGAGGAAGCAGGACAATCGAGTGCCCGCCTGGTCAGCCAGTCGGTGGTGGCGTGGTTACTTCACTGTTTGGTCGGTCAGTCGGTCATTCAGACAGGCGTCTCGGTTGCCTCAACAACTTGATCGCCCATGGTGCTTTCATTCGGTCACGCGATTCTTGCGCGCCCCGTGACCAGCTTCTGGGGAAGCCCAAGCTTTACCCCAGCCTTCCGAAAAGCCAAAAAAAAGCATAGTCGAGGTAGCTGGACCGGTCTTTTTCCCGGAAGACCATTTTTTGCTCCTGGGCCGAAATACTTCAAAAATCACACTTCTGTTACCGAACGGGTCCTCATCTAAGCGTTCTCTGGTCTCCCAAAAGCGGTCCAAAGTGTGGTCGAGGCAGCTCAACCATAAGATGGTTATGTAGAGCCTATATGCTGCACTTTTATGAAAATTCTACCTTTGGAAGCTTGCATGTCGTTGTTTTGTTCTCTTTTTTTTCCCCTGGGGAGATGTGGAAGTATGTGTCATCCAACTGGCCAAACTCGCCAATGCTCAAAATTGCAATTTGGCTGCCTGAAGTAGATAGCATTGCTATGCACATAAGCGCAAAAGTTTTCTTTGGAGAAACCTTGCATTCTCCGTGTTTCGTAATTGTGTGCTTTGTTTGTGTTTTTTTCCTCATGGAGGCATGCAGACGAGGTGGTAACATCTTTTGAGCCCTCAACAATGCACAATGCATGAAAAAAGTGTCAAACGGGAACAAATCGGAAAGGGTTGCGCGCAGCTCACCACCGGCCCAGCACACGAAGCACGACCATTTCAATTGAAGGTGGCCCGGCATATTGGCCTGATTGTCCATGCTTTTTTATAGCCTTTCCACCGTTCCACAGATTGTTCATGGATTGTCCACGGTCATTTTCCAGAGCATGCATTTGTTCAACCAAAAATCATGCAGACTGTCGATATCTTGAGCTGACTGCCAAAACGTTGTCACTGAATTCGTGTTCAGACCTTTGCCAAAAGCGCAGAAAGTTCTGCATTCAAGGATGGAAGTGGGCTGATGGTCAGGAACATGCATACCGCTACATTTTGCCACATGTCGTGTTGGAAAGCACAATGACGGTTTTCCTCCTGATCAGCGAGCTACTAAAACTACATGCGCAGGACCCTGCAGCAAGCTGAACTTCCCGGGGTCCATGTCCACTCTTTTGGAGATCTCCATTTTACGGCCGAGGGCTGTACTTTTATTACTTTTTATTGATAGCCGTTGTCTTTCGTTTTGACCTAAGCCATGCCAAATACGCTCGAGAAACGCCAGGGTGTTGCAGGTAGGAGAGCCCCTAGCTCTCCATTTTATGGTCGAGGAACATTACTTTTATAACCTTTCATTTTTGCATGGTTGAGGTCGTAAAAAGAAAAGTCGAGGAAGCACTGGGTTTAGCACATGAGCAGGCTGGGTGCGTCCTTTTTGACCCCGTGCTTGTCACGCATGCGAATTTGAATGACAAAGGATGCGTCAGGACAAGTGGTGCGTCCCCTCACCAGGTACAAATACCCATGGCACCGCCAGGATGTTGGATGCTGGAGTGTTCAAGGAATCGGCAAGCCCAACAAACTTGGGTGTACATGCTTGAAAGGTGATGAGCATCAACATCATAACAAGTGCTCTTTCCAAATGATCCCCCAAAATTTTATAACTGGCTAGTTCCCAGTTCCCCTTCCCATCCCCCTCCAACCAGTGGCGCCGCCATGAAACTCGTTCCAAGGAGTAGTTCATACCCCGCAACTCCTCCCCCCCCCCCCACCTGCATCTGCTCCAAGCGCTGGAGCACAGCAGAGGCATCCGTGACTTCCAGGGCCAGGTGGCACACGATGAGGTCGTCCGGATGCTGGCCGCGCTTGGTGTGAGGCTTGCCCTTGATGAGGTGCAGCTCGATGTTGCCCATGGTGAGCCACGCCTAATTGAACTTGTGCTAGCAGGTTTTCTGGGCGCCGTCAAGAGCCCGAAATACGAAACAATAATCTTAACACCGTGTTCAAAGCTTGAAAGAGCACAAGACCACCCAGCGGAGAGTCCCCGTGGCGGTCGAAGTTGGGGCGCTGAATCTGCTGGAAGCCGATGATGTCCGAGTACCAGGCCAGTGAGCGGCCCACGTCCTACCAGGGCTAGGAAGACTGGGAAGCTTACAAGCTTTTCGTTTGTCCACAAAACGGACCCAATCTGGGAAAGGGCAGAAGCCCATGTCTAGAAAAAGGACCACCACCAAAAAAAGCCCGCAAGGGAAACTCCTCCACGATGATGGCTAGGTGGTTGACTCTGCGCAGCAAATCGCCCAGGCCGCGAACTTGCTTCTTATCCTCACATGCGACTAAAGCACCTGCATCTGAACCCTTTTGAAGTTAACTGAAGCAATTTCATGTCATTTCATTTCAATTGCCTCCTGCTGTGACTGGAAACATGGGCACAAGGAGCCAGGGCACTACAACTAAAGCCAACCAAAACAAAATAATACATGTTTCTCTGGACAACTGAGTGTCCCAATGCAATTGCTCCTTCTCTTCCTCCTGGGCGTCTTTCAACTCTTTCTGCATGGCTGCAAGTTTGTTTTCAAAGAAGCCTGCCGCCGTTGCGCCGCCCGCCAAGAAGGAGCTGATGCCCAAGGCTGCAGCCAGCACCATGTTGCAAGCGGAACTGGGGAGTGCAGGCAACGTGTGGCCTCTGTGCCGAAACTTCAAGCGGGGTCAGTCATGGATCCACCCTGCGCTGCCCGACCTGAACCCCTACCGGGGGGGGGGGGGAAAAAAACTGTATAGACTGGCTTACAGGACATACCAGCTCAAATCATTTGAGCTAGTGCTCGGTTGTCAAATTCAACGCGTCAATTGCTCCAACCCACCGTGCTGATACGAAACAACCGATGGGACGCACCCGCCCGCAAGAGAAGAGCAGCCGCCACGAGATGGACTCTCACACCTCAAAGCCCGGCCCATTCGTGTGAGCCATTGCTGGATGAGGACGAACTGCCCCTCCCTGCCAACGGCCTCCCCAAAAGCACTGTGCCCCACTCCTAGTGCCAGCACCGCAGTCGGCCGCCTTTGCACCGCTTGGTCCGACCAGCGAGCAACAAATGCGGACGGAGCGGGAGAGGGAGAGTGAGCGAGCGCAACTGCCTCCGTGCCGCCTCTGCACCGCCAAGAGCATGCCCCAATTCACTGTTGCGGGACGAGGCCATTGGGGCTGATTGCTTGAAAACACAAGCCGGTTTGACAACGTGCGCTCAGCAGGCGCAGGACACACGGTGATCGCCACGACGTCCCAGCCACACCCAGAGAGAGTGCTGTCTTGGTTGATCAATGCCCTTGACACTACCAGCCCCCAGTCATGCGGAGCCGCTGTGTGCGCCACGTCAGGCGAGTGGCAGGGGCTTGAGCTACAAATTCGAAGAGGGGGGGGCAGTGGAAGCAAGCAAAATGTAGGAGCGGGCGCAAGGCGGAAGCGGTCGTTGACAGCGCGTCCGGTCTTCCGAGGGGTCCCAGGCCGCGCGGGTGAGAGCCAAGCGCTGCCCGACAAGGTGGACACCACAGCCAACCTGCATGTTTTGTCTTTTTGCGTGCCTTTTTTTTGGTCACACGCCTTTTTCCAGCTGCCGACTCGAAAGGCCACCCAAAACTGCCCAGTGACGGGCCCTGCCCTAACCGCGAAGCGGCAGACGGCCACCGAGAGGAGACCCCACCATCGTCGCTCCCACGCGACAACGGCTGCCCGGCGGAGCGAGGGCGGTGCGCGCCCCCAACGCCTGCCAACCTCGCTAGCGAGAACGCAAAGGCGGTGTGGGCCCAGGCGCCGCAGCTCCAGGTAGGCATCAAGCTTGCGTTGCTCTGCCGTACGCAACGCCGCGCAGTCGCAATCGGCGGCTCCTGCCTGCGCCCGGCCCTCGCAGCTCAACAGCGCCGATCTGGCCCTCGGGTGACTGCACCCACATGCTCTCAATCGCGTCGTTGCGTGGAGAGTTGATGCGGTGGTGCCCTTAATGCTTGGGTGTACGCCACTGGGCCAGCAAAAACTGGCGAAAACCTGTGTGACCGCTGGCGAGGTTGAGCAGCTGCTGCGTGTAAAGGCGATGCTCATGCATTTCAGCCATGGAACTACCCAGGCTGAATACATGCTGCGAACCGTACACAGTGCAAGCAAACGGTTGTTCGAATTTGGTAGATTTAGTAGCCCAGCTCGATCCACGCAACGCATGCGCTGTCAAGTACAACTAAGCTACGTGCGTGCGTTGAATGTCGCCGGATCGCATGCTGGCACGCGCTGCAAGAAGAAAGGCTCCTCAAATTGTGCAAAGGCCGGGCGGGCAGTCTTGCGGCGGCTTGTGTCCCGAACCTTGGCGCAGCATTTTGCAGATCACTTCGATGCGGCTTGTCGCCCGTAAAAATATGTGTTGTCGACCCTCCGGTGCTGAGGCCCTGGTCCACACTTCGGTGAGTGCTGGGGGTTTGATACGAAGTGCATAGTTGGACCGTGGCGACGCGCAGTACAGCAACAGCAGCCAGGCGACCTGCAGGTCAGGAAGGGTTGGGAGGACCTGCAGGAGGCGAAGTTGTTCACTGCGTCGAGCTGGGCCCGCGCAACTGCATTTCCGCCCGCAAGGGCTCCTAGAACAGCACTCCCTTGCTCTGCCTCGGGGAGCTGAGCATTGCCACGCCACACATCTGCTGCACTTATGTCCGCCAGGCCTGGCGGCTCAACTGCGGCTGCGTTCCACGTTCACACAAGCATCGGGACGCAGCCTGAAACAGCGGCGTATGCGCTCAGGCGGACTGGGGCTGCGTTCAGCCCGGTTGCATGCACCTGCGGCGTTTTGGGCCTCGTGGGCTGACAGCTTGTCGGCAATTCACCGGAAAGATCCCGACCTCGTTGTACGCCAACTCGAGCCGGAGGCGCCTTTGCTGTCCTGGACACTCTCAGGGCAGCCGTGACCCTGCTCGCTCGGCAGGGGTTTGAGGCCCCTCAGTGGCACCAACTTCTTGCCAACGCTGTGCCACAGCCGCCTGATGTTGAGGACATTTTTCTCCAACGCCTTTTTTACGACTACCGGAGGGTAAAACGTACGAACCAGCCACGGAAACCCAAGCTACGCGGCACAGTTACGGGAACCAGCACATGGCATGCGTCGCCGCCGGGCTTTTCGGGGGGGAGCTCGACCTCGCGCCAGATGCGCCTTGGGCGGCGATCGCCAGCAGTTGGCCCCAGCGGCGTGTGAACGCCCCGGCCGCAGCCGCGCGCTGGCTGGCTGCCGCCACCTCCAGGCCAAGCACGGGCACCGGCTAGCAGTGGCGAGCTCCGGGTAGGTTGTCCGCCGCTTCCTCTCCTCAGCTTCGCGGAGGGCTTTGCCAGGCTCGACGTCATTGCCGGGCCGGCTAACTCCGTACCGCTGCACGGGAGATACCAGGGAGATACCAGGGTGACATCAACGGCGACCAGGGAGCCGCCAGGCCATTCGCGACGACCTCGATCTGGCGCCCATCGCGCGGCGGCACATCGAGGTTGAGGTCGCGGAGGAAGACGCGAGCCGTGGCACGCTCGAGGGGGAACGAGCGCCGCTTCAGCACTCCCGCAGGCGGCCCTGTGGTCGCCGAGGACGTCCAACGGCTCCCCGCACCGACAATGCCGGGGGGCCGCAGGCAGCGGCAATCG
Source organism: Effrenium voratum (assembly GCA_963377175.1). Classification (NCBI taxonomy): domain Eukaryota; class Dinophyceae; order Suessiales; family Symbiodiniaceae; genus Effrenium; species Effrenium voratum. The sequence goes on along the minus strand of CAUJNA010003528.1, from coordinate 119,106 downwards.
CAGCCTCCGAAGGAGGAGCGTGCGAAAAACGGCATCTGTGAGCCGGAACTTTTCCCTGGACGATGGTGGTGAAAGCAACGCTGCCTCCTGGCCCAGCTTGCGACAACATCAAGGCCCGAGACGCTGCGTCAAGTTCACGGAATAGCGTCTCAAGGGCCCTGCGGTCGATGACTGTGCAGGCTGCACGCTGCCATCCCCTGGCCATGCCGCCCCACTCGCGTGGGCGCTCGGCGAGCCAGTCACCACAGAGCCGGCGTCCTGCAGGGCAGCGGCGGCAGCGCGCGCAGTCGCAACGGCCGTGCGGGCATGGCCCCCAGCACCCTCGGTCAACGCCCGCAAGAGAGAAGCCAAGAGCAGGGGATGTCGCTCGCCTGTCACGGGGAGCGTGTCGTGGTCTCAAACCCAAGCCGCCAAGGCGAAAAGGCAATTGAGCTCTCCGGGCGCTGTTTACTGGCTGGGGGTAGGACCCTTGTCGCGTAATTGCACCGAGGGTACGCGCAGAGGAGCTGCAAGAGCCACGCGGCCTGGACGCTTGGCACTTGCGAGATACGCTGGGGGAGGTCTTCATGGCGAGCACGCAGCCCGCTTAGATGCTGCTGGACGAACTCGTCCCGCCCAAGTGGAGTGCCTAGGACGACCAGGCCTTGACTGGCCGGCGGCAAGGCCTGATCGCTTGTCCAGACGCCGGCCCTCACGCCAGGCGGCAAAGCGTCCAGGAGGGAGCGCGGTGGCTCGCCAGCAGCGTTTCAGACCCTGGTCTTGCCGAGGTTGACTCGAATGTTTGCTTGCTCGTGCAGCCCCTGTCCGAGCGCGGCAAAAGCCGTGACGGGCAAGTGACGTAAACATCGTCGAGAAAGGGAAGCAAGTCTCCGCCCGGCTCTAGAGAGCTTGGTGCTTGCAGCAAGGAGCCGTGCTGCCCCAGGGCAAAAACGGCTGGCATCAGCGGATCGCCCTGCTCCCCGCCTTCAGCTTGCACAATTTCATGCAGCTTCCCGTCGGCATCGTAACAAATAAGTGCTCGGGGCGCCACGACGTGGGGTGCAAGAGAGGAAAGGTGCAGACCCTGCAGCATGCAAAAGCGGGAGATAGGGCCACACGCGCCAATGCCGTTGATGCTCAAAACGGTCCGGCGGGGATCCCCCTGCGTGACAGCTCGCACTGCCCTAGCGAGCGCCGCAGCGCCCGCCCGCGCCGAGGGCGCATGCTGGAACGGCGCGCAGTTGGCGCTAAACACCGCGGCGAATTGCTGTGCCACAGGCCAACTACCCGCCCCAAACGCAAGGCGGCGAGCACCGGCTCAGCTCGCGCGACTTGCTGGGCCGCCGCGTGGAGGAGATCTGTATCCGTTTCGTGCTCAACCGTGCACCCTGACAGCCCCGCGCCCGCCCCCCGCCTACCCGAGCGGACGCTCCGCTCAGCTAACTGCGCCCGCAGGAGGTGCTCAGGCACTGGGACTTGCTGCTCCTGGGGCCGGCGTGCTGGGTCCCGCAAAGCCGCGAGCGTGTCAGAGTTGGGCGGGGGCAGCGGCGCGGCGGCGCAAGGAGCTCGGCGGAGCGCTTCATCATTTGTATTTGCCTTGCGTCGGGTCCGGTGTCTGCCAGGCCTGGCGGGCGCGGCTTGCGCTGCTGCGGCCGACTCGTCGAGGAGTTGTCGGCACCGACCCTCCGCGGCAAGCTGGGCTCGGCGCGAAAGCTCCTCTGGCACGAGGTGTGTCTCGCCCAGCCGGCGGTAGAGCAACATTCTGGGTGCAAGCTTGTCGGGGAGTCCGGCTTTCCCGCAGGCCGAGCCGGAAGAGTGTCCGCAATGCGCCTCGCATGCAGCCCGGCATTGCCTGGAGGGCACTCACTTGCGCGTCTCGGCCTCCAGCACGACCTCCCGGAGGTCGGCCCACAAGGCCTCTTCGGCAATGGGGCGTCCACCTGCGTCACTAGCGGCAACTTCCGCGACCCCGCGGCGTGCGCGCGGGCGCGCGCCGGGGTGCGACTGTGACCGCCTCCATCGCCGCGTCCTCCGGATGCTTGTTGCGCAGGGGGCGGGTTGGGGCCTCGTGCCGGTTGGCTGTGGCCAGGCCTGCGCCCCAATTTGCAAAGCCAGTTGCTCCCCGCCGCACAAATGGAGCAGTGTTTCCTGCACCGGTGCTGGCAGATAGCCATCCCGGGCCCCCACCTGCGCACCACCATCGGCAGGTCGCACAGGGAGCCCTCACTGAGGTCGCGAAAGGCGCCTTGTGGCCAGTAGTCAACGGGGTGTGCCAGAACGGACTGTTGGAACACGACGGCCGCTCGTACTCTGGACGACGCCGCCGCCTGTGCGTGCCGGAGGCGCAGGCCGCTGCAAACGCGGGATGGCTGCGCCAGGCGGCAGACGCCCCGTCCTGGAGCACGCCCGCGGCGTCCAAGAGGAGCGGCATACAGCCAGGACCTGGGCGCTGCGGGGTCTGGAAGGGAGTCGGGCGGCCCCCTCCGCTGCCAGGGCGCAAGCCCGCACTCGGGCTCCGAGGTTTCGGACGACGACATTGTTCCTCGCATCGGGCGGGGGTGGCAGAGAGCCGCGTCGGCAACTCTTGACTTGCAAAGCGCGGCTGCCCACAGCGACAACTTGGATGCAGCCTCTGCAGCCATGCTGCTGTCCCAGTCCGGACCGTGCTCAGCCCAGGTCTTCTTGATGCTCCCCGTTTGCCCGGACTTGGTCCTTGAGCCCGCGCATTTTCGTCGGTTGCTGTTGCGGCGCCTGCGCTTGCCTTCGCCTTTCGTCCCAACGCGGTGCCGGTGTGGAAGGGAGCAGGACCCTCTTGGCGACCACTGCTCTGCATGTCCGCGTGCTGGTGTCTTGCGAGCGCGGGGTGGCCCACTTGAACGCGCGGCAGCGCGCGTGTCGCGAAGCAGGGGCCGTGGCATCGCGCTGCGCTGCTTGGAGCCCAAGGCCTCCCACGGTGGCCGGCGTGCCAAGCTGGCAGGCTTGACACCGCCTTCTCGTGCTCCTCGGCATATGGCGCTACCAGGGATGGCGGACAAGATGGTTAGCTCGGGGAGAAGCACACATGAGCAAGAGCAGCCACACGCAGTGTAGATCCGGCAGCTCTGGAATCTACTTCTATTTTGTTTGGCACGGGAACATGCCCGTGGGGTCGTCCTGGTTGCTTGGCTGTCTCGAGTCGCTGCGTGCCTTTTGTTGCACAAGAGTTTTTCACCTTGACAGCCCCGACCCGCAGCTCGCTTCGCAGCGCAGCCGTTCCGATTTGACTCTCCCAACGTGGCGGGAACTGTCAGCTGGTGGCGCCTTTCCATCGGCTGTGGGGGTGGTTTTTTGTGTCCGCCCCCGCGCCTGGCAAAGCCGAGCGTGCGCGAGGGCCGCCGATTCGACCGGGACACCGACCACTGTGAGCACTTGTTCTTCCACTGCCGGCAGTTGAAAACCTCGGAGTGCCCATACGGCTGGTTGGGCCACCGGGCAGGGTCGCCGAAGCTCCTGAAGTGCCAGGGCCAGTCGGCTGGCCGCCAATGCTTGCCGCACAGCAGACAGGTGACACGCTCGTTCACTGGCCTGCTTGTCGTGTAGCACCCAACGATTTGCGAAGAAAACTCGGCAAACTTGTTGGAGGTGGTATCGAACGTCCCTGCTCTGATCCATGTTTGCTGACAACCTCGTGTCACGGTCCAAACTTTGCGTCCAGTCGTCAATATTGTGGTGTCTTGCGTGTCACAGAACATGGTGGCGCGCAGCCGCAAAGCAGGCCAGCTAGCTCGCGCAAGGTGTTCGCCCATTGCATCAGCAACGTCAACGCATACCCGATTGCTGCTGCTGCCAGCAGGGCATCAACAGCTATCTGCACGCAGCGCTCATGCAAAGCGCCAGGGTCGCAAGAGCAGGCGCAATCTCCAAAACATGAAGCATTGTTTGTTACTTTGGCAGAACAAGGCGCTGACAGTTGCAGCTGGCCAATCAAATTTGCGGCGGCTGACAAAGGGCCGATGCGCACGCAAACTGATAGTAGTTGTTTTTCGTGTCAACCCCGGGAGAGGGTCGCCGGTTTTCCCCCCCGCCCCAGGAATCAAGATCAGGCTTTTTGCAGTAGTGAGGCATTCATGTGACGCGTAGCGCTTGAACGGGGCGAGGGGGTGCATATTTCAACACTTCCAACCTCGCGCATACAGCGACACACGCGCCCGTGCTCATAGGTTGAGGATGGCAGGAACGCGTGCGCAAACACACACACACACACACACACACACACACACACACACACACACACACACACACACACACTCACACACTCTCTCACACACACACACACACGTGCGCACGTCCAGTTTGATGATTCATGCGGCTTGCTTCTCATGGCCTTTGTGCGGTCGCGGCAATTCAGATTCATTCATGTCAGAACTCGTTACTTTGAATCGCTCGGAGAGCGGAGAAGAAGTGAACGCTGAAAAAGCTTGCCACGCACGGTTCTACAAGCCCCCTCGCTGGGATGACACCTTGCTTTTCCTGGAATGTTTGCAATCCATGAGCTGGCTTTGCCTGGATACGTCGAAAATTCGAAAGCCCGTGGCTGGTCGGCACCTGGATCTATGGGATTCGGTGCGCTCAGCTCCACGAGCTTCGCGGCCACTCCGCGGATCGGCAGGCCATCGTTGGTTTGCGCCGGCGAGGCTGCGGCGCGAAACATGCGTTGCACCACAAGTGGGCGGAGGTGCAGTGACGCGGAGCCTGGCAATCGAAATGTCCGGAAGCGTGTTGCACGCCTTCGGGGGGCAGCAGAAAAAATGCGGGAGAAGCAGCAGCCGTCGTTTGGCTGCAGGCGCCTCTCCTGGGCATTTTGCCTGACCCAGCAGCATTGCACTTGAGTGGCGCACCATGCCTTGAGACTCCGTAGCGGCGGCGCGCCGGCGGCGCGCAAGCATCCACTTACGGCACCGCGTCGTGACACGCATGGAACGTCAAGCTCCGGGAACGTTGGATGCCATGATTCAAAGCAGTGCTGTCCCTCAACACAGTCCCGCTGTCCTTGTTGCTTGCTTTCTGCCGGCCAGCCAACCAGCCTGCGCTTGCTTCCACATGCCACTTCTTTGAGCACAGCATCCAGCATGTTTGGCGCCCGCTTTTTCAACACAAACGGCAACGTGCGACTCATGACCAAATGGCGCAGGTGAGGCCGTCCGCAGTCAAAACACGCAGTGGCAATGGTTGTGCTCCAAGGAAGTTGTTGAAGGTACGACATTGAGGGTTGATTTCAAGAGAACTCGAAAGGAAACTACCCAATTGACAAAATCCATGGAAACTAGTGTTTGTACGAGAAGTCTGCCCTGGGAAATACAAAAAAACACAAGGGAGTCCGCATGATTCACATGCGGGAGGAGTTTCTTGCATCAGAAACATCAGGGCTTGGCACAGTTGGAACAAGAGCTCCAATGGCGGCTCGCGACACAAGCCACTCCAAGCGCTGGCTGGTTTGTCTCCCTGCAAGGCAGGCTGGCTTTGGCAAAGGCCCCAATGCGCAGTGACCCTAGAACAAGAGCTGTAATGTTCGGGGTAGGTCCATTTTTGAGCAGCTCACCCACCAGAACAAAATAGGAATTTCAGGGTTTGAGCCACTGGGGCGTTGCTGGCCGTCAGTGGTCGCAAAAAATGATCAAAGCACGGCTGCATGTGTTGTGTTTGGCCCCGTTTGGGTTAGCCAACCGTCAATGAAGAGAGTCCTGCTCAAAATGTTTAGCAGAGACCGGACAAAGGAATGTCTTTCCCTCGTTGCATGTCTTAAATTGGCTTCGCATAAACGAACGCATCGCCACACATGCACCCATGACTTGCCCCGGACCAATGTCCACGACAAATAAAACACGGCTGATCGCCTCTTGTGCATGCCCACCTCAAGAATGCATTACCATTGAGCGAGCACCACATGGACATCCTTCCCCAGCCCAAACCCTAACGCTTGTTCGCAAAAGATAGAACCCCGCTAAATTAGAAATGTGACACTGATTTCTTACACGTGGACTCCCAGCCCAAACCCTAACGCGTCACTGCAAAATGCCCATCCTGGTTTCGCACATGCTGCAACGTTTTGCAAGAACTCACGTTGTGACAATGTTCAACCAGCGATCCAACCGAAGCCTAATGCCTGTCGTGTCGCACCCGCCAATCGCGAAGTGTGCTCATGATTTTCTTCGCCCAACCCTGGAAAATCAGAGATGTGACACTGATCCACAAGCACAAAGCAAGACAGCCAAGAAATCGGGATTGTAACTGTTCTCCAGAGTTCAGTTGTATTCGAGCAGTTGTCAGTTCGCGCTCACAAGACCTCTTGGCTCTTGACTGCCCCAACTAGGCTTTGGAAAACAAGCACCATGCCCAGCAAGCCTCGCTTTACAGTGGGCTGCACCCTGTGTTGTGATCTGTCTTCGCCTCTTTGCTGCACGTGTTCAAGACATTTTGCCAGTTCAAGAGGGAGATTTCATAAAGCTTGGGGGGTTCCAAATTCTGTACTTTGCTGCGTGTTCTAAAACGCAGCATTTGCACCAGCAGCATCGACTCGCCAGTAACACCCCTAGATGGATTTGTTTAACCTCAGCGTCGCCAGCGAGGGCTGTTCTTTGGTTTAGGGTGGCTTTAGGATTGGTTTAGGGTTGCGTGACAATAGGGCTTGTTTGGGATTAGTTTTTCGGGTTGGGTTAAAGCCAAAAAGCCAGCTCGGATACACAACACACAAACATAAACTACAGCAGCAGAAAAATTGCCCTACGTGCAAAACCATGCAAGAAAACGCAAAACCTCCCCAACAGCCCCAAACCCCCTAAACCCTCGAAACCCTCCGAACCCTCCTGAAAGCTGCACCCCAAAGCCTATCTGGGCAGAGACCCCAGATGTGGCCACACATCTGATCTATAAAATTGCGCGGCCATCGATCGAGGTGTTCAAGCTCCACTCTGAGCCCACAAAAATATTTTTGGAGACGCCGCCCCAAACCCTAACGCATGAGAATCGGTTTAGGGTTGGTGTTGATTTAAAAAGCAAAAGCCACCAAAAGCCACGAAAAGGCGCAGAAGCGGCCACAAGCCGTCAAAACCCAAAAGCCAAAAAAAAAAAAAAACTGATACAAAAAAAAACGGCAAAAAAAATATGGCCCTCCGTGCAAAACTAGAGGAAAGGCGAACATGTGCAGATTGATCTCATCAAAACGCACTGCCACCACTTGTGCACTCCTTCACTGCGCGACAGCGCAGTCGACTCGTGTCGCTGGAGTGCGCACATTTGAAGGTTGTTCGAATAACGATTACACTGCCAGAACAAGGCACATGTGTCCAAGCAAAAGTTTAGGCTTTCAGATCTGAATGCGTGTTTTGCGCGTGAAAACTATTTACAACTTAGTTCAGGTGCTTGCATGTTGCAATTTTGAGGCGTTCGAACAGGAGCTGCGACACGAGTGTCCATTGCAATTGTTGAGCCAGAGCGGACCAAGCGAGATTCGTTAATAGCTGGCGCGCAACATTTGGGCCCAGTGTCCAATCTTAAAAATCCAAACGCTTTACCACACGTTCGACGCTCACGACTTGCAGTGGCCAGTCTGCAGGTAGATCTGAAAAAGCAGTTCCGCAAACTGTGCAGCTGAAAACATGCCGCGGATCTGAGCAGTCGCGTGAGGCAGAAGTTTTGCTGAGAGATGGTTGCAGGTTTCCCCCCAGAATTATCTTCGAACCGGCGACGCTGACGAGCCACTCTGCACATCAACACACACGATCTTTGCAGAGGGCAGCAACAGCGGTCATGTTCTTGCACATGGATACGCAGGATCCCCTGCGGATGTGAAAAAAAAGCGTCTCCACCACGATTTTGCGCATCGACATTTCACGCCGGGCACTTTGACTTTGTTTGGGCCCTAGCCTTCTTTGCACACAATACAGGATACAATTCCGTGAAACTCCACGGAAACACTACGAACGGGTAGGTGGGCAGGCAGTCGCAAAACGCAAAACCCTATGCACAAAGATTGCTCGTGCCGCCGCAGATGAGAGCGCGGGCGGCGGGTGGGTGAGCATCAAAAAAGTTGGCCCCCTAGGCTTGAAGCATAAATGCCACCGCGGCCGAAGATTCAAACAGGCATAAAACACAAGTGAACAAAAAACCCGAAGCGATAGAGACCTGTTCACTGCTTTAAGCCTAAGGCCTGCATGCAATAATAATAATAATAATTAAGAAAATACACCAGCAAAGACCCCAAACAGTTGAAGACTGACGGGTAAGCAGAAACATACCAACAACTTGTGGCTTTCTGCGCTTCAACACGGATGAACCAAATGATGCAACGGTGAACCTGGCACGCTTCTCGCTTCAGCACCGCGCCAGATTTGAGGTTGACACACAAACACGCGTGTTCGTCTGATAACAAACATGTGTTCCTGGAACACACACATGCAACACACACATTTGTACATGCGCTCAGCTGGAACAGGCATTTGTGTTCACGCGCAACACTGGCGCAGACCTAGTTCGCACAAACATGTTTAACCCGAACAAACTTCTGTGTTGACTTGTAACACATATGTGTACACAGGGAACACACGTGAATGCACATGTGGAGAAACGTGCTCGTCCGACCGACTGAATATTTATTATTTTTTTCTTTAGAAAGCAATTTATTCAGCTCAAACCAATTCGCGCCATGATCTCCGAGCTGTCAGAACGCATCTGGGGCCGCCTGGGGCTCAGCTCTGTCCGGGCGGTGCCTCTGGAGGAGCCGCGTGCGCCTAGCGCCGAGGCCGCTGTGACTGAACTGCGCCCGCACGGGGCCGCGTGGACCCGCAAGCTGCGGCTGCGCCCTCTTCCTGGGCAGCAGGTCTTCACCATCGACGCCATGCGGCTGCTGGTAGGCCAGCTCCGAGACCTGCTGGCCATTCGGCTGCCCTTCCTCGCCAAGTTCCAGATCCTGCTGACGCCCGGCCGTAAACGACGAGGACGAGGACAGGGTGGAGTTCACGCTATACCTCAAGCTGGCGCCGTGGATCGTGAGGCCCGCGCCTCCGCCGGCCCGCGCTGGAACCATGATGGCGGCCATCAGGACGAAGTTCGAGGTCGCGCTCGAGCGCTCCCGCCTCCCCGAGTCGAACTGGAGTGTCGTGGGCATCACGGCTGCGTATTTGCTGACTGCTCCCTCGCAGCAGCTGGCCGACATGCCCGCGCCCCCGCCGCCCAACAAGGCGGGAGGCTGCTGGAAGGAGCTGCCCCAGACCCTGGCCAAGAAGAAGGCCGTCTGGAACCCTCAGAACGAGGACCACCGCTGCTTCATGTGGTGCGTCCTCGCGCACTGCCTTGGGGTCGAAGGGCTCACCTGGCAGGAGCGGTCAAAGACCGTGAGCTGCTCGGGCTCCTTCTTCTACCCCGAGCTGGCCCGCCGCCGAGGACCGCGCCCCCCGGGCTGGCAGCCCGCTCTGGCCGACGCGGGGGTGGACTTCTCAGGCCTGCCGACGGACCGCCCCGTGGGCTTCGACGACATCGACGCCTTCGAGCTCCGCAACGCCGGGCGGGTGGAAGTCTTTGTCTTCGTGTGGCAGCGAACCCTGTGGGCGGACGGGCTGGAGTACTACCACGTCCTCCAGCAGCGCGCCCCGAACGGCACGGGCGTCGTCCAGCACACCGTGCTGCTTCTCCTGCACAGCGGCCACTACAGCCTGATCCACAACTTCCAGGCGCTGGCCAGCAGACAGGGCTGACCCTGGGAGCCACGCCCACCAACGCAGGCGGCAGCAAGGAGTACAAGTGCGATAGCCGAGCGCACTTGGAAAGTGCCGCTGGCCGGGCCCGGGAAGAGCTTGCGCTACAGGGGCAAGGCCTCCGCAGAGCTCGCGCCCCTCACGTGCTACGCGGACCTCAAGGTCTACAGCACGCCCGTCCCAGCCAGCGCGCCAGACCGTCGCGGCTTCTTCCTGCTACGTCGCTGTCGGGCGCTGCGGCTACGCGCCGCCCGAGGGGCTGAGGCTGAGGCTCACGCACCACGAGCGGGACAGCGACAAGTTCCACGCCGTCCGCGCCATGCTGGACGACCTTCTCAAGCTGGCCGACCACTACCTTATCTGGAGACGCCGAACTCGGCCCGTCAGCATGACCCGGCGGGAGGAGCTGGAGCACAGGGCCGCCACTCGCTGCAGGGAGTGCCTCGCGACCTTCGACCTTGAGGCCGCAGAGAAGAGGCTCCACTGCCACGGCACCGGGCGGTATCTCGGGGCGCTGTAGTTAGACTAGACCTTGCCCGTCTTTTTTCTATAAAAAATCCTAGGGTCCTCCCCACACTTTTAGCAACATTTTAAAACAGCACCTCAAACAGCACATTTTCAAAAATCAACATTTTAAAGCAGGTAATTTCCTAGTAAGTTCATCCATATTTTAAAAAATAAATTTTAAAAAATAAATTTTACAAGATTTTAAAAAAATAAATTTTAAAGAATAAATTTAAAAAAATAAATTTTGAAAAATTTTAAAAAATCAATTTAAAAAATAAATTTTACAAAAAAATTAAAAAATAAATTTTACAAAAAAAAAATATAAAAAAAAATAAATTTTCAATAAATATTATTCCAAAAATTATGATAAATTATTTTACAATAAATTTTATCACAAATTTTGTAGACATATTATGGGCAAGGTCTGGTTCATTCGGTTTTTACGGGCACCATTCTTTCTTAATTCTTTCTATTATTTTATCACACGTTGTTTCATTATAAATATTACTTCTTATTTGTTTTCTAAACATTCCCATTATTCCAATTGCACGTGTTATTGTATATCTAAGTTCGTGAGTTTTATACCGATCATTTAAAACCTCATGTAAAAATCAAGGTCATTATCATTCAATGTTTCATATTTTAAACGTTTAATGCTAAAAGACATATTGTATAATCTTTTTACCATGATATAATACTGAAAAATAAAGTCATTAGCATTTCCTTCATCATCGCCCTCATATAATAAATTATCAAACCCTTCTATAGTTAAGAAATTATTCATTTCAATAAACACAAATATTTCTAAATCATCATCAATAGTTTCATTATTTCTAATATCAATATCTTTGTTATTCATATCATCAATTTTGTTTATAATTCTATTACAATTATTGCATATCATATATTGACAAATATAATTACAAACGCCATTTGTAAAACCCTGTTCAATTGGTAATTTTAGCATTTCGCAGTCTTCACATTTATAACTCATAAACTTTTTTTCAATATATTTTTAGCATCATGGACTGTATCACTCATCACACTATATAATAGTATTATAAAATATTTCTTTAAATACTTTTACAAGAATTTTAATTTTAAATTAAAATTAAATTAATAAATTAAAATTAAATTAGGTTATGTAGATAAAATTTCATAATTTAAGTTCAGGATAATAATTTAATTGATGACTACTAAGTTGTATATATATCGTACGTCTTTCATGCATTATTTTTAAAATAATATTAATATCTCTCACTGTATTTTTAATATTAAACTTTACTCTTTCGATATATGTTTTAATGTCTTCTTTTACATCAAAACCTTCCCTACTATGATAAGTCAACATCCATAATATACTTTCAATCATTTTATTTTTTTCTTACTGGTTTTTAGAAATATTCTAACATAACTATAAGGTGGTCTTCCATACACGGTTAAAAATATTAAAATTTCATCTTCTACGTTTCTTTTATCTATTTTTTAATCTCCAAAATATTTTCTATTATATTTTGATATCGTCGCCATCTTCTACAAGTTCTACATACATCTTCTTCGCCCAATGCATAATCAATAATATTATTCACTATTCCGTTATGTAAATTCAGTTTATACAATTCTATATTTTCCTTTTTGAAGTGGCAACAATCATAGCATTTTTTATTGATATAACTATTGATTTTGGTTTTCATCATCTCGCTATATAATATATATAGGTAATATTTCTTTAAATACTTTTTACAAGAAATTTAATTTTAAATTAAAATTAAATTAATAAATTACAATTAAAATTCTATTATCATAATTGAATTAAAAATTATAATCATTTACAACTACAATTACATAATTTACAAAATGGGATGATATTTTCTATTGTATGAGTTAATTCATTATCTTTTCGTTGTGCTGTTAGATTTGTAATGATATTACCATTTTTCATATCAATAGTAAAACCACATCCGCAGTAATTACATTGATTATTTATATTATCTAGAAACCATTGAGTATTTACATAACCTTCTCTAGGTATGCTTCTTTTTGCTTTCCTGTCTTGTTCCTTATAATTCAAAATTTTCCTTTCAAAATAACTCATAATACATTTTTGATTAAATACATCATCAACATCCTTTGTATATTTATAAAATTTGACTTTGTTTAAATCACGAGCACGTGTTACCGCTGTAAAAATCCATTCTGGATAATTCTTTACCAAAAAATGATTATAATCAAAAATTGTTATGGTGTCATCAATGCTACTACCTTGAGTAGAATGACATGTAGAGCAAGAAGAAAATATAAAATTGCTTCTTATTTTAGCAATTTCTACGGATTGTAAAATTTCGGTTTTTACATGTTTTAATGTAAATATTCCATCACTTCCAATATGAACTATTTTATATTTGAAATTTACATTAAAAACGGATGTTTTAGTTTTAGTATATTCTCTACAAATTAAAAATTCTCCTACTTCATATTCATCTTTTCTATTTTCTATTTTTTTAATTTCATTTGATACATTTTTACAAGTTGTATTCAAAAATGCTATGTTGTTTTTGGAACTACTTATGTCTGTGGTGTATTCAAAATATTTTTCAATAATAGTTTTAATTGGTAATTTATTAATAAAAATATCATACTTTATATTCTTGAGTTTATCCTTATCTTCCTGTGTGTTAAGTCTCTTACATTCTTTCAATATTATATTATGTGTAAAAATATTATCTATAATATTGTCAGTGTATAATTCATAGTCTTGAGTATTTGTTATTTCTTGCACTGGTTTTAATTGCTTGGTGTCTCCTGTTGCTATTGTAATTTTGTTGTGCTTATTCTGTTCTACAAATTGTTTTATTCTCCAGTATATATTTAAATTACTAAAACAGATTTCATCAAATACTATTACATCAAATTCTGTAAAATCAAATGGTTCTAATTTAGCATCTCCATAATTAATACCAAAGAATTTATTTATCGTCATTGCTTCTCCTTCAAATGCCTGTAATAGTTTATTAGTAGGACAAATAAAAATTACCTTATAATTTTTATCAACCATTTTGTGACATATATATGATTTTCCTGTGCCCGGTAGTTCACCTCTGATCATAATAAAATTATTCTGTTTAACAATCTCTATAATGTTATCAGTGTCGTATTCATCTTTAGTATCAATAGTTTTACTTTCATAAACTGGTATTTTTATTAATTCATTATTTACAACGTTAAATTTTACCGTAGGTAAATTAATTTCATCTCTCTGCTTTGAAACTTTCCAACCTCCTATATCATCATGAAATTCTAATAATTGCTTTGTTTTTTCTTCATTGCATGTATCAATTACAAAAGCATCTGTTTTTACACTATATATATTAATATTATTAGTTATTAGTGTCTTAAAGTCTTGGTTCATTTTAAAATTGTGATGTTGTAAAAGTAGTTCTTTAATATATCTATATCCGTTTCTTAATACTGCCTTATCCTTCAAATTCAATATATAATATGATGCCTTTACATCCCATTCATCCTCATCAAATCCATAATATGTTGTAGTTGCGCCTCCTTCGTCGTCATATTCGGTTATCATTTCGGGATATTCGCTTATAATATGCGATAACTTATTAATTTTACCTCCGTATTCTGTTTGATAATGGACTGCTTCATCAATACTTTTAAATAAAATACTTTGATGCGCTGTAGCGCCTCCTTTTTCTAATAATCCAAAATTTACATTTGCTATTAACTTTTTAATTAGTTTATCTAATGCTTCGTCATGTTCATCTATATTTGTTTGTAAAAGTTCATTAATAATATTTGTATATTCAACCTTATGAATAAATGAAGGTTGTTTATAATATAAAATATTGATTTTGTGTGTCTTATTCTCATTGATGAATTCCTTTAAAAACTTGCCATATACTAGATTATATTTTTTGTTGAAAAATAAGTTGTGATTACCACTTATTACAATGTTTCTAATTGCTTGTTTTAATTCATCAGGATTTAAAAACAAACTTAAATCATGTGTTTTACGAAATTCTATATAAGTAGCAACGTCAATACCTTTACTATATGCAATAGAATATATCATCTGCTTGGTGTGTTGATTTTTCTCTATTAGTTCCTTAATGCTGTCCATTGTTGTTTTTAATGGTCTTACATTTGTATCTATAGTTTCAACATAATATAAAGTTAATTCATGGAGTTCATCTATTTTAATTTCATCGTTGTATTTTTTCCAATGATCAAACTGGTTAAATACTGGTATTTCCCTAATATTTAAAAAACCTTTGGTAAATGCTTTATTTACATCTATTTCTGTTTTATAAACTAAATTAATATTACTCGATAATAAACCCGAAGGTGCTATACTTCTTGTTTCATTTAATATTTTAATATCAATGTCGTTATAAAAGGATTTATGCGATGACATGAATAAGGATTTATTGAAATTAAACATTGCTTTGTTCATATTGTTGTATGTAGTTTCATTGCTAACTGCAATCCATCCATCACCGGAAGATTTAATTAAATTTTGAGTTTTTATGATATATGTTATCTTGTTCAATCTTAATCTTATTTCATCAATAATACCTGTGTATTTAATTCTGGGTTCATATCCAATATTCAACAACTGGAATAATAATTCTGCCAAATTATTATTTTCAGGCACTAAATATATTTCCTTTGTTTTATCATCAGTTTTAATTTTAAGTATATCATCTATACATTTAATCATTTTGTATTGTGGCGGTTCTTCTCTTTCATTTATATAATAATCAGTGTGTGCCTTTATAGTGGGTAGTTTTGTTATTAATTGCTTCTGTTGTATCTTACTTAAATCATGGTTTAATGTGTAAATATGGTTATTCTTCACCATTGCGTAAAAGGTTTTTATATGGTGGTTTCTTTTTTCTGGTTCATATTTATAAATAACTTCATTTACAAAATTGAAAATTCTAACTTGAATATTAAACTTTTTGAATACTGCTTCCATTTCCCTAATTGTCGCTCCGGTTTCACTAAAGTTTTCCCTACCTATGATTTCAATAATTTTGTCTCTGGTTAGTCTGTTGCGGGTTTTTTCATTCATGATTGTATCACTGTAAAAATCAGTTAATGAATTTATCCAACATTCATTCTCTATATAATTACCTTTCTTGATTGCCTTTTGTATAGTGCCCTCACTCATTTTAATAGGTGTGTATATATTTATGATAAATTGATACGTTTGTAGCATCCCTTAAGTTTTCGGTTAATATATTAAACTTTTCGCCGTTTTTATTCATCACTTCCACTGATAATATTTTGACACATTCAATATCATTATAAAATTCTGTCATTTCTCTATATATTTCATTAAAATCTTCATCTGTTGTTAATAGATTTATTGTGTCAGTAAATTCGTCATTTGGTGTATCATTATTGCTTCCATATCGTATATCCGAGTTGCCTAAGTATTTAAATATCCTTTTTTTATAATATCTGTTGAAATTGTTCGTGCTTGAATTGTAACATTAAGATTATCAAAAGTTTTTGTGTAAAAATTCATTAGTCTGTGTTTAAAAGCAGGTTTAGATTTTATCTTTGTATCTTTGTTTTCCTCTCTTGCTGTATACAACATAAACTGAATAAAATAAGTTTTTGTTTTATATCTCGCGCTCAACTCATTACCTTTTGTTTTCCTATACTCTATACCTTTTGTTTTCCTATGTTGTTTAATCCCTGCTTCATCTTCTTCTTCGTTTTTTGCTCTTGCTTCTGCCATTCTTTCATTTAATGGTTTTGTATCCTTGATCTTTTTGATATTATCTTTGTATTTTTGAAATGCTTTGTCATAAACCTTTTTGTCTGTAGATGTTAAACCCTTGATATAATTTTCTGCCGTTGCTACATTTGATAACTTTCTTTCAGTGTAAAGTTTAATAATCTCATCAACCCTTTTTTTAGTTGCATTATTTGCGCTCTGTGTTGAATTTCTTTTGAGTTTGTTTAACTCGTTTATATTACGCTGTAAAAACTTACTCATAATATAATCTAAATATTTATATTATAAAATATTTCTTTAAATAACTTTTTTACAAGATTTTTTTTATAATAAAAATTCTATATATTTTTTAAACTTTCAAAATTTCAAATCTTAAGAATGGTCGTGTGGTATGTTCCAAATACAAATAACATTGTCCTATTTTTTTCAATCCTTTCAACTTTATATTTTCTAGGCAACCAATTACTACTCCTTTCCTTATCAGTTATTGCTTTCTTTCTGTAAATCTTCACTTCGTCACCTATGTTAATTTCAGGAGATTTACGGGTTCTAGTTGCTTCGGTTGCCATTTTCATTTTTACTTTTTAATTGTTTTTCTCCTTCAATGCTTCCGCTGGTGTCATTCCTATGCTTGAATGTTCCATTTTATTATTATAAGTTATTAATATTTCAAAATTATAATCTATCCATTGTATATGTTCCTTTCCTTCTTTTTCATCTTTTTCAACCCTTTTATATAACATATCTTTGTAGGTGCGTATAAAACGTTCTGCAAAATTAGGATGTCCTCTTGTGCGGTATAATTCTATTCCTTCTTCTTTGAAATAATCTTCAACTGTTTTATTATATAAACTGCCTTCCTCGTCGCTATAAATAATTTCTGGTTTGCCTTTCATTTTCTGCATTCCTTCCATTACTCCCGCTAATATGTCAGGCGGTTGTTTTGACTTAATAGGTATTACTGTAGAATATCTGGTAAATATATCAATTAAAACCATCCCTACTTTAAACTTTTGATTGGGTATGTCATTAATAAAAAATAGATCTAATTGAAATTCAAAGTATGGATGTGGAGAAATAAATGAATTGTTGCCTCTTAATTGCTTCTTCTGTTCTATGTTCTTTTGAAACCATTCTTTAACATCATTTAAGGTTATGCTTGGTTCCTTTTGTTTAGCATCCTTATAGGTTGTTGTGATACTTCCGTATCCTGATCTATCATAATAGGTTTTACTAATTATATCATTTTTATTAATATTTGCCATATTAATAAAGGTGATACTATTTTAAAATATTGCTTGTTGGTCAATCTTCCAGAAATAAAATTCCTTGAAATCATCAATGCTATGTATATTACAATGTCTAAAAGGTATGATATTTACACCTAAATAATATCTTAATATTAATTTAATACTTGTTTTAACTAAATACCACGAGCGCCATTGAAGTTTGTTTTTGTTTATTTCTTCTTGAATTGTTCTACTAAACCCATTCCATACAAAATATTCATTGTAAGCATTCTCAATACTATGAAAAGTTCTTCTATTTACTAATTGCTTCAATGTTTTTAAATCATCCTTAACAACATATTCAGGTAATAAAGATTTACTAACCATTCTTTTAAATTCTTTGATGGCGGTAGGAAATGGGAATAATTTAACCAAAATATATAATTGTTGTTGTTCAGGGTGTAGTGTTTTAAATTCATTGTCATCTAATATACTATGAAATTTACAACAGTTTTTACATTGTAAAAACTTACTTATATTGATACAATGTTCGCTTAATATTTTTTTGAATGTTTTAACTTTGTTCCTTTCAGTTCTACAGTCCTCACACATACTCACCAAATAATAGTATTATAAAATATTTCTTTAAATACATTTTTACAAGAAATATGTTTATAGTAAAATTTCTATATATATTTTTATATTTTTCCTAAATTTATGGTTTCAAATCCTCCGGGTTAGGGTTTTCGAATCCCCCGGGTTAGGGTTTTCGAATCCCCCGGGTTAGGGTTTTCGAATCCCCCGGGTTAGGGTTTTCGTATCCCCCGCTCTGGGGGTTTCCGCTAAACACCACCTAATTTAAGGATTTTTGGGCAAATCCCCCCGGTCAGGGTTTTCGAATCCCCCGCTCTGGGGGTTTCAAAACCTAAAACCCAAAAAATGCACCAAATATTTATTGAAATATTTAAATTTTAATAAATATTATTTAAAATATTTAAATTTTACTGAATATTATTTATTCAACTGTTATAATTCTATATGGTTGCGCCTTATATTTTCTGGGTTTTGTATTCTGTAAATCTTCTGGTTTATTTTCATAATCAATATCTTTTAAATTAATTTCTCCATTTTCTGCCATCTTGTCTAATTTCTTTCTTCTGTGAAATCTTATAGCACTTGCCCTTTTGGTGTCCATAAAGTCCTTTTCGTGTCTCCTTCTTTGATAATATAATCTGTTATATAGTGCCAGTTGTTCCTTTATTTGTTCCAGTGTCATATCTTCAGGTTTAATACTCATTATAATATATATTATATTATATTATATATTTCTTTAAATACATTTTACAAGATTTTTAAACTAAATATTTTTATTTTTATTTTTCTTTTTAAAGACTTCGTTTTCCAAATATTCTACACGAGCAATAAGTTTTGTTAAAGCATCCCAACTAATACAGGCCATTCTGTCATAACACATTGTTAAGTATTCTCCTGTGTCATTTACAATATTATATTTAGGATTTGTGTATTGTTGAACATCTTGAGCAATCCATCCTAATTCAGTTTTTTAGTTTTTTGATTTTTAACAAATGTTTTAATCTTAATGTTTTTTACCATATTTATAGTATCATCTTCTACATCTTCTATATTATCTTTCAGTCTCTTATCACTACTTAAATTAAATCCGTTATATGATGAAAATTGAGTATCATCCAATTGTAAATATTTAGTGCCATCAATATAACTATCAATAGTTGTTGATGCTTCCAATCTTAAAACAGCATCGCTATTTAAATGTCTCAAATTGATTTTATGAGCAATTCCAAAAGTCATATCACCGTCAATAGTCCAGTCGCCTCGTAATTCGCTATTACTTCCACTATTCAAAATAATTTTATTATCAGCATATGTTGAAGATAATCCAACAACCAAATTAATAGAGTTTGAGTGTTGCTATTCCTGATTATTAAATCATTTGTATCGAGATACATTTCAGCATTATCAATTATTAGTTTTGATGTGTTGCCAAATTGAACATTGCCACTCGGTGAATTTTGTAATAATAAAGTATTTCCTGATACTGACTGAACCTGATTGACTTCAACTTTCTTACCAGAAACCATTGTTAAATCGCCATTTGTATATACATCACCTAATACGTCAACTGGTTTATTGAATATGGTTTTTGATACAGCACCGTCGCACATAAAATATTGGTTAGAAGAATTTGTAATATCGCCAATACTACAAGCAACAAAATTAGGATGATGAATATAAAAACCTTCTGTTGCCGCGGGTGTGTGTGTTTCTAAATATGGAGTTAATGCATTGTCTAAATTATCAATTTTAGTTTTAATATCTGTTGAAAAATCATTATTTGTAAATAAATTTCCTTTCATATATACAGCACCTTCAAAATATGATGTTCCATGTGCTTGAGCAAAATTGTATGAAGTATGAACATTACCATTAATTGTAATTCTTGAAGCATTATTAGGTCTTCCAATAATGACATCTCCAGTGTTCCATCCTAACCATAATCTATAAGGTGTAGCACCTGTTAAACCTTGATAAGAGTCTAACTGACATCCTCGTTTAAACTCGAGTCTTTGGTTACTTACAGCATCTTGAATTCTAAAAATTGGATTAGTATTATCTGTTAAACTAATAATTATTGGCGAGTTCATTGTTTGGGCAGTTGTGATTGTTTTATCTAACTCTTGTAAATCTGCTGATATTAAACTATTAATCGTACTTGAATTTTGAGTTATTAATAAATCTTGTATATTATTATCCGATATAATTGAAGCAAATGTATTACTGTAGGCTGTGTTGGTATTGAATAAATTAGTATCATTTGTATACAATGTTAATACATCTGCTTGAATAGTTGTTTTTTCAGTTGTAGTCCAAGAAGCACCCGCTCCTGCTTGTAAATCTGCTATATCTGTAAGAATGGTTGTTATTGTGTTTCCGTGTCCTGTTATGTTATTAATGTTTGTGTCAATTTATGATATATGCGATGTTATTGTAGCATTTAAATTACTGATTAAATGTGTATTTGAACTAATGTTATTAAAATTAGAATCAAGTTTAATTGTATTTGCTGATATAGTCGGTAGTATTGAAGTTATGGTTAATCCGTGTGCTGTTATATTATTAAAGTTGCTTGTAATTGTTGCGTTTTGATTTACTTGTTCATTAAACATAGTTGTTGATGTTGCGTTTAATTCAGTAATATCTAAAATATTGGCATCTATCTTATTTTTCTGTGCTAAAATAAGAACATCAACTTCTTCAATTGTATAACCTCCACCTAATGATCCTGCTGTGTCTGCTAATTCTTGTTTTGTAGCATAAACACTGCTTAATGTTGATGGTTCTGTTGAATTTATTAATACTAATTCACTTGCTACAATCCTGTTTGAGCCGTCCAGTGATAATGTTGAAAACATAATTATTATATAGTAGGTTATATAATAATTATATTTTATCTTTTCTTTCCTCTTGAACCAAATATATTTTTATTTAATGCATTATATTTTTCTTGCTTCTGTCTCAAATATTCATTTTGCAATAATTGGTAATGCTGTGCTATATTTTGTAGCGGGTTTGGAGGCGGTTGTGGTTGCATTCTTCTTGGGGGTGGTGTGTTCGCTATTATATTATTTTGTTGCGGTTGTGGTTGTTGATTTTCTTCGTTGTACGCTACTTCATGATCTATCCTTTGAGGTTTTGCTATTGGAACTGCTTTGGGTTTAGGCTTTATGGGTTTAGATTCTAATGGTCCTTGGCAATTGCGTTCGTGGCTGTATCTGTATGATTTTAATGTTAAAGTTTTGGCACATTTTGGACAGGTTATTCTCTTTTCATTACGCGCTTGAGTTTTTGAGTTGTTTGTAAGAGGTTCTACATGTTTTATTTCTTGCGTTGGTTCTATTGTTGGTTCTGCCTGTGGCGCTTCTTCTTCTTCAATTGGTGGTAATTCACTTACTGGTACGTCTGCTTCAATTGTAGTAGTAATTCCAGGTTCGACTTCTGACATATATAATATATTATATATTTTGTCTATATTATTTATATATTTTGTCTATATGGACAAATTGAGAAATATTAATATTAATAATTTGATATAAATATTAATAATTAGGTTGTTTATTCAATTATCTAATTGAAAGAGAATGCTAAAAGAAATGGGTACGCCGTGAAAATCAATTAATTCGTTTCTTGAAGTTGTTATTCTAAAGTGTAGTCTCTTAATATTTTTACCGCCTACATCAATAAAATCTGCATATATGGGCGCTGTAAAATCTGTTATAACTCCGCCAAGTTGTTGATTGATTTGAACTTTTTTAATTACTGAACTGCTGAAATTATTAGGTGCTGAATATTTATAATCGCTTAATTGAGGACAATTTATGTATATATTCTGAAAAGGAACTAAATTAAAGTATCCACTTAACCAAGATGACGCAGGATCATAAGCAATATAATTACTTAATAAATAATTAATAGATTTTGGTCTTAAATTGTCATATTCAAATTGTCCTCTGTTCCATTTGTCATTTACATAGGTGTCTAGTTCTTCGTCTGTAGGTATTTTGATTTTGTAATTTAGAGGGTCATTTAATTTAAATTCCATTTTGCGTTCGCTTTGTCCATATACTGTTAAGAATAAGTCAGGTACAATATCATTAAATGCCGCGTTTAATTCTGATTGTATTTTAAATGATAATTGATTGGCATAATAAATTTCACCGGATACATCAACGGCAGTGCTTCTCAATAATACATTGGAACTATTATACAACATAATATAGAATCTTTCATAAAAACCTTTCTCTGTCGTATAAAACGGAGTGCTGAATGAACACTCTGTCACGAACATTTTTGTTCTCGGCGGAATTTCAAAGTTTTGGTCAAGTTCTATAATAAAGTCGCTGGTAGAATTGCTTTCTGATAATCTGTAAGCACTATCAACATAGATTTTTTTATATGTTAATCTATCACTCATAAATATAATATACAATAGAAATTATAATATAATTATTATTGATAATTACTTTGAAATTATTGTTATTAATAGATAATTTAAAAAATATCTATTAATAATATATGATTGGACGACAATTATTATTAGGTGCTATAGAAGGCAGGACGCCGACGCAAATGATGGCAGGTGTAGCAAGTGATAAGGCATATACGGCAGGTAAGGATTTAATAGAAGATGTATTTTTTAACCATAAAAAGAACATTGGAAGACAAAATAGGAGGTTTCAATAAACATTTTGATAAGCAAATAATGAAACATAAAACACGTTATGCCGAAGAAATCAATGTTCAAAATAAAAATAAAATTGATGATGTTAAAGGTTTAGACGCTGCGTATTCAAATGTAAATGGAATAACAAGAATAGGCAACACTTTATATATTGGTGGCACTGGTGCTAAAACAGGACTAGACCACAAAGTCAATGATGTAATTGCAGATCTGTTTTTTATTCCTACTCATAATGTTCAATTAAGCGAAAGATATAAAGACGCAATGGAAGAATTAAGTAAAAATCCAGATGTTGATAGACTGGTCGGCCATTCCCTCGGTTCATCCGTTGTTCAAGAAATCAACAACAGACACGGGAACAAATATGCTACTACTGTTTATTCATCACCTTTTGTATCAGGAAGTAATCAACAGAAAAACCCGCGATACTTACGATTTAGAAATCGTGGAGACCCTATAGCAATGTTCGATGACGCGGCAATAACTGGAGAAATAGAAAGCAATAATTTATTAGATAAACACAGTTTCAATAATTGGACAGGACAAGGTATGACTGAAATTAATCCTACTACTGATATTTCTAATGGGGGATAATTCAATCCTAATTCAACACCAGAACAATAAATAAATAAATATATATATATAAAGGTTATATATGAGTATTGATGCTGAGAAATGGGACAACGATGTTGAATATGCTTATGAAAGATTGATAGAGCGAGAGAAAGAGAAAGAACACAAAATATCAAATAGTAAATACGAATGTCATTGTGGCAAGGAAGTATTGAATAAAGATAAGGAAGAGCACGAAAGCAATGATTTAAATCATTTATACTACAGAAAAGGTAATATTGAAGGACTTATAATAGGCACGTATAGTGACATTATTAATTATGAAAATGATTATTTAAAATTACATCCTGAAAATAACAAAATACATTATACAGATTATAGTAGAGTTGATTATACCGACTTTTTAAAAGAACAAGAAGAAAAGAAAATTCCATTAGATGAAGATGATTTAAGTTATTTGTATAAGTAT
This sequence comes from Effrenium voratum, assembly GCA_963377175.1. Taxonomy (NCBI): domain Eukaryota; class Dinophyceae; order Suessiales; family Symbiodiniaceae; genus Effrenium; species Effrenium voratum. The sequence goes on along the minus strand of CAUJNA010003528.1, from coordinate 95,579 downwards.
AGAGACGAATTAGAAGATTGTATAAAGCGTATAACTGAACTAACATTATCTCAATGATATTAATAATAATGTTTAGAAATAAAGACAAGCAAAACAAAATTCCATTAGAGAAGAAACTGACAAAAGAACCTACAAAATACGATAAACAATATAAAAGTTTAGATTATGATACTTTAAAAGATATAGTTGATACAAAAAATAATTATCTAATAGATACTATAAAAAATACAACTTCAAACAATTCTACTACAATGCTTCCACATAAGAAAAATATAAAAAAATAAAAAAAAATATATCTCATCATATATAAGTAATGGATAATATAATTGCAGAATCAGAAACTACAATGATTAACTCATTGAATTTTGGACTTCCAGAAACAGCACAATACATCACAGACAGAAGACACGTTAATTATTTTCCATCAGGTAGCAATGTCTATAATCCAAATGCAGGAAACAAAAATATTAGATTTCATATATCAGGAGAAGACAACACATATATTGATTTATCTTCTATTCGTTTATTTGCTAATCTTCAAAACACCGACGGAACACGAAGTCATTTTTTACGACCGTTTGGTAATTTATCATCCTTCTTCAGTCGGTATAGATGCACAGTAGGCGGACAACAGGTTCAGGATATTATTGAATACAATAGGCACTGTGAATTGTATAATTCTTTTAAAAGTCAAGATGCTAGAGATATGGACGATTTAGAAAGTAGCGCTAATCCTCGCTGGGATGATGACTGGCGACACACATATGCTACTGGATTAGCAGAATTTATTGATGCTAATAATGAACGAGGAACTACTGGAACAGCACCAGATGGTGCGTTAGTCGCCGCGGGAGATCATAATAATTGGGGCGATTTAACAGCACGATATACCCGCCATTCAGTTGCAGGAATACCCGGCGCGAATGGTTATATGAGATTAGGACATAAACCGGTATGTGGACTGTTAGAAAGCAATTATTATTTACCTTTACGATATGCTCCGCTTGAACTGGAATTTACAATTGTATCGGATGAGCACGTACCAGTAATTACACCATTTGCTACTCGTGATGCAGCGGGGGATTTAATCAACAACACATATACTGACAAATACGGCTACTATTTCACAACCGGCGATACTTCAACGCAGTGGGAATTGAATAACGTAATCATAAGAGCCGAGGTAATTCAATTAGACAATACGGTCAAAAATAACATAGTGAAACATTTGTTAGAGGGTCAAAGTTTGAAATTAGTTTTTCCAATGTATCACACTATGACACAATCATTCAACGCGGCAGGAAATGAAATTAATATGAATATTGTTAAATCCGCTTCTAAATTGAATGGTTGTTTCATTGCACTATATCGCCCACCAAGAGCAGGAACTGACCCACAAAATACTGATTATTACAGACAAGACAACTACATTTACAAGCGATGGAATTATTTTTACAATCCGATGATTAATTCTCGTATTTTTGATGGTCCTGATCCAGATGGAGCTGATCGCGCGACATACCAAGGAAAGGGCTTTCAAAATTCAGATTTAAACTTAACGTGGCAATTACAAATTAATAATAAAAAATATCCAGAGTTTGAATGTCAATCAATGGCAGAAACTGCATATTATTTAAGACGAACATTACACTATTTGAACCCTGACCAAGATGCCTTTAGCATTTCATATAAACGCTACAGAAACGACAAATTCGTTATTGGGATTTCGTTCGAGAAAATGGCAGACACTAATTTTACTGGACAGAATACAAAGATGGGTGGTCTGTTAGTATTCAAACTGAAAGGAAGTAATAGAGCACTAACAACTGATGAAGATGTGCGCGAGGTGTTTGTGCATATGATTTCGGAGTCTGTTCTGGAATTACGCGAAAGTGGGAGCGTGCTTTACGATTAAAATTAAAATCTATGATAAATATATAAAAGTATCGTCATCACAAGAAGAATGCGAAGAAAAATAAAGGTAAGATATTTTTACAATCCTCACAAATTAAATATAGTCCATTTGATTTAAAAGATAATGAATATATAAAACATCTACACGAACAAATGAAGTTAAGAAACTCACAGGAAGCATCAGTAGCATTTAGAAAACACATTCAAGAAGGACACGCCAGAGCAAATTATCAAAATGAATTAGACAGATTAACAATGGAACTACACCGCCCAAATCTACCACATTCGACGAAGGAGCATTTAGAAAAACGAATTAAGGAGCTGGAAAAATTAACATTTACTTAAAATTTATTATAATAATATTAATAATCTAACTATTATTATAATAAATATGGCAACTACAGCAAGTTTAGAATTAATAAATCCATATGCAAAATTTGGATTGAAACGACGACCTACTTATGAAGAAATCGCTAACCTAATAGGCGAGAACGAACAATTAACAGGAAAACTGCCTAACCGAGATGCTACATTCTTCAAAGCAAGTCCTCAAGGAAGTTTTTTTGATGGAAGCGACCACTTAGAATTATTGAAAGACCAACAGATGAGAATATTAGACAGGCAGATGAGAGAGATAATGATGAAACAGGAAGCGCGCAGAAACGGGCACACTTATGCAGTGCATAGGATGAATGCTGACACACCATTAACCAGAAACGCAGAAGCAATAGAAGATGAATATGATTTTTCAACACCACAACAAACGGCAAGGCAACACGAAGGGATGGTAGATACAAGGCTACAAGAACTAGCAACAGCAACAAAAGAAAGAGTAAATGAAGTGAGTCAAGCAATGGCATCAAATTTAAGAGATATGGGCGGAACAATTTTTCAAAGAATGCTAGGCAATAGACAATCAGCACCATCGGCAACAACAAGAACAGTACCGGATAATCTCCCAGTATTAGAGTACGAAGGCTCGCCAATTTCAGGCGGAGATGATGCCCAAGTAGAATATCAAGCAACAGGAGCATCAAGTTCAGCAGCCCAACAACCACCACCATTGCCAATGACGCCATTATTTAAAACAACAATAGATAATAATATTAGTCCTGCTTACTGGAAAGAAAACCCAAATTTAACAGTAAATGATATTAAATTTCAATTTTATTTAAGAGGAATTCAAGTGCCAGAAGAAAGCGAAATACAAGAAGAATTGAAACACAAAGGCAGAGGCAAGGCGAGAACATACAAAGAATATTTAACAGATATGATTTTAGACACTATTGATAACGGCGGATGGATAGTAAATTTAGGCAGAGGTAGAATAGAAGAACTCAAGGCAAGTTTTAAAGGTAAAGGAAAGAAATAATATATAAATAATTATAATGATAATATTAACTAAAAACATACTGAAAAGAAAGAAGCAAAAGTTCAATGATAAATATGATCACGACAGTTTTACAATACATAACCTAATGAAACCAAACACTTCAACAACAATACAACCACCGAAATTGATGAAAAAGGGCATACCGAGAGAATTTATTGACATTGCAACCAACACAGATACAATCGCCACAGAAACCAGAGAGACTCAAGAAAAGTTATACAATGATACAGACCAACCATTAAATATGACATTTGAAGCGTTTAAGGTAAAGGAAAACCAAGACAATATGTTTAAAATAATGCTTAAAAACTTTTGGCACAACACACACAAGAGAAATGAACCAACAAGAACACACGCAACACAAACACTGAAAAACCAACGCGACGCGATGGTGTCAGCCTTTACTAAAATGCTCGACAACAACAAACCGCCAGAACCACCGCCAAAGAAACCACCAGACGAGGATGACAGCGATGAAGAAGAAAAGAAGTTCAAACTGACAAAAATGATAGAAATAATGCTACACAACGGCGCTACAGTAGCAGATATCATATTAAACTTATCGCACAGCGCAATTGCAACAACTATAAATATCGCAGATTTAGTCAATCAAATAACAGCAGGAAATGCACAAGCTAGCAGTAGTTCTTCTAATGAAATTATTAGTGTTCATAGTTCTCCACCTGTTACTGTCCATAGTTCTTCATCTGAAAGTCCAACAGAAATACCAGCACCAACTGAAGACGAAGAAGAAGAAGAAAACCAACATTTCAATTTTGAAAAATTAAAATCTAAATAATATTATATATAATGGGTATTGGTCAAAGTAAAAATAATGAAAATAATAGTTTGGAAGACATTAAGAATTTAAGTATAGATGAAAAAACACGAGCAGACACTTTAATTATTAAATCTCTTCAAGAATGTGTGGCACGAATTGAGAAACTAGAGAAAGAAAAATCTGACAAATTAATATATAAATTACCTGTTCAATTATGTAATTATTCATTATTTTAAATTAATAATATTAAAACAAATTAATATTATTGATTACTATCATAATCTGTCATTTCACTATCGGGTAATTTCGTTGATGCATTGCTACATATATCATCTATTAAATCTTCTTCATCAACAAAATTATGTTGAAATCTTAATAATTCCTCGTCTGTTGCCCTTCTTTTCAATGCCTTATAAAGTTTATGTATCCAAGAATTAGTATGAAAATTATAATTACCTCTACGATAAAATCCACCACATCTACATAGTTTCATTGACATATTATTATATTATATTAAGTTAGAATATCTTTATTCATCATTCGTAATTTGAAACGCCTGTTCAAATCTGATATGAAACATTTTGTTAATGTCTTTAGCATTCATATTCACGTAGAAGAAACTATAAGGTGCGTCATTAACGGCTTGATGATACATATCTAATAATTGCTGTTTATCAACAATGGCGCTATTTTCTTCAATAAAACTCATTAACTCACTTGCATTTTTCAACCTAAAAATATATAATGAACTGGCATTTAAACGAATGATAGGCGCTAAAACATTATATTTTTGTGTTGAACAAATTACACTTACTGCATCGTGCCTACCTCTTGTAAATAATCCATGTAATAATTTACTATATCTAACAAATTTAGGATCGTCTGCGTGGTCATCTATAACGATTAATATTGAATGCAGTTTCTTTATCTTTTTAGATTTCATATAATTAATTATTTTCTTCTGTCTTTCAATTACATTTTCTAAATCACTTGGGTTATAATTATCAAAATATATTTGTTCTTTTTCATCATCCACGTGCAATTCATCCCTGATGTATTTTTTAACTTCTGTAAAAGTTGGGTCATTATGAACGCTGGGGGAAAATATAAATATTCTTGCAAATGAATTTCTATAAACATTTAAAATAAGATTCTGAACTAAAACTGTTTTGCCTCCCGTCGAACTCGCAACTATAATACTTCTAAATGGTAATTTTGGCACGTGCTCATATTTAGATTGTTTGAATTCATATTCAGTTATGTTTATTGGTTTTATTATTGGGACATCTGTCATAGTTGATATTAAAGAAATATAGAAAATTATATTTAAAAATTAACTTGTAATTAATATTAAATGGAACATCATTATGTTATGAGTGGCGGTGAATAACATAATGGAACAGGTTTTCCATTGCTTCAATCAATAAGCATTGAAGATAATTAGTTTTGTGTCTTGCTCGCGTGTGCAATGAAAACCCAAGTGCTGTGCCCCACCAATATTCTATTATGCATGAAAATAATAAGATTAAATAATTATTTTAATAATTATTTCATCTTATTATTTAATATGGATAGAAGTTATTCAGATTATATTGATATAATAGATGAAGTAGAGAATATAGAACAAGTAATAATAACTGACAATAAAATTAAAAAATGCTGTTATTATTCATTAGAATTAATAAAATTAGGAATACAATATATCAAAAATAAAAATGTAAATATTAATATAAATGGGAAAAAAGAAAAAGAGTAAATCAAATTCAATATTAGATAATGAAAGACCAATGCCAGATATTGAAACTCGGAAAGAAACAACAGTAAGTGTTAAATCACTAGGTGTAAGCAGAGAAGTAAAATGTGATAAATGTAATCATATTATGAACTTTCAAAATGAATTAATAGTAGATAAAAAAGGCGGTGTTAATATTAAATGTATTCCGTGTATGTTATCAGTCAAGAAGAAAGACCAAGAAATGAGTGTAGTGAAGAACAAGGACGGAGATATGACAATAGAAACAAATGACCATTTAGTCAATGTTAGTTTTAATAGGGTAATAACATAGTATTTAAAGAGTAGATTTTACATTAAATCAATTTTATAAATAAATAAATATTTAAATAAATAATTATATAAATAAATATATATAAAATGTCTGAAGTTGAGAATAATGTTATTTCTGAACTATCAAGGAAGATGATGACAGTTAGTAAAAATGTTAAACTGTTGTACGAGATGATAAAAACTATTGACGAGAAACTTGATGCAAAGGCAAACGAACCAAAAAATAACAATGAAGAGAAGGAAACGATTGATAAGATCTTTGAAAAGAAAGGGATAGGCAGACCCAGCGGTGATTATGACACGAAGCGTAAAAAATATTGCGATATGTTAAATAAGGGGCAAATCAAAAGTCCAAAGGAACAAACATTAGAATATTATAAACTAATTAAGGGCGATGATGGTAAATATGTAATTGTTGAAAATTAAAATATAAATAATTCTAATAATATGAATTTATTAGAATTATTTAGTGGAACTGGAAGTGTAGGAACCATAGCAAAGTCACTCGGTTTTAATGTCATCTCATTAGACTTGAAAAATGCTGATATTAATTGCGATATTTTGGAATGGGATTATAGGCAGTTTGACAGAAACCATTTTGATTTTATTTGGAGCAGTCCCCCGTGCACTGAATATAGTGTAGCAAAAACTAGGGGAATTAGGAATATTGAATATGCTAATAGTATTGTCTTGAAAACTATTGAGATTATCAAATATTTCAATCCAAAATATTTTGTAATCGAAAATCCTCAAACTGGATTATTAAAAAATCAGGAGTTTATGAATGAACTTGACTATTTTGATATTGATTATTGTAAATATGGTTTTAAATACAGGAAGCGCACGAGGTTATGGACGAATATTACTACTTGGACGCCACGCGCATTATGCCAACGAGACTGTGGGAGCATCAGGAACGGCAAGCATGTGGAGACGGCACAGCGACTACCAAGCGGAAAGAAGGCGGACTGGGGCGACTACTACATCATGCACAAGCAGGACGAACTATATAAAATACCAAGTGAGTTGATATTAGAAATCCTAACGGCAATTTTAATTTAGCATTGTTGAGCGTGGTATATACTTAAAGTAATATTATGTTAATAAACTATATGGAAAACGTTGTAAAATGCTTGAAATGCAAAAATGCAATTGACACAGGTAAATATAAAACGTGTGATAATTGCCGTGAATATATGAGAGCATATCATAAGAAACACCAAGAACAACTAAATCAACAAAGAAAATTACGACACGAAGCAAATAAGGAAACTGACAAAATCAAATGGAAAGAATATTATGAAACCAACAAAGACAACCTCAATGCAAAAAAGAAGGAGTATCGCAACCAGAATAAGGATAAATTACAAGAATATCACAAGGAATAAAACCAAAAAATACATCATTGTCCATTATGCGGTTATGATGTCAAACTTTATAAGAAAACACAACACGAACAATCCTTAACGCATCAGAACAACCTAAAACAACAACAGAACCCGGAACAAACAGAACAAACAACTGAACAGAACAAACCATTTGAACTACATAAAATCAAACCTTTAATACCTTAAAAACGAATGAACCAGACCTTGCCCATAATATGTCTACAAATTTTGTGATAAAATTTATTGTAAAATAATTTATCATAATTTTTGGAATAATATTTTTTGACAATTTATTTTGCATTTTTTGTAAAATTTATTTTTTACTTTTTTTGTAAAATTTATTTTTTAAAATTTTGTAAAATTTATGTTTTAAAATTTATTCTTTAAAATTTATTTTTTAAAATCTTGTAAAATTTATTTTTTAAAATTTATTTTTTAAAATATGGATGAACTTACTAGGAAATTACCTGCTTGAAAATGTTGATTTTTGAAAATGTGCTGTTTGAGGTGCTGTTTTAAAATGTTGCTAAAAGTGTAGGGAGGACCCTAGGTTTTTTATAGAAAAAAGACGGGCAAGGTCTAGTCTAACTGCTGTGCCACTCCTGTAACATCGCGGCCCAGACGCCCAAGACCATCCTAGTGGTCTTTCACAACGGGGGCGGCTACGACTTCCACTTCCTTTGCTGCTCTACATCGCCACGATGGGCTCTCCTGTCTGCAGGGCGCCGCGCGGAGCTCGGCGAGGACAGCGACAACGACGGCACCGAAAGCGAGGCAGATGAAGAAGGAAGCGAGTCCGAGAGGCCCATGCCCATGGACCAAAGGCCAAGGCCGCGCCCAAGGCCAAGGCCAAGGCCGCTCCAAAGCCCCTCAGCGGCTGGTGCGCCCTGCAGGCCGCGATCAAGCAGCAGCCTCCGAGTCCTCTGCAAGTTGGGCGAGAAGTGCCTGCAGATGAGCTGGGGTTCGTGGACAGCATGAACGTCCCACGAGCCTGGCCAGCATGATCGACAACCTCAGGGCCTGCACCCACAAGCAGCTGCCTGAGCCCTTCCCGCTGATGGCCTCGCTTCACCCCGAGCTGCAGCTGCGCACACCGACCGACTCTCCGCCTCAAAGACGGCCTCTCAAACAGCGGCGGACGCACTGCGATCTGGAGCAGGCGTGGGACTGCATCCTGCGCAAGCTGCCCATGCCCTTCGAGCACTTCTGCGGCGCCGAGGCGTGGGAGAAGCCTGCGGTGTGGGAGCAGCACTGCTACGACAGCGTGCTGGCTGGGAAAGCGGTGATCGAGGCGGCCTAGACTCTCCTTCGCCGTACGAGTGAAAATGCGTGTTGCGCTACATGTAAAGAAGCATGGAGGTAGTCACAGCCGGAGCACAGGATGAGTTGATGCAGAGCCTGGACTACAAGCTGAAAACCAGCAACACCAACTACGTGACCGCACGGCACGACGTGCAGTGTTTCCCCAGCTCGCTGAGCTCCTTCTCCCCAGCCACCTCGAGGGTCTGCCGCATTCCGCTGACCAGCGGTACCTTGTTCATCGACCCCGAGTCGATCAAGATCGCCTTCAGAGTCAGAAACACGGACGCCACCAACCCGCTGGCGCCTGCCACTCGCCTGTTTCGTCCAGAGGATCCAGGTCTTTGCCAACTACTACGGCCGCAACGTGGCCGCGCATGACCTGCTGAAGGGCCGCGAGTACAACCAGAACAAGGCCGGGCTTCGACGAGGTAAACAACTCTCGGACGCCCCGCGCGGTGCACCAGCTACGCGGACGTGCTGCTGCGCCCCACCATGGTGGGCATCCTGCGCTGCGGCAAGATGCTGCCGCCGCAGCTGAACCTGGTGATAGAAATCGAGTTCGCAGACGCGACGACTGCGCTGTGGTCTGAGAACGCCGGGGCGCACCCGGCGGGAGCCACGCTGCCCAGGTCGTCCTGGACTCTGCGCTGGTTGAGTCCTTCAACCGCGCGCTCCTCTCAGGAAGGTCGCTCGTGTTCAGCTACCCCACGGCGCACACGCAGCAGTCCACGGTGCCTCGGGGCGTGGCGGAGCACAACGTCACCGTCGCGCGCGCCTTCACGAAACTGATGGGAGCGTTCGTAATCTTCTGGGACAACGACGCGGGCTCTAAGATCCACTTGCTGGCCAACCCGGGGCAGGACGTGGCTTCATCGGCGCGGCCAGGCAGGAAGACAATCTCCTGGAGTCGCAGATGCAGCTGGGCAGCCTGCAGTACCCGCACAATCCTATGAAGGGAGCCTCGGAGCACTTCCACTTCCTCTCGGTCCTTGCGGGGACCTACGACGACACGGTGCGCAACATCGACATCGACCGCGCGGGCTACCTGCGCCACAGCTTCATCGCGGGCTTCCCGACAGAGCGCGTGCCCAAGATGCCCCTGAGCGGCGTCAGCACTCGTTCGGGCAACCTGGCTCGGTTCACTTTCAAGGCGCTCGACGGCACGATGACGGATGTGTTCATCCACCGGATAGCCGAGCAGCTGGCGACGCTCTCTGGCACTGGAGTCTCTGTGCTGGACTAGCATGGATCCATAGCTCAATCGGAAGAGGCGCTGCAGCTCTGAAGCTTGGAGACCGCGGGCTTGATTCCACCCGGGCGCGGATCATTTTTATACTTGGCGAGCGCCTTTGGGAATTCTTTTTCTCCCTCGACCCTCCACCTCCAACCCAGCGACCGCCTCTCCTGAGAATGAGAAATTTCCCAGACGGATCTTTCCACCTCCAGCCCAGTGACCGCCTCTCCTGAGAATAAGAATTAAACCCAGGTCCGAGACGGATCTTTCCACCCAGCAAGCGCCTCTCCTGAGAATAAGAATTAAACCCAGGTCCGAGACGGATCTTTCCACCTCCAGCCCAGTGAGCGCCTGTCCTGAGAATGAGAAATTTCCGAGACGGATCTCCGAGACGGATCTTTCCACCCCCAGCCCAGTGAGCGCCTCTCCTGAGAATACGAATTAAACCCAGGTCCGAGACGGATCTCCGAGACGGATCTTTCCACCCCCAGCCCAGTGAGCGCCTCTCCTGAGAATAAGAATTAAACCCAGGTCCGAGACGGATCTCCGAGACGGATCTTTCCATCCAGTGAGCGCCTCTCCTGAGAATTTGAATTATACCCAGGTCCCAAGACGGATCTTTCCACCTCCAGCCCGGTGACCGCCTCTCCTTAAAAGACTTTTACTTGGATGACCGCCCTTCTTATATCTAAGTTGCGCCAGTTACGGATCCTGCAACTGCACATTGCGGGCTGTACCTTGAGAGGGCCATGTGTAAAGTTGCAGCTTGCGTACCGGCATGCGTCTACTTGTTCACGTCGTATCGTAATTGGGCAGGTCAATGTTTTTTTGGTTGCGTATATTGTTGGGATGAGATGGTTGAAAGACACGAGCTATAGTGCATCCTCTTGTACGTGGCGAGGTCCAGGGAAAGCTGCAGGTTCTGGCTGGTTTGAATGAACATTTAGGAGCACAATGACGCATCCTTTTGGGGAGGGCATGCTTTTCCTGATTTCTGTAGCTAACTAGTCGCGCAAAGTAGTGTTTATAAGCATGTGTGCACGCACACTTGGCTTTATTTATTGAGGTGTAACTAGGTAGGTCGAACAAGACTTTTGCCATGTTGTTGGAAACGGAGTGACGGATCGCATGGACATTTCGTCTCGCTGTGCCGTTTTCACGACAGAAGCCTGGAAACAGACACTTGCGCCTGAGTTTCTCGATCCTGAGCCAACCCAGCAGTCAGGGCTGAGCTGGGTGAGGCGATCCGTGCTGCCTCCTCAGAGCAGCTGGTCCAAGGGTCGCAAAGGGTCCTGGCCGTGCCTTCGAAGCACGGCCTGGTTCAGAAGCAGGTCATCGCTCCTGCGTTGGTGGGATGTCATCCCGACAATAGAGATGGGCTGGGGCTCAACCATATAGATGTGTGGGAGTTGATTGCTTCCATCGCGGCAGTTGGGTGGGACTGGCAAGCGCCCAACCCGATTTGTGTGGAACTTCGTCCCGGGGACGAGGCTGCGGAGCGCTTCAACCAGAAGCTCTCGGAGGCATCGGGCGGTGTTCTACCTCCCAACAAAGCCCACGAGCTTCGGTACGGCTCGGTGTTGTGTTCCCACACGAACGCCGCTCTCCGGCGCTTGTCCCAAAGTGCAGCCGGCCACGAGGAGTTGCACCAAGGGTTGCTGATGGAGGGGCAGCTCTCTCTAGAGCTGCTTCGGAAGCGCGATCCAGAATTCGCCCAGGTTGCCGAGCAGAGATTGGCTTGGAGAGTGGTGTCGGATCTGGCCGTGAAGGAATTTCCTTCACTCCCTGGACTCTTGCAGAGGGCGTCCAACTGCACAGGCCAACTGGCGAAGCCAGAGAGTGAGATGCAGGTCGTGCGTCGCATTTGCAATGGCATCTACAATTGAAGCAATACGCAATTGACAAATGATCCCAAAAGCTGCTTGAGCCAGTCATTCAAACACGTGCACAATTGTCAGTTGCACCCCCAAGTCGCACTTGAAATTTTGAAAAGGCAAATGACATCAAATTGACACAGGGCATGTGGCAATTGTCAATCGAAAGTTGCTGAGATCTCTGCCGTCCTCCGCACTCAAAGGCCTCAGTAGTCAGAAAAGGCAAATGACATCAAATTGACACAGGACATGTGGCAATTGTCAATCGAAAGTTGCTGAGATCTCTGCCGTCCTCCGCACTCAAAGGCCTCAGTAGTCACGATCCGGGGGCCGTATTTGAGAGATTTTGAGAAAATTTGAGAAAACGCAACTTGCGGATCAACACAGGCAAGAGGAAAAAATGTACCAGATCTAGGACAAAACCTCATCCGAGAGATTTTGAGAGATTTTGAGGGAGTTTGAGAAAACTCATCCCGGGCAAGATTCTCAAGAGGAAAAAATGTACCAGATCTAGGACCGTCACAAATGTTTTTTTGAGGGATTTTGAGATAATTCGTTTTGCCAGGCTGCAGACAGGTGATGGCAAATTAGACCAGATTCTAAGACTGCACACTTCAGAGCTCAGTGAAACAAACTGTGAGAAATCGAAGCAAATCGGCCAGGCTCCCAGGCATGTTGGTAGACAGTCACCTCCATCTCCGGAGTTGTCTCAGCGGCAGGTTTGAAGCAAGGCCGCAAAGAAGCTCATGATTGTCTAGGTCAAATAAAACATCTCCTATCTGGTCAAGACATGTCTGAGGACTAATTTCGATTCATTCAAGATGGTTTGCCACTCGCAGTAAAGAAGCTCATGAATGATTGTCAATTGTTGTCTGCGCATCCGCCACGAGCAAATACTGCATCTCCTATCTGGTCAAGACATGTCTGAGGATGCATTTCGATTAACAGGATGGTTTGCCGCTCAAAGTTTCAGTGCCGTCTCCACTCGAATCACTGGGGCGCGGGCGAAAGAAGCGCTCTGAGACCTGCCAGGCGCTCTGAGACCTGCCAAGAGGTGCCAGTAACAGGTGAAATGGCCGGCCAAGTTGCATGGTGTCTCCAACTGCACATGTGACGGAGTTGCATTCCAAGTGAGATGCTGTCACTCTTTTTTTCCAACCAATCAGCCAGCTGTGAAATGAAAAAGTTCAACTGACACATGATGCCAGGAAGCGTCACCCACAGCCAGCTCAGACGGCAGGTCAATTGACAATCGTCAGCGTCATGCACAACTTGCAAATTGCAGCAGCAGCCAGCCCATCTCAGGAGGTTGATGGAGCCGCCTCCAGCTGTGCCACCTCCTGTCCTTATTCACCAATTAATGTCAGGTGGGCCAACATCAATTGACAACTCATGGATGCAGAATGATGCAGAATCAAGCTGAATGAATCAAGATCTCAGAGCCTCAAGAAAAAACGCATAGCAAGCAAGCGTCGGATCGCACTGGCCAGCCAGGATGACATCTGGCCGTCCAAATCGGTCTTGGACAGGAGGTGCGACCTGAGAATGCTGTCGTGGCAACGCATCCAAGCTTCTGACCCTCAACGGGTAACCAACAATAGTTTGACAATCTGACGAGCAACAGCTGAGCAACAACCACCCCCAAACCTAGCAGCTGCCATCTACAGCATGCTGAATGAGCTACGCTTGTGCCAAGGTGCAAAATCTTGGCTTGGACCTTCTCACCAGCCGGGCCAAAGCGCAAGAACTTCTCCGCAAAGGCCATCTGGACGTGATCCGAAATCCCGTAATCACCAAGGATCTCCAGCCTCGGAGCAAGAGACAAGTGACAAGTCTGTTGGCGGGGGCGCGTGCCGACGAAGTGTGAGTGTTGGCAATTGGCAATTGGAAGAACTCACGTATATCTTGTCTATTGCAACTCAGACATTGAACCATTGACAATTGAACCTCAGGAAGTAAGTCAAGAGACATCACGTGGTCCAAGCTCGGACGCTCAGGACCTCCAGCTTCGCCACCGCCCCCTGCAGCAGCTTCAGCACGAGGAGCCACCTCTTCCTCAGGCGGAGGAGGTGGCGGGGGCGGCGGCGGGGAAAGAGAGCTCCTCCCCGGGGTCTCATCATCGTGGGCAGAACCTTCCTCACTGACGTTGCTGCGTGCCTCCCAAGCAAGTCACAGGTAACCCAGCCAAGCAAACTCCAGCAGATCAAGCGCACATGTGGACTGAAACAACCATGACCCAATCATACTTCAGGTGAAACAAAACCAAGGGCCTTCTTGCGGGCATTCCTCAAAGCGCTGGAGGATGCCCTCTGCTGAGCAAACCACAGCTCGCGGAAGTCGCAGTCAGTCACCCTCCTGAAAGGGGGCGCGTGCAAAGAGCATGATTGAAAAGGCATAATGAAACTTGCAACGCCATTTTTACCACTTGACAATTGACACTTGTTGATCAGTCTCAGAGTAAAAGACATAGTCTCAAGTCACAATTGAACAGTCTCAGGGTAGTAAAAAGACATAGTCTCAAGTGACAATTGAACAGAAAGACATAGTTTCAAGTGACAATTGAACAGTCTCAGGGTAAAAGACATAGTCTCAAGTGACAATTGAACAGTCTCAGGGAAAAGGCGAACCTGCTTGCATCAATTGTCACTCGTCTCATGCTTGAGCCAAGGCTCACAGGGCACCAATGCCCCGCCATGTGGGCATAAATGCCAACCACCTCCGTCAAGGACTGCACGTAGTCCTCCACCACCCGGTAGCCCAGGTTCCCAGCAATGATGCACGTGGCAGCATACCTTATAACACATGGAGCAACTGTGATTCGATCAGATGAGTGTTTCAAACAATGATGCAATTGTCAGTCTGGCACATGCTGAAATCCAGGCTGCTCTGACATCTCCCCGCTCAGAAATGCCACGGCAGCCCGCGCATCTGTGGTCCAGCTTCGCGACACCGTCTGGAGGACAGCGACCACCTCGCAGCCAAAGGCCTGAGCTTCCAGAGAGTGAATCGCTTGTGTTCCAACGGTCTTCAGAAAGCATGCAAGGATGCAATTGTCAATTGTCACTTGTCAATGAGACCTGACATCAAGCGTCTGAAGAGTTTGAAACTTCATTAATCATTTGAAGGGCATGAGCAGTGAGACCAGCCCGTCCAAATTGAGCAAAGCGTCTTTCAGCCAGGCGCACATCAGCAGGCAAACTGCGCAGGTTCGGTGCTTGCCCCTCTTGCAGTTCAGCCTTGGGCGCAAATGCATCAAGCTAGTGTGCCATGCGTGCGCCCATGGAAAAGGAGAGAGCAATATCATTCACCCCAGACTTCAGGACCCAAATCAAACAACCAAAGAAATGAACCCAAAAGAAGCTCTCGCTTCAGTTCGAACCACGCCTTCCCAAATCAACTGCAAGTGAGAGGCTTCAAGACCGGGCATGGCTTCGCAAGGATGCCTCTGATGGTCTGGCCGATGTCCGGGTGATCAAACACCTGGCCGGGAAGTGAATGACTCAATTGACTGATTGAATCAATGGATTGCCAACAGGATTCAACTGCCAACAAGCTGATGCTGCCAGGCCAAGCCTGCCGCATGACCTCTGCCCACAGCCCAGACCGGTTGCCATAGCCGCCCTCGCCGAAAGACCGCTGCTTCCTCAGGCAAGACAAGCTTCAACACGTCTTGCTGCATTGTGCAATTGGCAACTGCTCTGAAAGTTGATAATGTTTGATTGCCAAGACGCCGCCGATGCCCAGGCAATGCGTTGGCCAGCCAATGCTCCGGCATCTCCAAGCCGAAGACCGCATCGAGGCTCTTCGCGCCAGCCAGCTTGAAGCCCTCGATGTCCACCTGCGTTTCCAGACTTCCAATGGTCCAAACTGTCAGTGAACTCAACCGCGGGCCCGCAAAAACTTTAGCGCCCTTCGTAAAGTCATGGAGATGCCAGTATAAGTAAGGGTTTTGCGCATCAAGTACCACTGCCTCCTCGCGAGATGGCTCGTCAAAGCCCCAGCCGCAAATCACGACCTTCCCGGGCCAGGTCAATGTCGACCCCCGTGCGCGTTCAACATCTACCTCAATTGGCAATTGGCAATGCGAGAGACACCGTCATGAATCAAGGGCAGAGTCGCAGTTGATTGGAAACCCAAAGAGGCAAAAGCCTCTGAGCAGTTTGCGTAATATATAAAACGCATGGCAACTAAGGGAGAAAAGAAACCGCCAACAATCTAACTTGAAAGACCATGTGACAGTATGAATATGTGACAGCTGAGATGCTCGGCCAGCCCGCTCGTCAAGCGAGATGCCTGGGGTATTCGCATGGTCAATCAGTGGAATTAAGAAACTCTTTGCAGGGCATGTTCTTGGTCAAATCAAGTCACAATTTGATGCTCTCCTTCGAGTTGAAGATGACATAGCCTTCGGGGTTGCGGACCTTCTTGGCGCGGATGTCTCGCCTTGGCTCAGATTAGACTTTGCCATTTGCGTCTCTTTCAGAGCAGTGCCGCAACTTTCAATCTCTTTGTTGTCAGACAAGACAATTGTCAATTGCCAATTGTCAGTTGAGAGGCATCATGATCTGAACAGCAGCTATTGACTGCCAAGAGGCACGATCTGAAGTGCCGCGCTTTGAGAGACCGAGTAGCACAGGTACAAAGCCTCAGCTGAATTGGCCTTAATTTGACTGACAACTTCAAGTTGGCTTGCTTGGTCCATGGGTCCAGTCTCCGTTCTGTCTCTGCTTCACTTCAATCGACTCTGCGCAAGTTCGGCCAAGGAGCTTGCTGGGCCTTCCTGGGCGGGTTCCAACACTTGCACCAAAACTGACAGGGTCTGTGTGACAGGTTGTGCATACTGCTTGCTGCCATCACAGCTCAAGCACAGGAACCCTGAGCCCCTCTTGCTGGCTCAATCAAACCCTACTCCACGCGCAGCCAAGAATCCGCGTGAGGTGCTCGGTCACGTCCAGCCACTGCACAGGGAGCTCAGTGAGCGCAACCGAATGCTCCGTCGGGTAGCCCCCAGCGGCCATCAGACGCTGCCCAAAGCAAGTGTCACCTGATCACCTGTTGCCTTGTGCTGTTTGCGTGCTTCAAAAAATGTCAATTGAATCTAATGACAATTGTCAAATGCAGCCTCATCGCCTGGCAAATGCATGTGAGGTGTGAGGTGGTTCTGCCTAGGATTCCCTCCTGGATGGTTCCTGGGCCCAAATTGCTGGCACGCCGGACAACCAGAGAGCAGCTGGCGCTACTTGCAACTGTCACAGTTCAGGGCAACGGTCAACGGTCAATGGCGCCACTCAAATGCCATGTCATGCAAAGCTGAAAGCTCAAGTGTCAAGTGGCAGTTGACAGACATGTGTGTCTCACCAAAGGTGGGGCGCGCCTGGTGTAATCGTAGGTAACGTCATCCGACAGCCAGACCTGCGCAAATGGTGCCAAACTGGGCAAGAAGTTTTGCTCTGGTTGGTGGGCTTTGCAGTTGATAGCCGGGATGAGAAAGGGTAACAACGCTCAATGCCAGGGCTCAACCTTGTATAAGAAAAGAGCAGCAGATGAGAAAACTCATATGGTGTAAGACTCTCTGTTGGACTTTGTGACACAGGCAGCATGAGACCGTTTTCTACAAACAGCGTGATGCCGCTGTTTTCTACAAGTCCCTCTTTTTGTTTCTCAAGCAACTGGACCTCAAAACCACCTCAAGCCGGCGGAATACACAAACATAAGATTCATCATAAGATTGTCAGTGTGAATCAGCTTGCAAGCCGTCCCTTGGCAGAACTCCCGCCTTGTTGCAAAGCGACGCCTGACTTTGACTGAACAAAGCATGCTTGACTGATTGGAAGATCGCAGCCTTGCACACAGCCCGTCCCAACCCCTGCCTGAGGCATGAGACTTCTGAAGGATGATGCTGGAGATGATCATCTGATCGATGACGTAGGCCCAGATCACACTCGGTTGCGCAAGTAAGATACTCACATATGGCTAATATAACATTGACACAAGTATCAATTGGTCACAACCCAAGGTTTTCTTGCGAGCACACATGTCAATTGGTCAATTGCCAGGTGTCAAGAGGATGCAGGGGCACCCACCTCCAAAGATGAATTAAGCAGTGTTTTGATGGCAATCCACCGCAACTGCGTCGAAGCTTCAAGCTCAGAACGTTATGGCAATGCCAAATGAGCACGCCAAGAGGTTCATTTCAATGGATTCAACACATTCAGCTGATACAATTGCGAATCAAAGCCATCATCATCAACAGCTGGGTCTGCTTGAGTCTCATTGTCCAACAGCGTGTCGCAAACAAACTTCTTCTCTTCGACCTTCTGCCTTTTCCTTACAGGAGAAGCTTCCCAAAGAAAGGCCCTGCTTCTCCTCAGTCCTGGCTTTGCATCCACCTTCTTCAGCATCATCTCACCTGCTTCTTCTTCTTCTTGCGGCTTGTGCTGCGCCACCTCAACCCCAGCCCGATGATGAACGAATCTGACAGGACATGAGTTTGAAGTTCAATTGACAATGCACATCTAGCAACTGACTGCGACTCATGCAGGCTAGAAGCAGATGCATCCATAACCAGATGCTGCGAAACTGGCATGCCAGCGCATTCACCGAACACATATCGTTGGAGCTGCAAAGGAGTTTCCATCGCAAGGCAAACCGTATGGATTCTGCCACAGGACATCACTCTTCAGCCAATAAAGGCGAATGCTTATGATCTACAAGTGTGACAAGCGCCAATTGCAGAGCAATTGCAGAGTAAAACAACCAAGACAAAATCCACAGCTGACAATTGAGTCTTGAAGAGGCGGAAGCTTGAGGCGCCAACTTGAAGATCTCGATTGGAGACCTGGCTCGCATGGCATGCCGGGAATCCAGCAAAAGTCAAACCAACCGGGCACAGCCCCCGGACACTTTGAGTTGGGAGATTAGCATCGATCGCTTGTTGTCAATTGTCATCTTGTCATAGTGAGCCAACTGCAAATGCGAACCTGCTTGTCAACAGTCAGTCGGTCAGGGTGAGGGGGTGGGGGGTGGGGTGTGGGGTGTGGGGTGTGGGGGGTGGGGGGTGGGGGGTGGGGGGTGGGGGGGTGGGGGGTGGGGGTGGGGGGGATGGGGGGGTGGGGTGGGGCCCACCCGCCCACCCCACCCCCACCCCCCACCCCCCCCACCCCCCCACACCCCCCACCCCCCACCCCCAACCCCCCACTCTCCACCCCCCACCCCCCCCTGCCCCCACCACCCCCCGGGCAGACAGGAAGGGCTCCATCCTCAGGTCACGCCCAGCGTGCAGCCAGGCTGCGCCTTTCATGCACAGGTTCCTCATGAAGTTCTCAGTTGGAGCGGACGGAGCAGAATGTGAAGTCGATGGCTCCTTCCAACCGCCAGTTGGGGCACGAGTTCTTCGAGGCTTTGGGCACTGACCCCAAGCCTGCCACGGCGGACCCTTGCGTCTACTTCCGGCACTCCTTGTTGTTGGCCGGCTACGTTTGCCCCAACCCAAAGCTGATCGCATCGGGGGATGTGAAGCGAGCTTTCGGGAAAGAGCTGAAGCCCTTCACAGAAGCCATGAACGAGCGCATCAGGCAGATGTGGGATCTTGCCGCTGAGCACACACCCTTGGACTTTGAGACAAGGTCTTTGCTTGCCCGCTTTGAGCTTGATCTGGTGTACATCTGCCTGAACAAGCGCAGCCAAGGGGTGTGCGCGTCGGAGTCCGCAGACCACGCGTGCTTCAAGTTCATTGATGCCGTTCAGGAGGCCAAGGGGGTGCACCTGTCTGACGCCTGGGACTCCTTCAAGCCTGAGGCCGCAGCTGCCGCGGGTTCAGTGGACCCACCAGCAGACATCAAGCGGCTTGTCATGGTACCAGACCCACAGGTCGAATCAGTTTTATTTTCAAAGGATTCGACGTTTTTTTTCTGGGCATGACGTTTTTTTTTCAAAGGATTCGAACCTTCGATGCCTTGGGCAAAGTGGACCACGCCCTCATTGCGTCAGAGGCCGGTTTCAAGGTGGGCCAGTTCATCCAGCGGAAGAGAGACAAGATCATCGCCAGGATCGAGGCCTTCGAAGGCTCCAGCGTCAGGGTCCGGCTGGATGACGGCCCTCTATCTGGCAGTTGCCGGTTTCCGGTCGAGTCACTGCTTTCCAGCTCTTGGAAAGTTGTGCAGCCGAAGGCTGAGCCGGAGACGCTGTGTGTGGAGGAGCTCCAGCAAATGCTGCCCTGCAAATCTTCCGAGATGCAGGCGCAGACGCTTCGCGGCAAGGTGATGCAAGCCGTGTGGGACCTTGAAGAGAAGCACTCCAAAGTGTACGATGCCTTGAGCGTACAGATGAAGCCCAGCAAGGCTGTCTTCTCCACACATGGCTTCGCCAAACACAAGCTTGTGCTTGTGCCGTGCAGCTGGAAGATCGAGGGGCGCAGGCCTGGTGACGATGTCAAGCCCCAGCAGAACAGCGTTTGCCTGGGCAAGCTCTCCTGGGTGAGCAGCAGTACTCGTTCTACATCAACCCTTGCTTTGTTGGCCCTGACAAGGATGGAAAGCTCGACAAATCCTTCCTGAGCCCTTTCTTTTTTGTGCGAAGCACTTGGGACCAGGAGGGGTCCAACATGGAAGTCCACCCGCCATTTGATTCGGAGACCGCCAATTCCTCGATTAGGGTTCCATGTCTCCGGAACACCTGGTTCCATCAGGGTGGATGTTTGGAGGCTGCAACCGGCTTGATATTTTGGATTGAAGAGAAGCATTTCTGTCAAGAGACGGCAAGGTGACGTCCCGTGGGACGCTGTACACCGAACCCTCCAGCTGTAATACCAACCGCGTAGAAAGGTGTATACGGTCAGAGCCGTTATAGCCGAACCCGTGTAAACGTTGTAAGGGAGAAGGAATAATAGTTACAACAGTGGTCCTGACAAATGCAGCGCAAGCGAAGTGTTTTCCGCTCTCAATGCCGATCACGTATGAACGCAGCTACACATAAGATCTTGAACCTCAATTGTGTCTTGAGCCAAAATGGCGATAGGCACGGGGCCAGGAGGGTTTTAACATCCCCCATTTGGGTCGCATTGTTCATCATGCGGTCCAAACACCACAAAACGTTCCACTGGCCACGGCTTCAGCTACGAAACTATGTCGTGCACTCTTTTACTTGCTATCGCTACACCGTTCATTCATTGTGAAACATGCCGGGTTCGATTGAAAATGAAACATGCATCCGCAAATCGTAACACATTCCCATATGCAGGTGTAATATATACACTATCGTCACGTCATTTGACAACCACCGAACATCCCAGCTGCCGCATTTGCGCATCGCGCAGCCGTCATCCATAGGAAATGGGTTGGCCATAGAAGTTCAACAGAAGCGCCTGCTCGTAAGCAATCTGCA
The DNA here is from genome assembly GCA_963377175.1 of Effrenium voratum. Classification (NCBI taxonomy): domain Eukaryota; class Dinophyceae; order Suessiales; family Symbiodiniaceae; genus Effrenium; species Effrenium voratum. The sequence continues at coordinate 74,247 of CAUJNA010003528.1, read as the reverse complement.
TATCACCGGCAAAGAAAATATCGGTGAGCAATCAATGCAAATCATAGCCATTCCAGATACCATGAATAATATATATATATATATAATGAAAAGGAAATCATCCATGAGGTAATAGTTCCATCCATGGATATCCGGAACGTCATAGTCGTCGGAATATGTAAACGTATACATATCCATTCATCTTGGACGCATGAAATCATATCATGATGTAAAGTCGTTCCATCCCAATGATGTTGATGAGACGCAAGCAACGGATGGGGACTAACCCACATCGTGCCGCAATCAACATCTGCATCACGCGTACCTGTCCCCAATGGACAGTCGGTGAGTGCGTCGACGGAACTCTTCGTCCAAGTTCTTTTGGGCTTCTCGCGCCCGGACACACTTCTTGTTATGATCCTCTGGTATCCAATGCCCTTTTCGGAGGCACCAATCCAGCAGAGGTGTATCGCATTTATTCGGGTCGATGGCCGCAATAATGGCGCTCACATTGACCGAATAACCATACTTGCCAAGGTTCAGGCCATCCCTCACGAACGATATATACTTACAGTTAAAAGCCAGTTGAAAGCCAGCGAAAAGCATCTGTAAATAATATCACCCACCGGGCGCACGCGGTCCTTGACCAGGAGCTTCATTTCGTCCTTGGTGACGTCGAGGATTCTTGCTGCAATCCACAGCTTGTAGAATGTGTATAATCCCTCGCACTTGCACACCATCATACGAGTGTAATCTTCACGCTCCTCAGCCGACCGGAAGACCCTTGTCCGAACATTCTCGGATTGAGAAATCTTCAGTACCGTTGATGGTAAAAGGATCCCTTCCTGATCGTGCTCAGTCATGTCGGGGTACTTCTTGAAGTCATTGTGGTAGGGGCAGCCCGGTCTCCCCTCGAGTCCGGCATTCATCGTTCTCTCCTCACCACCTTCGAACATCCCCCACATCTTTGACATTTGCAGTGCGATGAATCCCGCCATGTATTGAGCTTCGCGCGGCTCATCAAGGCAAATCGCCATCCGCTGGGAATTTATGATATGCCGTGATGTCAAATCAGTGTCGCGGTACTGCCAACCGCCATCTTCCTCTTCAGACACGTAGCCGGATGTATATCCTTGCGTGTCCATGTCGTCTTCTTCAGGAACTTCCTCCGCCTCGTCATCATCCTCCTGTGCTGCCGCATCATGGTTGGCTTCTTCTTGTGCGCGCCTGGCATCACCCGAGACATTGGGCTTTTGGTTGTCCTCATCGTCGTCGGAATTGATGTGGATGTAGAACCTCCCGGTGGAGATCAGTTGCGCTTCACATTCCAGGCATAAGCAGAAGCATGTGGGGATTGCGGTTGCACATGACGGACATATCCGGCACCTCAGTCCTTCCCATGTCTCGTCATTCAGGATGACGACTTTGCTGACCTCGTCCCTGACCTCGTTGGTCTGCGCATCGAACTCCTCCATCTTGTTGTCCCGATAAAGTTCGCACGCACGATCGACCATGTCTTTGATGTAGTGCAGATTATCGGCACCTGCCTCGATCTCAGGCATCCTCTCGTTGATCTTTGCGACGTTCTGGAGGAACATCGCAGCCGACTCTTGGGATGAGTTGACGAAACCAGGACAGATCTCGTTCTCCACACATTTCGAGTACGCTCTCTTGATGTCGCCGTACTCCAGGCGTTTCCCTCCGTTGCTTTTGCCAATCCAAATGGACTTGACCTCATAGAACGGGATCACGGCAAAAACCATGAATGTCCCATTTGCCGTAGATGATCGCAATCGGATCCCCCGTCCTTACGTTTCGTAGCGTCACCTTCGTCTCATCCCATGGAGCAAATGCTCCGAAGTGCAGCGCTAGCCTGTTTCCGCCATCGATTCCGCCGGGGACTAGCCCACAACGTACGATGCTTGGCAGGTTTTCCACATACGTCACATGGAATGCTCCTCCGAGAGAATCGCCCATGTTTACGGAATACCTATTTGCCAGTGCGGATGAGCTCATGAATCCAAAATCACTGTGACCAGTTGTGACTCGGATGCACCAAGGCCTGTACCATCCATCGCATCTGTTGAACATCCTGTCGATGTCATCCCGATCCAGGCCAGCCTTGGTCATCTCCTCCCTGGCCGCCCTCGTGTCATTCGGGTTCATGATGCTTGGAAACCTTGCTGCCAGGACCTGAAATCTCGATTTCTTATGTCCGGACTCCTGCCACTTGATCACTTCCATGATGCCCATGTATCGTTTTGCTCTCGAGGTTGTAGGTGGGAATATGTCGTTGTTCCGGTCGTCAATGACTGCATCAATGTCGACCCATCCACCTTCGTCGCATCTGAAAACACTTCCTCGGCAATTGCCGATTTTGCGCCGAAGGACTCTGCATAGGTTGTGAGATAGCTGGTTTGCTTGATCTTTCGTAGCAAATACCGAGCGATCATCGCCAATCCTGCATAGTGGAGCACCGTCAAAAGGAGCAACGCAGAAATTGACGCTCTTGCCAAGCTGCATCACATCCACCTGCTCAAGGTTGGCACCTTTGGGAAAGTACCTGGGGTCAACACTAGACGCATACGCCCACGGCATATGCACGTCACTCACGTCGCCATACTTCGGGATGTAGCATGGAATGGTGTCACATCCTCGCTCTAGCGTCGTCTTGAACGTCCTGTTGTCCCCGCACGGATTGTGGGTGAGGTCCACGCCACCGCATTGTAGCTCTCCCCCCTCAGCCGTGTCAGCCATCTCCACCAGGTTGATGGTATAGCTATACATTTCAATTGTTTCTTTCCCTGCTTGTCCCCCTTTCTTGCGTTCCTTGGACGTTGATGAGGACGGCTCTTCCGTATCCCCCATTTCTTCATCCGAGGAAACAGGATCACTGCTGAGTAGTTCACGGATCTTCTTCATCGCCTTCTCATTCCCAGCAGCCTCCTCATAGTCCTTGCAGTCGCCGTCGTGGGCCAGGTTCGCGCACCTCATACAAATTCCCATCTCTCCCATGCACTTCTCCATAAATTCCAGGAATCCGAGTGCCGCTCTCCGCCCATCAATCACTCGCTGCTTCTTTTCTTCTTTCTCAGCGTTGGGCTGAGAGCTTCGGTTCGGGTCTGGTACTTGACCAAGACCGTCACCTTCGCCCTCTGCTGCCTTCCTCTTGGATCCTTGAGCAGCAGGCTCGGTCATCAAGGATCGCGGATGTCTGGGCTTGATCTTGTTCATGATGTCCAGCACTTCTTTCGTGGGCGCCCCGAGTTGTGCGGAAGGTTTATTCCGCTTTCGGTTCTGGCCCGTCCTCATTCGAAGTCTGTCCCAGGAGGTCATACATCGTCCCCTGATCGAGCACGCTCTTGATCCATGATGAATAGGCCACGTTGCCAAGATCCTTGTCTATCACGAAGATGGAGGTCCTCTCCTCAACTCCCTCGGAATTCTTGCACATGATCACATCCCGCGATGCACACAATTGCTTCCCGTGACCGTTGTTGAAGAACTGTGCTGCATGATCCACTGTCATGCTCACGAAACCCACGTGGGATAGCTCCTTCTTCAGCTTGGAATACGCGAGTTCCCGAATAATCGTGGTCATGGCCTGAACATTGTTGACGTCCACCATGAGATCTGGGATTGCAACCACGCATTCTGCGAAGAGTTGCGTGAATAGCTTCCTCCCTTCGGTTGATCTCACAACACCGTTCGTGTCCGCATTCCAGTTCGCGCAACAGTTCACGCAAGAAGTGGGATTGAATTTTGAGTTTGATCCGAGCACCTTAGACTTGTTCACCTGCATCTCTCTCACACAAAGTTCGCAGATCAACCCACTGAGCTCGGTGACCGAATACCATCGAAGACGTTGATCACTGACATCGGTGTTCCCAAACGCATCTTGTCCGCCGTGTCCTTCGTCCTGCCGTTCTTGTTTCCGCTTTGATTGAGCAGTGAAGGTCGGCTTGTACTCAAATTTCACCTTCGACTCCTCCATGTTCTTCGGGACATTGAAGCGAAGGTCGGGCTCGTCTTTATGCATGTCTCCTCCAGCTCTCGCACGAACGCGTTGCTTGGTGCGACCACGTCGATGGACTTCTCCACCAACAATCGCTTCAGGAGGAAATGTTGCAGGTTCGAGCTCCCAGGGATCTTGTAGTTCTTACCTGTGAGCGCGTGGGCCACAGGCGATCATTCTCGGTCACCAACGCGCCTGCCGCCTTGCAGATCTCGCTCACCTTGTTGGCGATCGTCCCCAAGTCCCCTCTTCCTCCATGGAAAGCTACATCGCGATTCACGCACACCACAACCAGGCCCTTGCACGTGTTGACGAGGTCGGATATCGCCTTTTGCATGGAGTCAATGATGGGGTTGGCGGTCACCTGCCACCCACACCCTCTCATGCACACCCAATCATAGAGCGACATCCAAATGTGCACCGACACAGGTGAGTCATCCATGTCTCGCCTCCGTCGTTCGATGATGAGCTTTTCCAGTTTCTGCAAACGGGAGATAATACTCATTGTATCAGTGGGCGAGGAGACTTGCTCACTCGACCCATAGTACGATCTCTCTTCGATATTTGTCCACCCCTGTTCGTTGACCATCATCTGGAAGGTCTTCGTGCTCCCTTTCGCATTGACAGCCCTCAGGGGCCAATCCAGGACCAAGAAGCTCTTCTTCTGAATCATCATGTCGCGAATCGTTGCCTTATGAATGGGGCCCCTTTTCAGTCCCTTGATGATCCGGATCAACCGTCCAGGTGCGTTGTCTGGGTTCTTCTCTGCCTGGATCAACGCGTTGATGGCTTTGGCGCCCGGAAGGCGTCCAGTAATCAAGCATCCTGTTTGGGCACACATGAAAGCATACAGCTGAAGCCATGCCGCATTCCCCTTTCCAAGATAGGAAAGAATAATCTTCTCCGCGCTGGTCTTCTCCTCGAAATGCAACAGCGAAGAAGTCAGACATCTCAGCATACACTCCCAATATGTCGCGTTCTTCCCTTCTGCAAGACACGGCCCAAATACAGCCTGTATGATAGGGTACCCTGTGTTGGTGTCTATGTTGAACTTCACATTGACAGTCGCGCCGCTCAGAGTAATACCCCCTTTGAATGAGGTGTATGTGTCGAGTCCAGCAGTTGGGTTGATGATTGTCCATCTGTCATCATCACCACCGGAGTTCATGCGGAATATGGAGTCGATGATCTCGTTGTCGATCTTGACGGCATCGCTAGCATACGACCCCCCACTTGAAGCTCCCTGCTGGGGGACTGGCCCACCAGAGGTTTGGTTCCTTTGCCCGGAGCTCGACGCTGACTTCTGCTGTCGCTCCGTCTTCCGCGGCGGTTCCGTCTTCGATGAGCCCATCACCCACCACGTCGGCTCCTCTCCGATCGCGAAGTCCTCGGGGTACCTCTCCAGTTCCCACTCGACTTCGTGGTGCAGTAGGTGTTCTGGTAGAAGTCGATCATGACGTCCTTCTCGGCTTTCTTTTCGATCTCCTTAAGCCAGCTTACCCACTTGCGCCGATCTTGGTTCTCAGCGGCCCTGTCAGCCGCGTGTGGTGCCAAACTGATGGAGTTGATGTTCATCGCAGGCAGCTTTGATTCGTAGATCATGTCGATGCACCACAGGAAGTTCCTGGCGAACTCGATCTCTCGATAGAGTTCTTTTAGCTCATTCTTGTCCTGACGGAAACAAGCTGTGTACGACTGATCCCTAGCATGCCTTTCACCGAGCAATGGCTGCAACCTCCTCATGATGAAGGAAACGCACATGAGCGAGTTGATTGCTCCGATGCACGCGTCAGAGATATCACTGGGGGTTGACCCACAGATCATCCAGCGCAAAAGATTGTGCTGGTTAGCTTCTTCATCTCTTCTCAGTGCATATGCGAGGTTCTTCATCGATGCGCGCAGCTCATTCTGGTAGATCAGCCCAAGGTCCCAATTCTTCTGATAGTCGTCCTTTGCGCCACGACCGTAGAAGTCGAGCTTGGGGGCCTTGATCACGCTCAACGTGAATACTTTCCCCCAGCTTCGATCTCTGAATTTCGAAATCCTCCGATCGTGCCTTTCAAACTCTGCAGTCGTCAGGAACTCCTCGGAGCTCCTCCACCTTCTTGACGACGAGGTTCTAGTCGGCTCATCGCTGATGAACTCTTTGTATACCTCCCCGACCTGGGTGTCTTGGTGGAATGCAGCTTTGAACGACCGTTCTTCATTGTCTTCGGCCACACCTGATGCGAGATCCCAAATGTCTGTGATGGATCTCAACATATCTGCCCCTTCTATGCAATACTTGGTGACGTTGAGCAGTTCAGGGTTCTTCGCTAACAGTGATGCCTCACCGCAAAGCTGGTTCAGCGCCGCCACGATCTTCTTCCCTTTGCTGCAGAACTCCCTCCAACCAAGCATGCATTCGTCAGCAGAAAGTTGTCCGAAAACTTTGCTGATAAATTCTAATGCAACCCTCATGGATTGCCCTTCTCCTTTCATCATTCCGCGGCACTTGGCAGAGTAATACGCTGAGTAGGCGTAGATAGCGGGGACGCCAATGTCCTCGATCCACTTTATGCACATGCCCAGGTCGCTGCCCATCTCCATTCTCTTGGGTATTCTTTTGCCCTCCTCGATGGCGTTCTTCACGAGGTTCCCCAAGAATATTGCCGCTTGCCTGGATTTCCCAACAGGCACGCAGAAGAATTCATTCGTATTGACGACGGTCGCATTGGCAGTCATCTTGATGATATTCTCCAGAACCGGGAAAACCAAAAATAAGCAGCTGCGAATAAAGCCACAGAATAGTCCCAATATGAGCCCAGCTTCTGATCGAGGTGAGGGACTGGCCCTACTCCTCGTCGAAAATTGAGGTTCGGGACTAGCCCAGCTCTCCGTTGAAACCAGAGCTTCGGGACTAGCCCAGCTCCTCAGTGATACAGTCGGGGTGGTGCGAATTTCACACGCAGTAGCTTGATGCTTCCGCAATCTCCCTCGCGTAACGCAGCAAGAGCGAGTTTCAGTGGTGCCGGCTGGAGGCACTTTGCTCGAGCACGAAAACGGCGGAGGATCACACCCACAATGAACGACGTGTACAACTGGGTTTCTTTGGTTTCCCGACCAGCACAAGGTCCATGTTCATGGTTTCCATTACATTTCTTAGACAACGAGCTGCCAAGGTCAAAGTTCCACGAAACAACTCTCCATGGTTTCTTGATTGGCATGGGTTTCTTAGCATACCTTTGCTTCAAGCCATAGCGACACCCATCAAACTCATGACTAATGCCATCATGAACAACCTCATGCAGTCTCTCGTCCTTCCAATAATCGCAACTTCCAGGCAACTCAAACAAAATCGCAGCTCGTTTCGTCATGGCATGCCGTTTGATTTCAACGAACCGTTCAAACAATTTCCAAAATTCCTTCTGTTTGGCCTCGATTTTCTCTGCGGTGTCAATTCCGCGAGTCTTGTTGAGGCGTGCCCATGATGATCCCCCCGTGCAAGGCCCGGCGAAGAACAACAAATCGGAAGGTTTAGTAAGCACATGTCTGGCGATTCTCCCCCCGTACTCGCTCAGTAAGTCATCGACCAAAGTTATGGTGACGACCTGCGGCCCGTTATGGCGGGCAAGGGCAGTGAACCAGTTACGCGGTTCGGAACATGCCATCAGCACAATGGGCCGAGCCAAGTCAACACTGTAAAAGTGACGACTGTGCGAGTTCTCATACCAGGAAGCGAGACATGCACCGGAGCGCGAAGCACACCACCGTCATGTTTAACCATCGCGAGCTCAATACCCGGCGCTAACTGTGGTTTGTGCTTCACCGCAATGCGATACGGAACAAAACAACGACCAGGGACAAGTTGCTCATGATTGATATGCAGACAACGCATAAGCAGCTTCAACCGGAGCAAAGTTTCCAAAGCAAGGTCGTTGACACATTTTAATTCAATGCGCTCGTTCGACAGTTCTTCAACGAATGCGGCCAGCACGGACTGCATGTCAACATCCCCGGACCCGACATGAATTGGTCGTGGTCGTGGAGATCGCTCCCGCGCCGGTACAGCAACCGGTACGGGATGAAACTGCCAAACTGCGCGTTCAACCCATCCATCAATCCGCTCACACTGCAACCCAGGGTCAACCCTATCCTCGACCTTGAGCCATGACCCGTTCCTCAGAAACCAAGTGGAACGAAGCCACTTGCTCCCGAATGGTGTCACAACCGCGAGTGGAGGCTTCACGCGCATCAATCTGGGTCGCTTGGCGACGACAGCCGGATCATGTCCTTCATGCTCATGCAATCCCTCTTTGGATGTCAATCCGGACCACCACAGGTCCGGGGGCATGATCGGAATGTGTGTGTAGTTTACCAGGCATCCAGTGAAATGCATAACCCATCTTCATGCATCTCCTCCCTACTGACAACACTGTGGGTGTCTCATCCAACACGTGCGGCTCGACAGTCTCGTCCAACTCGTCCACGACTATCTTGGCCACGTCGGACGTGGAAGTGGAACCATTCGCGGTCTGGAACACAATCTCGTCATCATCTTTCACGATGTCGACACCCAGGCTCTTTGCCTTGGCTCGTCCGATGAGATCATGACCACATCCAGTGTCCATCAACCATTTCACCCGTTTACTGATGCACGTTGACATGGCGAAAACGTTCTTCGGCAAACCATGCTGTTTCTTCCAGTCGACGGCCGATTCCCTGATTTCGTCCTTGTTCTGATCATATTCAAACATTATGCTGCTCTCCTTGGTCACTGGGAAGTAGTGTTTCTTGTATATGTCATCCACCACCTCTCTCAGTATTTTCGCTCTTATCAATGATCGTTGGACTTGATAGGCTGATAATTCTCGATGATCACTGCTCTTAAACTTCTTCTCGTCGACGTGCACGTACTGATAAGGCTCATTCTCATTGTCCTCATAGCCGTACCACTCCCCTTTTCGTTCCCATTGCCTTCTCTCGTCTTCGAGATAGGTGATCTCCCCATTCTCGTCGACATCGAGTACTTCCTTGAACCATACCATTTTCTCGGGGATCTCGGACTCGCCAGACCATCTTGATGATTCGCTCATTGCGTCGTCATCATGCTCGTGGTAGACAGTCTCGGCTTCATCCGGTTCGACCTGGTCAACATCCTTCTTGAAGCTAACCTTTCCCGCAGGAGCCGATTGCTTCAGGACTATCGCAGGCATCGCGATGGAATTGTTCTTGATGAGCTCGTGCCTATACTTACAAGCACTCCCTCTGTCGCACTTCCCCTTCTGAAACGCGAAGCATGCTCCATCATCCCTCTTCGGTGACGATGATCTGGATTTGGACTTACCTTTTCCTTTCCCTTTGGACATGTTCTCCAGCTTGTGCTCCGTTTTCTTGCTGTGGGAAAATGTGCATTCGTTCCCTTTTACGCATCCCTTCGCCGATTTGAAGTGATACCAACATGGGTTATCTTTACCTCCGGACTCTTGCCTCTGTCGCTGGCACCGTCGGACTTGCCGTTCTTGCCAGCGTGACCCTTTGCTTTGGCCTTTGGGAGTACAGGAGCGGCATCAGGTCCACTGGGTTTCCCCTTTCTGCCTTTGCCACCCTGGTTCTCCTGTTTGCCAGTGGCTGGGGCTGCATCGCCCGACTTCATCATCGACTTGACCGATCTCTCCTTCATGTCAAGCATCAGGTCCTCCCGATCCGCCTTGATCTGATGGTCGATCAATGCCAATAAGAATTCGTACGTCTTCTGAGGATGCTTGTCCGGCAACCTATGGTAGGCATTGAGGCCGAACTCCATCTTCTTGCTCCCTTTGATCTTCCTGTAGAGAATATCTCTGAGAGCCAACTTGCTGGGTCTGTCTTCGCTCCTCATCTTTAGCAACAAATCATACCACTTGTTCCTGAATATAGCCAAATTCTTGTCTCCAGGAAAGTCAAGGTTGAATAGGTGCTCGATGTGGTAGACAAGATCCGTTCTATCAGATGTTCTGAATGATTGCATAACCAATGCCACCAACTCTCGTCCCTTCACGATCACCCCTTGTTGATGTCGTAGTTCCGAATGTCGCGTAGCGTCGAGGTACACGTCTTTGGCTTCGTCAGGTGCTTGTTTCAACATGTTCTGCATGCCCATGGCCATCTTGATATCTATCGTAGCAAATCTGTCGCCGCCGGAGTCGCTCAGCACATTCAGGTCTGGGTTTAAACCAAGAGCCTGTTCCAACCATTTCGTCCATGCGTCAGTATCTGGATCCGCGCATGCGCTCAGAACATTCATCAGCAGTTGCATCTTCCAGTTATCGAGTTGATGGATCTTTGGCCAAGCAGGAATAGACACCCTCTCGGCTTCTCTCCTCGAAATCCTCGGTCTTTCGTTCTTGATTTCTCGATCATCCCTCGATCTTCTGCGCCTCCTCCGTGTCCGATTGTCCTCTTCTTCCTCTTCTTCTTCCTCGTCCTCTTCGTCCTCTTCATCGTCGTCATCCTCGTCCTCATCATCGGGTGGATCATCCGGAGGTCCTCCTCCGCCACCTCCGCCACCTGCTTGAGCGTCGCCTCTCGATCCTTCAGTTGTCCCTGAAGTTCATGCATCTCCTCGAGGTATTCATCATACACTCCCTTAGCTGTCAATCTCCAGTACTCGGCCTCCTTCGACTTCTCGTCCATCGTGCACCGTTCTTCTTGTTTTGCTTCTTTGACCTGGGCTAACTCCAGGATCGCATCTTGACGATGACCACCCTCGATAGCAATCATCTGGTCCTTCATCGACACGTCGGACTCATACTGTTTGACGATCTCTTCCTTCTCGCGAAGTAAGCAATCTGCTCTCTTCGATTCTTGTTCCGCGAATATTGTAACGTCGTTCAGTCTCGCCATCAGCTGTTCCCTGGAGTCCTCCATAGAGTACGTCTCGGGGCGTTTGACGAGTGCGTGCTCCAACTGTGATTTTAGGCTTTGGACCATCTCCTCCTCGTTGAACTTCTCGATAGATGTAGACGATTCGATGCCTCTGATCTGTTGCTGATAAACTGATATTTGTTGCGAAGCTTCACGGTGTATCTGATTTGCATGTATAGCTGATTCCTGCGCGGCCGACTTCTCGCTTGCCATGTAGGATTTCATCACAGCAATCTCCCGCTTCTGCTCCATAATAGTTCCTTCAGCTTGTCTCATCTGTTGCATTATAACATTCGACTCCATGTCTTTCTTTTCCCCGTACTGATATGCGTTCATTTCCACCTTGCGCATCTGTTGGGCTTCCTCCTCAAACTTGCGCCATGCCTCAGCCATGTGGTGTTGGTGGTGACTCACTAGATGTCCCGACTGCTTGCTGGCAATCTCGCATCGTCTTTCCAGCTCCTGGATCCGGATGGTGCTTCCATAGTCTTCTTGATGAAGATTCGCCATCGCTGCCGACATTTCATCAAGTGTCTTTTGATATTCCCCGATCTCCATCTCCATCTTGTTCTTTTCTTTAATCGCGGCGCGAAACTCTGCACTGGTGGGTGATTTTGACCTCCCACCTTTTGATGTTGACCTCACGCCCTTCTGCGACGTCCGTGGTGTCGCAGGCGAAGATGACGATCTTCTCGGTGGGGATTCTCTTTGCTTCGACTCCTGATGAACATCGATCTGCTTCCATGATCTTGTGGGAGTGGATATGTCGCTGAATAGCGCGGAACCTCCGCTCCCAGGTTCATCCTGTGAATCTGCGATCATATCCATCACCGCAGGAAGAGCCATCAATCCATTGGATCCCTCTGAGCTGCTGTTCCCAAAAGTTGCAGTACTTGGGCTCGCTGAAGATGCCATTGTACTGTGTAGGTTATTGTTCCTTTATTGTCCCTGTACTCGCAATAAACCAGCTGTCTCTCTGTCCAGTGTAGAGCTTGTCGATACGGCTGATAACCTGTCAAGAGACGGCAAAATAACGTCCCGTGGGACGCTGTACACCGAACCCTCCAGCTGTAATACCAACCACGTAGAAAGGTGTATACGGTCAGAGCCGTTATAGCCGAACCCGTGTAAACGTTGTAAGGGAGAAGGAATAATAGTTACAACAGTGGTCCTGACAAACGCAGCGCAAGCGAAGTGTTTTCCGCTCTCAATGCCGATCACGTATGAACGCAGCTACACATAAGATCTTGAACCTCAATTGTGTCTTGAGCCAAAATGGCGATCAATGGAACCTGGTAAGCAACACAAACACGGACCTCAGAACAGCTTCCCAATTTAGGCACGGGGCCAGGAGGGTTTTAACAATTTCCGTGCTGCGTGCTGTGGAGGAAAAGCAGGCTTTCATGCAAGGGCCCTTCCTGACGCATCTGACGCATGTGCTCATATGTTGTGGCATTGCGTGCTGCCAGTGTCATTGCTGATCTTGTATGTGATCCACATACCTTTGCCAACTCATTGATTGTAAGGGCTTGGCGTATACATTTTGGGTTCTGGAGGATGGAGCCACGGTGCGCAAGTCGCAAGCCTGTGGCCCTGCGTTCGCGAGCCTTTGGCCCTGCGTACCCGCGCCCGTTTCAGGTCGAAGCATCCAGCTGCAGTCGTTCGCAGACCAGGCTCGACGAATGGGCTGGGAACAGGGCATCGTGCTCAGAACGAGCTGCGCCCTCACAGCGACTCAGTTTGAAAGGGAGGTGTATATGGTTGCATGCACATTCAGTGTCACTGATTGGCGCACACATCGGGGCATGTGATGAAATATGCACAACATTACTTGCGCAGACACACGAGCACGCACACAAGGACATGTGTAACACAAGCGATGATGCATTGTGACTTAGATCATCATGTTGATATCCATGCAATTGCTTGTGTTTGCAACTGTTCGGAAAAAGGACATTTAACAACATATGTTTGTAATCATTCGTGCATGCAGATACACACTGGCCATGAACTGATCTGTGAACACATGAGTGTGCGCACACGTATGTTTACACAGGTGAGCTCCCACGTGGACGCTTCGTGACTGGAAAGCCAAATCATTTCTGCAGCATGTGGCTTAACCAGCCTCGCTTTCACAATCCTAAGTCTGCAGGGCCATTGCTGAGCTCACAGCGGGCAGGGCCTCCTGAGCTCGCCCTACACCATGTCTGGAGCCAGTTCATCTAATGATCTGCTGGTTACTGGCCATCACCGGTCGTATGTGTCCCAAAGCGCACTGGCCGAGATAATCAAGCAAATCCGAGAACACGGCTTGCCTGACGCAGGTAGCCGCAGTTCCATCAAGCGTGCCAGGGAACGGGCACTGCCGCAGCAGACACCAATTGGGGCAATGTGGGTGTCTGCCAATGTGGAAATGAATAACGGAGCCCAGAAAGCATTTCCAATGGTGAACCCATTGCCTTTGCTGCACCAGTTGCTGACAGAATGCAAAGGGTTTGCAGCTGCTTTCCACGCCAAACTGCAGAAGCGCGGTTGTGCCAGCAAGAGTCCTTGGGAGGTGGCTATATACTCAGATGAAGTGCTTCCGGGGAATCCTCTAAAGGATAACAAAAAGAAGATTCAGGCCATTTATTGGTCGTTCCTTCAGTTGGAAGAAGGCCTCTCAGACGAGAACCTCTGGATGCCCCTCCTGCTGCACCTCCGTCGCAGCCGTTCAGCCGCCCGTCGTCCGCCGGACGGGCGGCTTCCTAAAGAAAAGGATGACGACGATCTACGTGGACAGCCGCAAGAAGGTGGCCGGCTCGGACAGCGACTTTGAGGTCGACCTGGGGGAGTCCCTGCACCTGCAGAGCGACGCCCGGCTGGCCGTCTACAAGATCCGCCTGGCCGACAGCTTTTTGTCCACGGACCGGGGCCGCTACCTCTACTGAATTGACGCCGCGCTGGGCACGCTGAATTGGGCATTGTTACCCGAGGGCGCGTACACGGGCGCCCGGCTGGCCGCCTGGGTCAGCTCCAACTTTGCCACCGCCACCTATAGCGAGACCACTGAGCGTTGCCTGCGACGGCAACCGGCTGATCCTGAACGACCTGGAGCTGCGGCAGCAATTCCCAGATGCAGCGGACTACCCCGCCGCGCCGCCCGCCTCTCCGACGAAGCCCTTCAGCGTGGACCACATGCTGGGCCCGAGCTTCGTCTCCGGCGGGCAGCAGGTCCTTGAGTTCGTCCGTATGATGGCGCACAACGAGGTCTACCTGCGCTGCGCCCAGCTGGCCAACGCCAGCCGAGTGCTGGGCAACCTGGGCGACGACATCCTCTCCAAGATCACGCTGAAGAGCGGCGTCACCATTGTGGCGACGGGCACTTCATGGCCCTCAGGGGCCCGGTTACCCTGAGGCACATGCGCTTCCGGCTGACCGACCTGGACGGCAACGTTGTCCGGCTTCGCGGGTCGTCTTTGTGACCACGTATAAAAAAGGAGCCGACCGAACAAGAGGCGCCAGAGGCGCACGCTGCGCCGGACGCTGCGCCGGACGCTGCACCGGAGGCACCGGAGCCGAAACGGCGGGGGAGGCCCCCTGGGAGCAAGAACAAACCGAAGCAGGACGTGCCTTGGCGCATGCTGGAGAGGCAGTCCGCTTATGACCGGTTGACAACAGGCGCAAGCGTACTAGTGTAAAAGCATGATGTCCATAGAGCCCCGCAACGAGCCGCAGATGCTCCGGTGGTTCCGCAAGACGTACCCCAACAACGACCTCATCCAAGCTTGACCCATCGGTGGAGCTCGTGCTATCATGTCCTGGGGCGTGTACACCATCAGCAGTGGGGTCCTCATCATCCTCACCTGATGTGATCACGATACGCTCCAAGGCCGCAACTTCAGTGACCTTCAGTGGCCTAGATTGCCTTCCCCTGCTAGCATGGCGGAGTATGCCCTTGACATTGGGCGATGCGAGGACCGCCTCCGAAATCTCAAACCCCAGCACATGCTTCAGGAATAGCAGTGTCTCAGGCACCTGCCTCAAAACGGATATTCTTGCACCACTGTCACGCAAGAATCTCATGAACTTAACAATTGCCACAGACGATGGCGGGAAGAAGGCCTGCTCACATTCGCCAACACCGACCCACCAGCGAATCATTCTCTGAGCAAACGACACTCGCTTTGATAACGTAGCCTGAGACTTGCCACCTAAAATTTCCTGCAGGACGGACAAACGTTCGGTCTCATTTTCAAGTGCCATAAGCTGAATCCCCGCTTCGAACACGGAAGGCGCATGCAAGATGACCATCATCCAATGGGTTCTTGCGGGGACGAATGCGTGCACATGCCAGGAAAGCTGGGGCAGTAGCATCACGAGACTCTGCAGGTTGCAACTCAGGCCCGCGCTGTTCTGTAAACTCATGGATCTGTGGGCCTGCGGCCTTTCCTTCTGCAGTAAAGCTGTGTCTGAACCCCCAAAAATGGGTGCAAGGTGGCTAGTTTCCCACGGCAGCAAGAACTGTCTCACAGCAGCGACCTCAAGTTCAGCCTCTTCAACCGCCCTGCAAACAGATTCTGAACTCCAGTCCGCGCTACTTGCATGACCCACAGAACTAGGTAGCGCCTCGCAATCCAGCCTGATAGTCTTGAAGTCGCCGAGGGTGCCATCCAAATTCGGCGAGCCACGAAATTCATCAGCGTTGTTTTCATGACAAGCAGCATCAGTTTCGGGAATGGACCTGGCTGTTCCGGACGAAAGCTCATCCCTGTTCTGTTCAACTGAACCTGACAAGCCAGCATCGTCCCAACCCGGGCCAACAGCAGCACCGCCTGAAAACATTTCTGCGCCACCACCCCCAAATGCCATGCAGAAAAGGAGTTAGCGCAGCGGCAAGGTACGCGAAAGGCGTGTCAACAGACGCCTGGCCACACGTCTGTGCAAAAACTCCCCAAGGTTGTGGAAGTAGCGTTGCAACTTGCGAATGTGCCACAACGTGCGCACGAGACGTGCCCAGCGATCTGTGGCTTGGCGGTGACGACGCGAACAGGCGGCACCCATAGCACGTCAAAATTCTGACTCACGTGTCATTGCACACAGTGCCTTGCAGCCAAAATGGCACATGAGATTCAAACATGTGTTGAGCTTGTGAACAACCCATGTCCATGCTTGTTTATCAAGGTTCACAAACAAGCCGGTTATCCAAACTCTCAGCGGTCGTCAGGCTAACCCATCGTTAAAACTTAACAGACATGCATCACAGACGCATGCACAAAGAAACATGTAGTTCAAATGTTGCTCGACAACAAATGTACTGTGGCCTTCCTCCGAATTGTCAATCTCAAGGATGTCTCCCTGCGCTGGCGTCTTCCTTTCTTGCACACTTCCAAGAACTGCTGCTTGCTTAGCCAAATCACGGAAATGTCTTGGGTCTGCTCTCACCATCGAACCATCTTCTGAAAATGAAAACTTCTTCCGCAGATACGAAAATTCATCTCCAGTATCCATGAATGGTCCTTGCACTTTGATTTCCACCTGGGCTCCAAACCGCTCCAAGAGTAAATTCACCTCCTCCGGCAATCCACACATGAGCAAATCGTCCACATGCATCTGAACTCTCACTGACTTCAGCTCACCTGTGCCCTTGAATAGCACCGGACAAGGTTCGTAAACTTCCATTCCACTCTCCTGTAACAGTTTGGTCGCAAGCTTGCTCCATAAGCCCAGAGTGATGACTCCTGGGGCCAATGGAAAGGTTTCAAGCAGCTCACCAAACTCTTGCTTCGGATGGGCCCAGCAACCCAGGGTGTCTACAGGTGCCAGGGGCGTGACAACTGCCAAAGCGCCACATGCGGGAGATCCTTTTGAGAATGGGCGGACATCGAAAAGTGAACACCTGAATGCTTCACTTTTTCTTACGTCCCGGGCCGCATGATGCTTGGGCGTTGGGGTTCTTTGTTGCTTTGTTTGGTCAATGTTTGGAATTGCACGGCCGCATTCGGGCAGGAGTCGCGTACTCCATGCTTTGCTTGCTCGGATGCCCGAGCCTGCTTTGCACTGGCTCTCTCTTTAGAGGGGGTTTCCCAAATGGATTCTATTCTACCTGACAGGCTCCTAGCACTCGTCCGTCCAGCAAACGACCTCGTCCTGCGAAGGATTCGAAACCTAGGCGAGGCAGACCCTGCCGCCCATCCAAGAGTGGAGGCGCTTTGACGCCGCGGACGTGCAGCCGGGGCTGTTCTGGTGCGAGGACCTGCGCGAGGCGCGGCGCCAGCTCATGGCCGTCGGCGAGAGCCCCGTGGCCATCAGCAGCCCGGCGCAGTACTGCGGGCTGAGGCTGAGGCGGGGCACAGGATCCGAGAGCTGCCGGAGGAGCACGAGGTGCTGCGGAGCCGGGGCCAGCGCCTGGCCGGCTTGGCGCACGAGCTTCCTGAAGCTGCTGAAGGCGAAACGGGAAGTGCCCGGCGCGGCGGAGACGCAGGACGGCAAGTGCGCGCTGCGCGGCTGCGGGCTGACGGCCGGCACCTGCGAGCTGGACCACGTGGTGCCGGTGCGGCAGGCCTTTGCGGGCAGCGTGCAGACTTTGCAGGCGCTGCGCGGCCAGCGAGAAGACGCTGAGAGAGAGCGCGCAGCCCACCAGCGTGGCCCCCGGAGTCATGGAGTACGCCCGGAGCCCCAAGCTGCCTCCTCTTGTCTTTGAGGCGCAGGCGTGCCACCCGGGCTTGGAGGGGTAGAGCTCCTTCAGCCTCGCCTTGGCCTGCTCAGCGTGGGGCACGCCTCCTCGCCGACCCGCAGCCACTTCACAAAGTTGAAGATGCCGGGGTCGGAGCGCATGTTCTCCGTGAGCTCGTGCCTGTGCCCGCCGGCCAGGTCGCGGATCAGCTGGCTGTGCTCCAACGGCGCGCTGATGGGCCGCCCGGCCCAGGAGCACGGCCGGCAACTGCCGGAAGTCTCCCAGCAGCAGGAACTTCACGTCGGCGTTCAGCCCCACGCAGGCCAGGTCCGCCCAGAGCGCCATGTCCAGCTGCGTGATCTCCTCCACCACCAGCCAGTCCAGCTTTTGCGCGCTGCCCCCGCGCACGTACCTGCGCACCAGTGGTCGGCCGTCTGCGCTCCTAGGCCCAGGTCTCTCTCTTTAGAGGGGGTTTCCCAAATGGATTCATATTCTACCTGAGAGGCTCCTAGCACTCGTCCGTCCAGCATTTGACCTCGTCCTGCGAAGGATTCGAAGTCTAAAACGCTGCGTGCAGGCGTGTGGCTGCAAAATATTGACCCCTAGATATGCTTGCAAAATGCCCAGCAGCTGCGTTTCTGCAAGGCGAGCTAAAAAAACATGGAAAAAAAAGAAAGCCGAGCCAAACCAGCCAGAAAGCCAGCCAGGAGCCAAACCAAACCAGCCAGAAAGCCAGCCAGAAGCCAAACCAAACCAGCCAGCAAGGCCAAACCAAACCAGCCAGAAAGCCAGCCAGGAGCCAAACCAAACCAGCCGCCAAGCCAGCCAGAAGCCAAGCCAAACCAGCCAGAAAGCCAGCCAGAAGCCAAGCCAAGCCAGCCAGAAGCCAACCAAAAAAGCCAGCCAGAGTTTCCTTTGAGGGCGCTCGCCTTGCAGAAACGCAGCTGCTGGGCATTTTGCCAAACCGCATATCTAGGGGTCATTATTTTGCAGCACGCCTGCACGCAGCGTTTTAGACTCCGAATCCTTCGCAGGACGAGGTCAAATGCTGGACGGACGAGTGCTGGGAGCCTCTCAGGTAGAATATAATCCATTTGGGAAACCCCCTCTAAAGAGAGAGGCGGAGAGGCAGAAGACCCTGGGGCAACACTCATTTTCGCTCGTACGGCGAAGGAGAGTCTAGGCCGCCTCGATGTCTCGGGCCAGCTGGTCAGCTCGGCGGAGGTAGGCGGCTCTGGCGTCCTGAGCTGCGGCTTGCCCAGGAGTTCGGCTGGACTGAGGCAGAGTCACTGGGTTCAGGCCCCAGGAGAAGGGGCGCGGCGTGTGATTGGCCTGCGCCTGGACTCTAAAGCCAGACTGCGAGGAGGCTGCTTGCGGGGCTGCCTGAAGTGCTGCTGCCTGAGCGCAGCGTGAAGTGCTGAGGCTGAGTGGCGTCGTTCATGTTGTTGGCGGACCGGACGTCCTGCACGGCCGCGTCCTCGCTGCCCTGCTGGGGCCGGAAGAGCGTGTTCTCCAGCACCCAGCCCGTGCCGCGCGCGCGGCCGTAGGCTGCGCCGCCTGCGATGCCCACGGCCAGCCCCGCCGTTGCCGCCGCGCCAACTCCCGCCGCGCCAGCCAGCGTTCCAGCAACCTCGCCCGCGGTGGGCGCCAGGGCTGCTGCCCCTTCCGCCAGGCCCCCCAGGTACCCAAAGGCTCCGCCCACGCCTCGGCGGCAACGGCAACCTCACCCTCCTCCGCAGCCACGGCCGCCGTCTCCTCAACGGCCTGCGCTGCGCCACGCTCCACCTCCTGCGCGCGCTGCCCCGCCTCGTCCAGGAGGCGCTCCACGTCACTGGGCCGGCCTATGATCTGCGGAGGCGGCTGCCCGGACGGGGCAGCACGTTCAGGCGCACGTACTCGGCCGCGTCCTGGAACAGCTGAGAGCGGAAGGCCTGCGCGGCTGCGAGCCCCGCGGCCCCTGCGCCTATGAGGTCCGCTGCCGCCTGAGCACCGTCTGCAGTGCTGCGCAGACGGTCCGTGATGGAGGGCGGCCCCTGCCCGTTGCTGGCCAGCGCGCCGGCCTCGGGGTCTCCCGCCAGGTCGGCCTCAACAAAGCGGGTTCCGCCATAGCCCTGGTACCTCCGCGCAAGGCGCACATCCTCGTCCGTGGCCTCTGCGGGAGTGCGGAAGCCGTCCTCGGGAATTGCCTGCAGGGGCGTGTGCTGCAGGGGCCGGGGGTTGGGGTCCTCACTGGACTGTACAAAATCGTCCAAGTAGAAGTGGCTTGTGACGAACGAGGTGGCCTTGCGGTCCGGCTGGTCCAGGGGCAGCGGCTCATTCCGCTCAAGGTAGCCCACCACCTGCTCAAAGCGCGGGCGCTGGTTGAAGCCGTGCGCCCGAACCGTCTTCATTTACTGTTGCGCAACTTCGCCCGCCGCCCGTTCCACGCCCCGGCGCTCGGCGCGCGCGTAGCGCAACTGGGGCACCTGGCGGTGCACGGCCTCCGTCAGCCGGCTCACGTCGTCCAGGTGCCGCTGCCCCTCCTGCGCCTGCCTGCGTTCCCCAAGCCAATTGTTGAAGGCCCGCGCCTCCTCAAGTTCTCGGTAGCGCTTCAGCAGCAGCGGCTGCAAGTTGTAACTGGGGTACGTCCTGCGGAACCACCGGAGCATCCGCGGCTCGTTGCGGGGCTCAATGGACATCATGCTTTTATACCAGTACGCTTGCGCCTGTGGTCAGCCGGTCATAAGCGGACTGCCTCTCCAGCATGCGCAGGGCGCGCTGCTGCTCTCTTGTGAGCTGAGGCGCCTCCGGTGGTGCCTCAGCCGGTGCCTCCGCCGGTGCCTCAGCCGGCGCCTCTGCTGGTGCCGTCTCAATTGGAGGCGGCTTTGGCTTGCGCTTTGGAGCAGCCGGCTCAGTAGGCACGTCCTGCTTCGGTTTGTTCTTGCTCCCAGGGGGCCTGCCCCGCCGTTTCGGCTCCGGTGCCGGCGCAGCGTGTGGCGCAGCGTGCGGCGTAGCGTGTGGCGCAGCGTGTGGTGCCTCCGGCGCAGCGTGCACCTCTTGCGCCTCTTGCGCCTCTTGCGCCTCCGCCTCGTGTTCGGTCGGCTCCATCCTTTTTAATTATACGTGGTCAAGATATAACACGAAGGACAAAGACGACCCGCGAAGCCGGACGACGTTGCCGTCCAGGTCGGTCAGGCGGAAGCGCATGTGCCTCAGGGTAACCGGGCCCCTGAGGGCCAAGAAGTGCCCGTCGTCTGAGCCCGTCTCCACAATGGTGCCCACTCCGCTCTTCAGCGTGATCTTGGAGAGGATGTCGTCGCCCAGGTTGCCCAGCACTCTGCTGGCGTTGGCCAGCTGGGCGCAGGTAGACCTCGTTGTGCGCCATCATCCGGACGAACTCAAAGACCTGCTGCCCGCCGGAGACAAAGCTCAGGCCCAGCATGTGGTCCACGCTGAAGGGCTTGGTGGGAGAGGCGGGCGGCGCAGCAGGGTAGTCCGCGGCATCAGGAAATTGCTGGCGCAGCTCCAGGTCGTTCAGAATGAGCCGGTTGCCGTCATAGGCAACGCTCAGACTGTTCGTGGTCTCGCTATAGGTGGCGGTGGCAAAGTTGGAGCTGATCCAGGCGGCCAACCGTGCGCCAGTGTACGCGCCCTCGGGCAACAACCCAGTAGAGGTAGCGGCCCCGGTCCGTGGACAAAAAGCTGTCGGCCAGGCGGATCTTGTAGACGGCGAGCCGGGCGTCGCTCTGCAGGTGCAGGGACTCCCCCAGGTCGACCTCAAAGTCGCTGTCCGAGCCGGCCACCTTCTTGCGGCTGTCCACGTAGATCGTCGTCATCCTTTTCTTTAGGAAGCCGCCCGTCCGGCGGACGACGGGCGGCTGAACGGCTGCGACGGAGGTGCAGCAGGAGGGGCATCCAGAGGTTCTCGTCTGAGAGGCCTTCTTCCAACTGAAGGAACGACCAATAAATGGCCTGAATCTTCTTTTTGTTATCCTTTAGAGGATTCCCCGGAAGCACTTCATCTGAGTATATAGCCACCTCCCAAGGACTCTTGCTGGCATCTGCAGTTTGGCGTGGAAAGCAGCTGCAAACCCTTTGCATTCTGTCAGCAACTGGTGCAGCAAAGGCAATGGGTTCACCATTGGAAATGCTTTCTGGGCTCCGTTATTCATTTCCACATTGGCAGACACCCACATTGCCCCAATTGGTGTCTGCTGCGGCAGTGCCCGTTCCCTGGCACGCTTGATGGAACTGCGGCTACCTGCGTCAGGCAAGCCGTGTTCTCGGATTTGCTTGATTATCTCGGCCAGTGCGCTTTGGGACACATACGACCGGTGATGGCCAGTAACCAGCAGATCATTAGATGAACTGGCTCCAGACATGGTGTAGGGCGAGCTCAGGAGGCCCTGCCCGCTGTGAGCTCAGCAATGGCCCTGCAGACTTAGGATTGTGAAAGCGAGCTGACGACGCGCCCGCGGCGGCTCCTGGAGGAAGACGCGCTGGTGCTCAGCGCCCTTGAGATCATTGCGCACTTTGACCCATTGATGTGGGTCATAGAGAATCCGGCCGGGCTGCTGAAGACCCGCCCGTTCATGGAGCACCTGCCCTGGGTG
>CAUJNA010003528.1:49799-52021 GCA_963377175.1 Effrenium voratum | reverse complement strand
GAATTAAGAACAAATCAAGAATACAAACTACTCCAGAAGTGAACAAATTAAGATACAAACATCATGTTGACCCTGGGTTCAAAAGTCCACTAAACGAGGAGTGTTTGAACGTTTCCCTTCCTTTTCTGTATCGGGTAACAGGGAGTTGTCAAATGATACCAGACATTGACCCAGGGTGTTGTACTTTGGAAACTGGAGGATTCCCCTTCATGTTTCTTCTTTTCTCGGGAGCCGTCACATGCTAGACATTGACCCAGGTTGTCGTAGCCTTGATTCCTGGTACGTTGATAGGACTACGCCAAGCCTGGAGGCTTTTGACCAAAAGGCTAAGGAGAACAGCCAATTGACGCGATCGCATTGGTCCTAAACTTCGGGGCTCCAATCTCTCCGGGCCACACCGGGCTCTTGCAGCGCACGTCCACCGCCTGAGGGCAAGCAGAGGCTTCCTCCGCGCTGGGGTTCGCCAGCTGCTGGTGCCAGGTGTAAGTGCGGGGCCCCGCCTGGAACGGCGCCTGCCTGAGTCAGCCACGGCGAAAGGATGCGCAAAGAATGTAGGGGGGTGAGGGGGGGGGGGGATTTGGAATCCCTCTAGTTGTTTTCGTATGGAAAATGTGTAAGTGCTTTTTTTCCCGCCCCCCGCGTCCCTCCCAGTGAGTACCGCCCAGTGCCCCACACACATACAGAAATCGGCCTGAGAGGAGAAAGACACAGAGACAGAGACAGAGACAGAGAGAGAGAGAGAGAAAGCAACAAAGAAAGAAAGAAAGAAAGAAAGAAAGAAAGAAAGAAAGAAAGAAAGAAAGAAAGAAAGAAAGAAAGAAAGAGCAGGAAAAAGAGAGAAAAACAGTGGAAATAGAGAATAAGAAAGAAAGAGACAGAGAAAGAGAGAGAAGGAGAGAGAGAGAGAGGGAGAAAGAGATAGAAAGAGAGAGAGAGAGAGAAGGAGATAGAAAGAGAGAGAGTCAATGAATCGCCAATCAAAATTCAAACTTTGGGCGGTCGCTCCCCTTCGTGGTTCAGACCGCCCCCTACCCTAGAATTATCTGAGTCATCATCAAAACCTGGTATTCAAATGGCCATGGGTCAAAATCCAAATCTCACCCCCTTTGAACCTCCCAATCCCAAAATAGGTTCTAAAATGGTTGGTGAATTCACCTACCCCAAAAGGGATCCCAACACAGTTTTGACAACCACAGCCAACTGGACCCGGAGCCAATCTTCACTTCGCCCAGCTTCGGGTCCGGCAGTGGGCGGCTGCTGCCTGAAAGCCCATCCGCGCCGAAGGGCCTCTGCTGGATCTCCTGGATCTGTCGGTTTTGGGCACCTTTGCGGGGTTGGTTCGACAAGGAAACCAGAAGAAAGCCAGCATTCTTGGGGGTTCCCTAAACAAAAAGGCGCACTCAGGAACATCCAAAGAGTTGGAGATCACCTGAGAAGGGCTTTGGCCCTAGCCATGGAAGGCACCATGCAAGGCAACTGGAAAAGGCTGGGGCGCTCTTGGATCTTGGTGGCTCCACGTGATCGATACCAGGCCCATACTAAATCGCGGGTTCCCCTTTGAGGGGATCCAAGCCCTTGGCATTCCAGCCGTAGACACATACATTTGGGTGTGGTTTTGACAGCAAAACCCAAAGGAACGCCTCTCCTTGTTTTTCCCCTCTCTTGTTTTTTTTGGGGGGGTCCCTATTTTCATGACCTGCTGTCTTTGGCGTCCACAATCTTCACCCGCCCGTGTCTCGACTTCTCCACTTCTCCTTCCAGAAGGCCACCATAAAGGTCACCCTTCGTCCCTCGGGCGCTTCGGGCGCTCGGCCCGCGCCCGGCACCACCCCGTGCAGATACCGCCCGTCGTAGGCGCTGAGCCGGTTCTCCGCGGGGTCCACCAGCCAGCCGCGGGTGCCCAAGGCGGCGGCCAGCTGATCCGTGACCAAGGTGGGGCCTCCGAAAAGACCACGGAGCCACGTTTGGGGGGACCCTTTGAAGGAAAATTGTCCTTTTAAAGGACCCCCCTCCCAGGAGGGGGTCCTGGAAGACAACTCTCCAGGACAAAACACACCAGGCCCAAGCTCGCAGCGCAGTTCGCACGATCCTAGTGGTGGAGATTCCTACACGGCCACCCCTAGCTATCCTCGAGGAACCTTCAGCTAGACTTAGGGGTTGACAGCCCCCAACCTGAAACCATTCCTGCACCAGCCCTGGACCAACGTTCAACCCTAAACCCT
>CAUJNA010003528.1:37299-39799 GCA_963377175.1 Effrenium voratum | reverse complement strand
AGAGCAACTTGCGCGCAGCAGCAATGCAGCTTGCGCAGACCACTTTCGTGAGAAATCGCGCGGCGCAGTTCGAGAGGAAAGTAGGATGATGAGATGGAGCTCTCATGTGACCATACACACTGAGCATCGCCGCGCGCAGACACGCTCGCCGCAGCGATGTAAAAAGGTGTCTCCGCGGCTGGATGAGCACCTGTGGAAAAATGCTTTCGGGCCAATCGTCCTCTAGTCTGCCGCCTACTAAAAATTGGAACAGAACAAAGACAAACACCGTATTTCTTCGCCCGCCTACTTGAAAAGCAACCCAAAAAAGAGAAACTTGATCCAAGAAGAGCGAAGTTCGCGTATCCAGGCGCCAGCCTGGCCATGACCCCGCGCTTGGCGCGGCTCGGCGCCCCGCTCGTCCCGCCCGTCCCGAGCGTTCGGCCGCCGAGGGCGTGGTGCAGCACCTGCTCGCTGGCGCCCGCCTCGCCCAGCCCGCAGGAGGCCATGACGTGCAGGAGCTGGGCGAACCGCACCTCGGACCGAAGAAAAACGGGGAAGCTCAACGGAAAAACCACTTCCCCATGTTGTCTTCTCTTCTTGTTGTTGTGGTGGTTGTTGTTTTTTTGTTTTTTCTTCCTCATGGAGGAGGGGAGGTCTCTCAGCCACCATTGTGTTTCTTCTTTTCTTTTGGGCAGGCTGCCCTGCATAATCAATCATCCATGAAAGGGCAGCCCACCCTGCCAATTCACAAAAATGGTATGTGGTATCTGTATTGGAGAGCAAGAGGGTGAAAACCCCGAGCGTCGAAGGCGACCTTTAAATCTGAAGGCTCCCGTTGCAGGGCGGGAGCAGCCTAGACGAAGCCTAATCGAAACAGCAGCCGGAGTTCCCAGAGTGGGGGAGCTGGCAAGAAATGTAAGGGTTGCGGGAAGCACAAACTGACCAAACACCCTGTACAACGAAGGCCGTTCAAGATTTGGTGGCAGACTGGCTTTGCCAACTGCAGCTGCCATCACATTAAAGAGTCACAACAGGCCCTTCTTGTCTACCCTGTGTACTGAGACGGCTGTCTCCTTGTACCTGTGCTGAACAGAATTATAATTCCACACAACACGCAAATCACATCAGTACATGCGATGCCAACATGAAGCAAGTCCGTTTCAGACGAAAGCAGCAGCGCAGTGGAGTTCTTTGCAGCAGCAACCATCATAGACATTTTGTTTCAGCTGGAAACTCGGAGATGGAGGGGGTACAAGGCCAGTGGCCATTTTGGTTCTGTTTGGTCTCACCGGAGATACATAAGCCTTTGTAGCCATCTCGGGTGTTGGAATTCAATTAAGAGCACATGGGATATGGGAGAGCCTGCCCCTGTGGATTGATTTCCCCTCCCGATGAGAACAAAAAGCAGCCACAACCACCACACAAACAACAAAAAACGGTAGACGCTTGTTGTTTGGCTGAGCGGCCGCGCGTTGCAAAGGCTGCGAGGGGCCCAGAAATACGCCTTTGGCGTACGCCTCCCGTGCCTCATCCCACTGCCCAGAGCGCTCAAGCTCGACTGCCTCGGCCAAAGCTTCTTCGGCATCCTCTTGGCGCCATAAGCTCTGCACTGTCCGCTGCAACTCTTGCTTCAGCTGAGCCAAGGAATTGGAACCGGTCGCATTCGAGAGAAGTTGCCGCTTGGCGCGTCGAACTGTTGGCCGATCAAAGTCGGCCAGCACCAGCCTGTATAAAAGCGTGACCTCCCAAAACTCCAGAGAAGGCGGCGGCTCGTGACCAGCCTCTTCAGTAAAGGCTTCACATACTTGCGACCACAGTTCTTGCCAGCGATCATCGTAAAGTTCATCCATTTTAAAGGCAAGTCTCGTCGGATGTGTCAAGCTAACCCCGTTATGTACACAACCCTGGCCGGCTTAGACTTGACCATGTGCAGAAAGGCGTGCCGATGTCAATCCTGTTGACTTTAGCTCGTCTGGCATGCTTCTGTGTGAGCACAGTAGCTGGAGAGAATCCTTGAGCAAAAGATCGATGTGGCACCCTCCCGTGTGCCCCTCACGCCCACTCCTCTACTCCACCCCACCCTCATACGCTCCCCACTTCCGCTGGGGCCGAGGCCGGGCCCCGGGCCAGAAACCTGCCCTTCAATCGGGTCACCTGGGCCTGGCGCATGGAACCAAACCTCAGAACAAGGCTTATCTGAAGAGTCCACATGGCAGCATGCCACAAACAGGGGCGTTTTCACAACAGCCTTGACAGGAAACCTGAAAACTTGCGGCCAATCTGCAAATGGAAAACACACTCGACCTCGATCTCGCCACTGCCGACGCCTGCCACACGTGCCCCAGAGACCTCGCAACGCAACCAGTCTGGAAGATTCAACAGTCCAACAAAGCTTTTCCCTTTGTCTTTACAGCAAGCCCCTTCTCAAAGCCTCAGCCACAATGACAGGTACGAAAAGGAGCCAAGGCTCCAATACTTTTGGAGGGTGCCTGTTTCCTCCTCATCCTCCTCCTACTCC
>CAUJNA010003528.1:0-34699 GCA_963377175.1 Effrenium voratum | reverse complement strand
TGTGTGTGTGTGTGTGTGTGTGTGTGTGTGTGTGTGTGTGTGTGTGTGTGTGTGTGTGTGTGTGTATGTGTATGTGTATGTGTATGTGTATGTGTATGTGTCTGTGTGTGTGTGTGTGTGTGTGTGTGTGTGTGTGTGTGTGTCTGTGTGTGTGTGTGTGTGTGTGTGTGTGTGTGTGTGTGTGTGTGTGTGTGTGTGTGTGTGTGTGTGTGTGTGTGTGTGTGTGTGTGTGTGTGTGTGTGTGTGTGTGTGTGTGTGTGTGTGTGTGTGTGTGTGCGTGTGCGCACGTCAAGAAAAGGGGCCCTTTCTTGTCCCTGAGCAAATCTGAAATTGATTCCAGTCGAGTTTGTGTCCAAAACGAGGAGTGTGAGGTTGACATGAGAACGGGAGCTTGGTGTCGGGCACAAACCTGTTTGAAAGTTTGTGCCTGGACATGGGTAAAACTGAAACCTCAATAGGGAGTTCGCAGGAAAAACCATCACCCATGTTTGGACTGTGTCTTCTTCAAAAGAGAACTCAAATTCACACAGGCCCCAGCTGGGAAAACCACACATTTATCCAGAAAGGGTTATGAATGGTTGCGAGTCCGATTCTGTCTCATCCGGAAAGACCGCATCCCCGGCAAAGAACCTCTATCGTGGAGCTTGGTTCCCCCCAAACACGCCCAATGCGAGAATTGTAGAGGCTGACAGGGGGGTTGGAGTTGTGGAAGGCCAGTCGCCTGGCCGGCTCGGTAGATTCCCAGAAATGTGGCTTGTTTTTGCTCACCAAGGACTTGAGCTCTTGCTTTGCCCCCAGGCCCCACGTACCACAGAAGCCGCCCGGAGCCCGCTCGGAGCCCGCCTGCGGCTTTCCGGAGGGCACCCGTGCAGGCCGGCGGCAGAAAGGCTGGCAGGAAAGGCACGGGGCGAAAAGAAGCCATCGCCATTTTGGTGGAGCCATCCCCTGCCCACTGCGGAGCGATTCTCCGCCTCTCCCAACTTCTCAGGCTACGCCCCTGCCCTTGCAAGGGGGGGTGGGGGGCAGAGTGCAACCTTCAATCCAGGATGGGCAGCCCCGAGATGAGTGGCTTTCCATTGGCGTTCCTTCAAAGGTTCAAAAAGGGGAATGACACTCAAAACGGACACACCCACCGGGCAAATGCTGTCTGTTGAAAGCCCAGTCAGCGGTGCACGGCTCATTTCTGGTCCGGATTCAGCTCCGCCCAGGCATGCGAGGGTTCCAAGGCGAGTTTTCAGAAACAGCGCTGGAAGTTCAAAAACTTGCTGGTGCTCAGTAGGGAATGAGGGAATGAACCCAGGCTTTGGTCCCCTTAAAGGAAACCACGAGGGATGGTTTATAGGGGTCATTCCCTCATTCCCTACTCAGCAACAACAAGAAAAGTTGCAGATGGTTCAAATAACATCCCGCCTCTAGGCAACTCTCCCCACTCTCTGCAAGCTCTATCCCGTCACGGGATTCAAATCAATGCACCCTTGACCATCACAGCAAAGGTGAGGTGATAACAGGGGACTGGCAATTGTTGCACAGACGCCTGAGACACCCAATTGTCATGCACTTTTGGCGAGATACGGAGTGCACCTCGAACATGAGAACAAAAACGCGGCAAAGGCAAAGTGATTAGAGATGCTGTAGGCACTAATCACTTGCTCTGCCTTGCAACAATGAAATCCCACATGATCGGCGGGCATGCAAACAAACTGGAATATTGGAATACTGGAATCCGTTTCGGTGTTAAACACTGGTTGGGCGGTTGGGCGGTGAATTCTGTCTATTCGCAGAGTTGCCAGTGTTGCCAGTGTTGCCCAGCAAAATGGGCCTGTGCTCCATGTAGATGGGCTGCGTCAGATGCAGCTGCTTGGAATTGTCCAGGAACTTCGGGGGTAGCAAGACCCAGCTGCCCTCCCGCGCCCGCACCTGTTGGAGCAACCTGACGGCCGTAGGAACCTCGTTCCCCGCGTGCGCCAGCGCGTGCCGCAGCTGCTCCACACCAAAGCCCTGGCAGATGTCCCCGTAGGTGGCGCGGCGGCAGGCCAAGTTCTGCAACTTCTGACCGTCCACCTTCCAGGGGCCGAAATCCCAAACCCGGGCACCCACCAAAAGGCTGCCCTTCGCGTTCGTGGCCAAAAGCCGAGAAGTCGAAACACTTTACTTGGTGCTTCCAGAATTGTTTGTAGTCAGATTGTGTTTTCCGATTTTGCAGAGCCAAGGAGCCCACAAAAAATCAGCATCCCCTCGAAAAAGGCCCCACCTGGTGCAAGGCAATGGCCGTGGCCGGATGCGGGAATCGAAAAGGCTCACGGCAGTGCTGCCTGGCTCTCTGGACCCAACGCATCAATGCAGCACGCACCATGCCTCCGCTGACTTGGCCAAAATGATGTTAGATGTGGGTGGGGGGTTGATCAAAAGGTTCGTAAAACATGGGATGGCCATTGGGGAAACCCACCCAAAAAGGATGCCACGAAATGGGGAAAGATACTCAGGGTCATTTGGGGCCCAGGAATTCTTGATCAACCCCCGCATGTTAGGACCCCACAAGTAAACTGCTTGGGGAACCAAGCTCAATGCGTTGAGAACTCCTCAAGAGATGTGGAAAAACCGTCCAAAAGCTTGAAGTATGCCAAGTTGGCAGCTAAGATGCCCCCCACTTTGGCGCCAGCAGGGTAGCCGACAGCGGCGTCCAACACAGAGCAGTTGCAGATCTCGATCCAATAGCCATCCGGATCCTCCAGGGAAGGGGAAACGGGGGAATCTGTAAAACCTGGTCGCAGATGACCTTTTGTACAAACCCTTCTTTGAAACCAGTTGCAGCCAATCTGCATTCAAACGCACTTGTCTGCAGCTAGATGCCCATATGGCGGGGGCTACTCTCCAAAAGGATGGTCCCCCGAAAAGGCTTGTGTAACTGAAAGCGGGGCCACCATGATGAGAACCCCCCTGTATATTGCTTGCTTGGATCTGTTTTGGGCGAACCTCATTTCGGATTGTGTTTGCAAAACCTGATATGGAGGTGCCTTGTCTACGACACATCTTAGCGGGGTTGTCTCCGACTGGTGGTCGTCCTTGCGTTTCCTTTTAACTTATCGGGAACACACCCATACTCCTTAGCCCCAAACCGCGTCATCTGCAACCCAACAAATGTGTAAAATATTTGAGTGCAAAATCTTTGAGGCACCATTCGTCGTTGTTTTCGACCCCAAAGACCGCATCAACTGCGAGCCTAAAGATCAGGCTGTTTCACGGACGACGCGGGCCGTTTTGGGGTCACAGCTTGCGCTCGGCGAGCGCCCGAGGGCCTCAAGGAAGAATTGGGTCACCTTGCCCTCACCGTCCGTGTGGGACTCGAACTTTGCCGTGCGCGAAGTCTCAAAGGTGGGCACCGACACATTCTGGCGCCACCACACCTCCTCGAACTTCACCTCCTGCAAAAGAAACCCCGCTCATCTCATCCGGAAGAAAGGCCCCTTCAACGGCGGGCTGGCAACCGGCAGTGCTATCTTGCCCGCGACGGCCAGGGACCTTCTACCGTTCCCGGGCTTCGTTGGACGAGCTTGGGTCTCGTACCTCCAAGGGACCTGCGCCTCCATAAACATTTCTCCCCAGCACCCACAAATCGAAGATGTATGAGGCTTCTCTACACATTTTTTCAGGAGTGATCCTCCTGGTCAAGCTCCAGCTAAACTTTGACCTGCCCTGGTTGGAAGGCATCTCCAAAAAGAAGAAGAAGAAGAAGAAGAAGAAGACGTCCTGCTGTCCAGTCCCCGAGTCAAATTCCTCCTAAACCCCAAACCCTAGAGGGCCAAGGCCCGTCGTCCCTTCGTCTTTGCATGCGTCGTTCTGGACTTTCGCGGCAATTCTCTCATGTTTGGCTTTGTCTTGCACGTCACCCTCTTCGCTTCTTCGCCTTCAAATGTCAGTCTTCGCTAGGCTCGCCTTTTCGCGCTGTCCGTCTTCAAACTGTGTCTTCAGTCGTCACATGTTCCGACTTCGCGCTCCAACTGTGCCTTCACAAAAACTGCCTTCAAAGGTTGCCCCTTGTAACAGTGCGACGTTTGATCTTCCTTTTGTGATGATGCTTCGACTTCTGCCTATTAGCTCTTTCAAGAAATGATGTGGATTTGACCTCTGCAATTGGTGGTTGATGCCTCCTGAATTCCGGGGCTCCAAAAAGAACAGATGGATTCCTTTTGGCAGCCCTTGAAAAACAAAAAAGACACCTACTTTGCTCTGTCTCAAGATGGACGTTGCCTTTGTTTTAACAAAAACGACACAATTCCAACTGAGCCCCCCCCCCCCCTCGGGAGGAAACCTTGCCATACCACGTCCATCCCCCCCCTTCCCCGACCCCGGCCCGTTCCACGGTAGCCTGCTGCATCTGCTCCAAGCGCCGGAGCACAGCAGAGGCATCCGTGACTTCCAGGGCCAGGTGGCACACGATGAGGTCGTCTGGATGCTGGCCGCGCTTGGTGTGAGGCTTGCCCTTGATGAGGTGCAGCTCGATGTTGCCCATGCTAAGCCACGCCTTGGTTTTGCGTCCCATGCTCTCTTGAACCGAGCTACTTTTCAAAGCGAACTTTCATCATGAGGTTTCAAAAAATGATGCCTCCAGCTTGAACTGAGAGGCCAAACCGGCAGCTCTGCCTTTCACGTTCTGAGAGTGTTCATCGTGTGGCCTACTTATCCCTGTGTAGGGGGAAAAAGGGTACAAAGAACCTCCGAAGATTGCTTCACAAAAGGCAAGGACACGATTGTGGCCTGGGTTTGCAGCCTGGATGAGAGGGGAACCTGCACACCGATTCAGCAAAGACTCCCCGTGGCGATCAAAGTTGGGGCGCCACACCTGCTGGAAGCCAATGATGTCCGAGTACCACGCCAGCGAGCGGCCCACATCCTCTACGATAATTGCCAGGTGGTTCGCCCTGCGCAGCAAATCTCCCAAGCCACGGACCTCCTGATCGAGGATTAAACCCACTACCCCCCAAACTACTGCGGAAACACAAAAAAGAAAAAGAAGACGGGGAAAAAACACTTAATTAGTCTAGTCAGTATGCAGTGGTTGCATACGCAATGAAAACTCTGAGGCACAAAACACCCCGGTCAAAGCATGCCAGCCCGCTCCTGCTGCCCATCCCTCTGCACACCCTTCTGCGCTTGCGTTGTGGCATCTTGCAGCGCTCTTTGCCTTAGTTCAACCAGCCCCAAAAGCGTTCTCTCAAACAAGGCCTGCCCATGTCAGCAAGAGACAAAGATGCAAGATGTTGACAAAGCTGAGCCCAGTTGCGTAGCTAAAACCCTCCTATGAAAGAAGCCCGCAGCCGCAACTCCCACCAAGAAGGAGCTGACCCCCACCAAAATGGCGGGCACCATTTCAGCTCAGGGTGGTCCTTTTGCCGCCGTTGGCCAAGTTTGGGTCGCATGCCTCCAAGACAAATCCTGAACCTTAGAACGCAAAACCCATACACTTTGTCTTCTGATTAGCCAAAAGGACCACCCCATTTTGGCGAGTGAGGGGAGGATGGGAGACAACGTCTGGCCTCTCACTGAGGTCCAAAACTGCACGATTCAGCAAACAGCCGTGCATTGAGGTGGAAGAATTGGTCTCCAATCCAGCATTCCTTGCCTGGCTTGGGGGCCAAGTCAAAATATTCAAGCGAAAACCAAAGAAAGAAGCACAGGAACGTTGCAAATGGGGCGCAAGTGAGCCAACCGCAAAGCGCCTTAGAAGGGCCTTCTGGGTAGAGCGGGTCTGCATTTGTCTCTTCTGACCTCTCTCGCATCCAAAAAACATGTTGAAAGAAGACTTGTGCCGTCTCCGAGCCCAAGGCTCAAGGTAAATGACACAAGCTCCTACATGCTGTGGTGCGTCCATTGGGTGCCTAAGCCTGGCAAAAAAACAAAGGAGCGCCCTGCATACTCTTTTCCTGCGGCCGGTGGGAATCAGAAGGACCCCAACCTACTGGCCAGCAACAAGCCGAAGCTCACCTTCGACTAGGCCTTAGGCCTCATTTGGGGAGGGAATCTCAGTAGCTCATCCCGAAACAGAACTGGCATGCATCTTCCCTTCACGGAAAGATTGAAATTCGATTCGCCCCCGGCAGTTTGTGCCTGGCGATGTCGGAGATGCAATTGTTACATCGCCCGATCCGTTGCCTGGTGGCACCGGAAAGAGCCTCAGGCTTCGCCTGGAGACTCAAAACTTGTGGCCGTAGTCCTACTCGCCCCGCGCGGGAGATGGGTATGTGTCAAAACTAGGAACCCCCTCTGAGCAATTGGGGTCATGGCGTGAGAGGTCAAAATGGCCTTGCTTTCTCTCTAGTTTTGACACACGGCCATTTTGTTCGGCGCGAGGCTTAAGAAGACCAAGCATCAGGTGGCCCAAGGTTGATCTTTGGGTACCGGCTTGCCCTGCCTTCAAACACGATGGTCCTTTTGTAAACAATCAGAACTCGACATCAAAATTGAGACCTAGACAAACTGTGAGAAGATGTACGCATTGCCGGCGTTGCCCAACAACACCGGCTTGGGCCTTTCCATGTAGATGGGCTGGGTCTGATGCAGGTGCTTGGAGTTGTCCAGGAACTTCGGGGGCAGCAAGATCCGTTTGCCCTCCTGTGCCCGCACCTGTTGGAGCAACCTGATGGCCACAGGAACATGGTTTCCTGCATCCGCCAGAGCCTTCCGAAGCTGCTCCACACTGAAGCCCTGGCAAATGTCCCCGTAGGTGGTGCGGCGACACGCCAAATTCTCCAGCTTCTGACTGTCCACCTGGCTCAGTCAGCGGGCCAAAATCCACATTCGATGCCATCGATTTCCCTCACGCCAGCAGTCGCACACAGATCCAAAACAGGCTAGAGACTTGCTTTCCGGCAAAGGGACCTCAAGACACACCAAACTGGTGTTCTAGCCTTGGGGTTCGGCCATCGTTTTGTGCGGTTCCAGGCAACCCATCAGACGGCCTTCCCTTCCTTTTTTCCCAGGCCCTCCTGGTGCAAGGCAATGGCCATGGTTGGGCGCAGGGTCCGAAAAGGCGCACGACAACGCTGCCTGGCTCGGTCGGCCCACTGCTTCACCAGAGCCTTCACCTGACAAGCAGCAGTTTTGGTGGGGTGGACCGCATTTTTTGGTGGGGTGGACCCCATTATTGGTGGGGTGGACCCCATTTTTGGTGTTCACCCCACTTTTTGTGGAGTTGACCCCATGCTTCGTGGGAACCACCGGACAAAACGGGAAAAAGAGTCCCACTAAACAACTGGGAAACCTGAAACGCGTTCTGAAAACTTTTCTGTCCCAATCCATAATCCCCTCCAAGATCCAACACAAAAGCACCTACTCATGGTTGGGACTCACTCCTTCACTACAAGCTTTTAATACTCGCCTTAGGAGAAATGGCGTCTACATGGCGGCCCTCGTCCAAGCAGAAGTCGGTGAGCTCGGAGCAATTGCAAATCTCGATCCAATAGCCATCCGGATCCTTGATTCTCAAAGTGGGAGGACGGCTTTTGCTTTTGGCTTCACAGCCATCGGGGAAACCCTCAGCCTGGTTCACTTTTGGCTGGTTTCGGGTTGGGAGGGTTTAGGGTTGCTGTACTTTGGGCTGGTTTAGGGTTGGTTTAGGGGGGGGTTAGGGTTGTTTTGGGTTGGTTTTAGGGTTGGCTTAGGGTGGGGTTTCGGGTTTCGGGTTAGCTTCTGGTTGGTTTAGGGTTCAGGGATGGTTTAAGGTTGGCTTACGGCCTAAAGGAACCACGTCCATGATGAAGCAACCTGCAACGCTTCAAGGACACTGCCCTTCCCAGTGCCATCCATGGGAGCGCAACGCTCAAATAGCATGTTCCACTCCGCACATGGTCGAGGAAGAATCGCAAAGTGGCCAATGCAGGTTCAGGGTTCTCCATTGAGAGTATACAATTGGGGACGCTAACCACGGAACAACCTCCTCCGCAAAGAAAAACAAAGCGACACAGGGGATAAGTCGAAACTACGGACCTGTTGCTTGAGATGGCGGTTGTTTATGGCAATGAACTCAAAAGACATAACTAAACCCACACTAACCATTCGGGGAGGGCCGCGACCTCTTTGGTCGAATCAATCAGAAAAGCGAAAAGTGCCATAGGCCCAGAGGTTTTTGCCACCCGAGGGCCTCAAGGAAGAATTGGGTCACCTTGCCCTCTCCGTCCGTGTGGGACTCGAACTTTGCCGTGCGCGAAGTCTCGGGGGTGGGCACCGACACATTCTGGCGCCACCGCAAATTGTGCTGCTGCACCTCCTGTGCTCGGCTGGTTTTTGTGTCATGTGCCCTTAAGGGTGGATCCCCTTCATGCCATGTTTTTTGTATGGACGCAAATTGGAAAAAAGGATGCCCTGGTCGACAACCGAACTTGGGAGGAAGCAGGACAATCGAGTGCCCGCCTGGTCAGCCAGTCGGTGGTGGCGTGGTTACTTCACTGTTTGGTCGGTCAGTCGGTCATTCAGACAGGCGTCTCGGTTGCCTCAACAACTTGATCGCCCATGGTGCTTTCATTCGGTCACGCGATTCTTGCGCGCCCCGTGACCAGCTTCTGGGGAAGCCCAAGCTTTACCCCAGCCTTCCGAAAAGCCAAAAAAAAGCATAGTCGAGGTAGCTGGACCGGTCTTTTTCCCGGAAGACCATTTTTTGCTCCTGGGCCGAAATACTTCAAAAATCACACTTCTGTTACCGAACGGGTCCTCATCTAAGCGTTCTCTGGTCTCCCAAAAGCGGTCCAAAGTGTGGTCGAGGCAGCTCAACCATAAGATGGTTATGTAGAGCCTATATGCTGCACTTTTATGAAAATTCTACCTTTGGAAGCTTGCATGTCGTTGTTTTGTTCTCTTTTTTTTCCCCTGGGGAGATGTGGAAGTATGTGTCATCCAACTGGCCAAACTCGCCAATGCTCAAAATTGCAATTTGGCTGCCTGAAGTAGATAGCATTGCTATGCACATA
Organism: Effrenium voratum; assembly: GCA_963377175.1. Lineage (NCBI taxonomy): Eukaryota > Dinophyceae > Suessiales > Symbiodiniaceae > Effrenium > Effrenium voratum. Next base: position 25,739 of record CAUJNA010003528.1, on the reverse strand, counting down.
AGCGCAAAAGTTTTCTTTGGAGAAACCTTGCATTCTCCGTGTTTCGTAATTGTGTGCTTTGTTTGTGTTTTTTTCCTCATGGAGGCATGCAGACGAGGTGGTAACATCTTTTGAGCCCTCAACAATGCACAATGCATGAAAAAAGTGTCAAACGGGAACAAATCGGAAAGGGTTGCGCGCAGCTCACCACCGGCCCAGCACACGAAGCACGACCATTTCAATTGAAGGTGGCCCGGCATATTGGCCTGATTGTCCATGCTTTTTTATAGCCTTTCCACCGTTCCACAGATTGTTCATGGATTGTCCACGGTCATTTTCCAGAGCATGCATTTGTTCAACCAAAAATCATGCAGACTGTCGATATCTTGAGCTGACTGCCAAAACGTTGTCACTGAATTCGTGTTCAGACCTTTGCCAAAAGCGCAGAAAGTTCTGCATTCAAGGATGGAAGTGGGCTGATGGTCAGGAACATGCATACCGCTACATTTTGCCACATGTCGTGTTGGAAAGCACAATGACGGTTTTCCTCCTGATCAGCGAGCTACTAAAACTACATGCGCAGGACCCTGCAGCAAGCTGAACTTCCCGGGGTCCATGTCCACTCTTTTGGAGATCTCCATTTTACGGCCGAGGGCTGTACTTTTATTACTTTTTATTGATAGCCGTTGTCTTTCGTTTTGACCTAAGCCATGCCAAATACGCTCGAGAAACGCCAGGGTGTTGCAGGTAGGAGAGCCCCTAGCTCTCCATTTTATGGTCGAGGAACATTACTTTTATAACCTTTCATTTTTGCATGGTTGAGGTCGTAAAAAGAAAAGTCGAGGAAGCACTGGGTTTAGCACATGAGCAGGCTGGGTGCGTCCTTTTTGACCCCGTGCTTGTCACGCATGCGAATTTGAATGACAAAGGATGCGTCAGGACAAGTGGTGCGTCCCCTCACCAGGTACAAATACCCATGGCACCGCCAGGATGTTGGATGCTGGAGTGTTCAAGGAATCGGCAAGCCCAACAAACTTGGGTGTACATGCTTGAAAGGTGATGAGCATCAACATCATAACAAGTGCTCTTTCCAAATGATCCCCCAAAATTTTATAACTGGCTAGTTCCCAGTTCCCCTTCCCATCCCCCTCCAACCAGTGGCGCCGCCATGAAACTCGTTCCAAGGAGTAGTTCATACCCCGCAACTCCTCCCCCCCCCCCCACCTGCATCTGCTCCAAGCGCTGGAGCACAGCAGAGGCATCCGTGACTTCCAGGGCCAGGTGGCACACGATGAGGTCGTCCGGATGCTGGCCGCGCTTGGTGTGAGGCTTGCCCTTGATGAGGTGCAGCTCGATGTTGCCCATGGTGAGCCACGCCTAATTGAACTTGTGCTAGCAGGTTTTCTGGGCGCCGTCAAGAGCCCGAAATACGAAACAATAATCTTAACACCGTGTTCAAAGCTTGAAAGAGCACAAGACCACCCAGCGGAGAGTCCCCGTGGCGGTCGAAGTTGGGGCGCTGAATCTGCTGGAAGCCGATGATGTCCGAGTACCAGGCCAGTGAGCGGCCCACGTCCTACCAGGGCTAGGAAGACTGGGAAGCTTACAAGCTTTTCGTTTGTCCACAAAACGGACCCAATCTGGGAAAGGGCAGAAGCCCATGTCTAGAAAAAGGACCACCACCAAAAAAAGCCCGCAAGGGAAACTCCTCCACGATGATGGCTAGGTGGTTGACTCTGCGCAGCAAATCGCCCAGGCCGCGAACTTGCTTCTTATCCTCACATGCGACTAAAGCACCTGCATCTGAACCCTTTTGAAGTTAACTGAAGCAATTTCATGTCATTTCATTTCAATTGCCTCCTGCTGTGACTGGAAACATGGGCACAAGGAGCCAGGGCACTACAACTAAAGCCAACCAAAACAAAATAATACATGTTTCTCTGGACAACTGAGTGTCCCAATGCAATTGCTCCTTCTCTTCCTCCTGGGCGTCTTTCAACTCTTTCTGCATGGCTGCAAGTTTGTTTTCAAAGAAGCCTGCCGCCGTTGCGCCGCCCGCCAAGAAGGAGCTGATGCCCAAGGCTGCAGCCAGCACCATGTTGCAAGCGGAACTGGGGAGTGCAGGCAACGTGTGGCCTCTGTGCCGAAACTTCAAGCGGGGTCAGTCATGGATCCACCCTGCGCTGCCCGACCTGAACCCCTACCGGGGGGGGGGGGGAAAAAAACTGTATAGACTGGCTTACAGGACATACCAGCTCAAATCATTTGAGCTAGTGCTCGGTTGTCAAATTCAACGCGTCAATTGCTCCAACCCACCGTGCTGATACGAAACAACCGATGGGACGCACCCGCCCGCAAGAGAAGAGCAGCCGCCACGAGATGGACTCTCACACCTCAAAGCCCGGCCCATTCGTGTGAGCCATTGCTGGATGAGGACGAACTGCCCCTCCCTGCCAACGGCCTCCCCAAAAGCACTGTGCCCCACTCCTAGTGCCAGCACCGCAGTCGGCCGCCTTTGCACCGCTTGGTCCGACCAGCGAGCAACAAATGCGGACGGAGCGGGAGAGGGAGAGTGAGCGAGCGCAACTGCCTCCGTGCCGCCTCTGCACCGCCAAGAGCATGCCCCAATTCACTGTTGCGGGACGAGGCCATTGGGGCTGATTGCTTGAAAACACAAGCCGGTTTGACAACGTGCGCTCAGCAGGCGCAGGACACACGGTGATCGCCACGACGTCCCAGCCACACCCAGAGAGAGTGCTGTCTTGGTTGATCAATGCCCTTGACACTACCAGCCCCCAGTCATGCGGAGCCGCTGTGTGCGCCACGTCAGGCGAGTGGCAGGGGCTTGAGCTACAAATTCGAAGAGGGGGGGGCAGTGGAAGCAAGCAAAATGTAGGAGCGGGCGCAAGGCGGAAGCGGTCGTTGACAGCGCGTCCGGTCTTCCGAGGGGTCCCAGGCCGCGCGGGTGAGAGCCAAGCGCTGCCCGACAAGGTGGACACCACAGCCAACCTGCATGTTTTGTCTTTTTGCGTGCCTTTTTTTTGGTCACACGCCTTTTTCCAGCTGCCGACTCGAAAGGCCACCCAAAACTGCCCAGTGACGGGCCCTGCCCTAACCGCGAAGCGGCAGACGGCCACCGAGAGGAGACCCCACCATCGTCGCTCCCACGCGACAACGGCTGCCCGGCGGAGCGAGGGCGGTGCGCGCCCCCAACGCCTGCCAACCTCGCTAGCGAGAACGCAAAGGCGGTGTGGGCCCAGGCGCCGCAGCTCCAGGTAGGCATCAAGCTTGCGTTGCTCTGCCGTACGCAACGCCGCGCAGTCGCAATCGGCGGCTCCTGCCTGCGCCCGGCCCTCGCAGCTCAACAGCGCCGATCTGGCCCTCGGGTGACTGCACCCACATGCTCTCAATCGCGTCGTTGCGTGGAGAGTTGATGCGGTGGTGCCCTTAATGCTTGGGTGTACGCCACTGGGCCAGCAAAAACTGGCGAAAACCTGTGTGACCGCTGGCGAGGTTGAGCAGCTGCTGCGTGTAAAGGCGATGCTCATGCATTTCAGCCATGGAACTACCCAGGCTGAATACATGCTGCGAACCGTACACAGTGCAAGCAAACGGTTGTTCGAATTTGGTAGATTTAGTAGCCCAGCTCGATCCACGCAACGCATGCGCTGTCAAGTACAACTAAGCTACGTGCGTGCGTTGAATGTCGCCGGATCGCATGCTGGCACGCGCTGCAAGAAGAAAGGCTCCTCAAATTGTGCAAAGGCCGGGCGGGCAGTCTTGCGGCGGCTTGTGTCCCGAACCTTGGCGCAGCATTTTGCAGATCACTTCGATGCGGCTTGTCGCCCGTAAAAATATGTGTTGTCGACCCTCCGGTGCTGAGGCCCTGGTCCACACTTCGGTGAGTGCTGGGGGTTTGATACGAAGTGCATAGTTGGACCGTGGCGACGCGCAGTACAGCAACAGCAGCCAGGCGACCTGCAGGTCAGGAAGGGTTGGGAGGACCTGCAGGAGGCGAAGTTGTTCACTGCGTCGAGCTGGGCCCGCGCAACTGCATTTCCGCCCGCAAGGGCTCCTAGAACAGCACTCCCTTGCTCTGCCTCGGGGAGCTGAGCATTGCCACGCCACACATCTGCTGCACTTATGTCCGCCAGGCCTGGCGGCTCAACTGCGGCTGCGTTCCACGTTCACACAAGCATCGGGACGCAGCCTGAAACAGCGGCGTATGCGCTCAGGCGGACTGGGGCTGCGTTCAGCCCGGTTGCATGCACCTGCGGCGTTTTGGGCCTCGTGGGCTGACAGCTTGTCGGCAATTCACCGGAAAGATCCCGACCTCGTTGTACGCCAACTCGAGCCGGAGGCGCCTTTGCTGTCCTGGACACTCTCAGGGCAGCCGTGACCCTGCTCGCTCGGCAGGGGTTTGAGGCCCCTCAGTGGCACCAACTTCTTGCCAACGCTGTGCCACAGCCGCCTGATGTTGAGGACATTTTTCTCCAACGCCTTTTTTACGACTACCGGAGGGTAAAACGTACGAACCAGCCACGGAAACCCAAGCTACGCGGCACAGTTACGGGAACCAGCACATGGCATGCGTCGCCGCCGGGCTTTTCGGGGGGGAGCTCGACCTCGCGCCAGATGCGCCTTGGGCGGCGATCGCCAGCAGTTGGCCCCAGCGGCGTGTGAACGCCCCGGCCGCAGCCGCGCGCTGGCTGGCTGCCGCCACCTCCAGGCCAAGCACGGGCACCGGCTAGCAGTGGCGAGCTCCGGGTAGGTTGTCCGCCGCTTCCTCTCCTCAGCTTCGCGGAGGGCTTTGCCAGGCTCGACGTCATTGCCGGGCCGGCTAACTCCGTACCGCTGCACGGGAGATACCAGGGAGATACCAGGGTGACATCAACGGCGACCAGGGAGCCGCCAGGCCATTCGCGACGACCTCGATCTGGCGCCCATCGCGCGGCGGCACATCGAGGTTGAGGTCGCGGAGGAAGACGCGAGCCGTGGCACGCTCGAGGGGGAACGAGCGCCGCTTCAGCACTCCCGCAGGCGGCCCTGTGGTCGCCGAGGACGTCCAACGGCTCCCCGCACCGACAATGCCGGGGGGCCGCAGGCAGCGGCAATCGCAGCCTCCGAAGGAGGAGCGTGCGAAAAACGGCATCTGTGAGCCGGAACTTTTCCCTGGACGATGGTGGTGAAAGCAACGCTGCCTCCTGGCCCAGCTTGCGACAACATCAAGGCCCGAGACGCTGCGTCAAGTTCACGGAATAGCGTCTCAAGGGCCCTGCGGTCGATGACTGTGCAGGCTGCACGCTGCCATCCCCTGGCCATGCCGCCCCACTCGCGTGGGCGCTCGGCGAGCCAGTCACCACAGAGCCGGCGTCCTGCAGGGCAGCGGCGGCAGCGCGCGCAGTCGCAACGGCCGTGCGGGCATGGCCCCCAGCACCCTCGGTCAACGCCCGCAAGAGAGAAGCCAAGAGCAGGGGATGTCGCTCGCCTGTCACGGGGAGCGTGTCGTGGTCTCAAACCCAAGCCGCCAAGGCGAAAAGGCAATTGAGCTCTCCGGGCGCTGTTTACTGGCTGGGGGTAGGACCCTTGTCGCGTAATTGCACCGAGGGTACGCGCAGAGGAGCTGCAAGAGCCACGCGGCCTGGACGCTTGGCACTTGCGAGATACGCTGGGGGAGGTCTTCATGGCGAGCACGCAGCCCGCTTAGATGCTGCTGGACGAACTCGTCCCGCCCAAGTGGAGTGCCTAGGACGACCAGGCCTTGACTGGCCGGCGGCAAGGCCTGATCGCTTGTCCAGACGCCGGCCCTCACGCCAGGCGGCAAAGCGTCCAGGAGGGAGCGCGGTGGCTCGCCAGCAGCGTTTCAGACCCTGGTCTTGCCGAGGTTGACTCGAATGTTTGCTTGCTCGTGCAGCCCCTGTCCGAGCGCGGCAAAAGCCGTGACGGGCAAGTGACGTAAACATCGTCGAGAAAGGGAAGCAAGTCTCCGCCCGGCTCTAGAGAGCTTGGTGCTTGCAGCAAGGAGCCGTGCTGCCCCAGGGCAAAAACGGCTGGCATCAGCGGATCGCCCTGCTCCCCGCCTTCAGCTTGCACAATTTCATGCAGCTTCCCGTCGGCATCGTAACAAATAAGTGCTCGGGGCGCCACGACGTGGGGTGCAAGAGAGGAAAGGTGCAGACCCTGCAGCATGCAAAAGCGGGAGATAGGGCCACACGCGCCAATGCCGTTGATGCTCAAAACGGTCCGGCGGGGATCCCCCTGCGTGACAGCTCGCACTGCCCTAGCGAGCGCCGCAGCGCCCGCCCGCGCCGAGGGCGCATGCTGGAACGGCGCGCAGTTGGCGCTAAACACCGCGGCGAATTGCTGTGCCACAGGCCAACTACCCGCCCCAAACGCAAGGCGGCGAGCACCGGCTCAGCTCGCGCGACTTGCTGGGCCGCCGCGTGGAGGAGATCTGTATCCGTTTCGTGCTCAACCGTGCACCCTGACAGCCCCGCGCCCGCCCCCCGCCTACCCGAGCGGACGCTCCGCTCAGCTAACTGCGCCCGCAGGAGGTGCTCAGGCACTGGGACTTGCTGCTCCTGGGGCCGGCGTGCTGGGTCCCGCAAAGCCGCGAGCGTGTCAGAGTTGGGCGGGGGCAGCGGCGCGGCGGCGCAAGGAGCTCGGCGGAGCGCTTCATCATTTGTATTTGCCTTGCGTCGGGTCCGGTGTCTGCCAGGCCTGGCGGGCGCGGCTTGCGCTGCTGCGGCCGACTCGTCGAGGAGTTGTCGGCACCGACCCTCCGCGGCAAGCTGGGCTCGGCGCGAAAGCTCCTCTGGCACGAGGTGTGTCTCGCCCAGCCGGCGGTAGAGCAACATTCTGGGTGCAAGCTTGTCGGGGAGTCCGGCTTTCCCGCAGGCCGAGCCGGAAGAGTGTCCGCAATGCGCCTCGCATGCAGCCCGGCATTGCCTGGAGGGCACTCACTTGCGCGTCTCGGCCTCCAGCACGACCTCCCGGAGGTCGGCCCACAAGGCCTCTTCGGCAATGGGGCGTCCACCTGCGTCACTAGCGGCAACTTCCGCGACCCCGCGGCGTGCGCGCGGGCGCGCGCCGGGGTGCGACTGTGACCGCCTCCATCGCCGCGTCCTCCGGATGCTTGTTGCGCAGGGGGCGGGTTGGGGCCTCGTGCCGGTTGGCTGTGGCCAGGCCTGCGCCCCAATTTGCAAAGCCAGTTGCTCCCCGCCGCACAAATGGAGCAGTGTTTCCTGCACCGGTGCTGGCAGATAGCCATCCCGGGCCCCCACCTGCGCACCACCATCGGCAGGTCGCACAGGGAGCCCTCACTGAGGTCGCGAAAGGCGCCTTGTGGCCAGTAGTCAACGGGGTGTGCCAGAACGGACTGTTGGAACACGACGGCCGCTCGTACTCTGGACGACGCCGCCGCCTGTGCGTGCCGGAGGCGCAGGCCGCTGCAAACGCGGGATGGCTGCGCCAGGCGGCAGACGCCCCGTCCTGGAGCACGCCCGCGGCGTCCAAGAGGAGCGGCATACAGCCAGGACCTGGGCGCTGCGGGGTCTGGAAGGGAGTCGGGCGGCCCCCTCCGCTGCCAGGGCGCAAGCCCGCACTCGGGCTCCGAGGTTTCGGACGACGACATTGTTCCTCGCATCGGGCGGGGGTGGCAGAGAGCCGCGTCGGCAACTCTTGACTTGCAAAGCGCGGCTGCCCACAGCGACAACTTGGATGCAGCCTCTGCAGCCATGCTGCTGTCCCAGTCCGGACCGTGCTCAGCCCAGGTCTTCTTGATGCTCCCCGTTTGCCCGGACTTGGTCCTTGAGCCCGCGCATTTTCGTCGGTTGCTGTTGCGGCGCCTGCGCTTGCCTTCGCCTTTCGTCCCAACGCGGTGCCGGTGTGGAAGGGAGCAGGACCCTCTTGGCGACCACTGCTCTGCATGTCCGCGTGCTGGTGTCTTGCGAGCGCGGGGTGGCCCACTTGAACGCGCGGCAGCGCGCGTGTCGCGAAGCAGGGGCCGTGGCATCGCGCTGCGCTGCTTGGAGCCCAAGGCCTCCCACGGTGGCCGGCGTGCCAAGCTGGCAGGCTTGACACCGCCTTCTCGTGCTCCTCGGCATATGGCGCTACCAGGGATGGCGGACAAGATGGTTAGCTCGGGGAGAAGCACACATGAGCAAGAGCAGCCACACGCAGTGTAGATCCGGCAGCTCTGGAATCTACTTCTATTTTGTTTGGCACGGGAACATGCCCGTGGGGTCGTCCTGGTTGCTTGGCTGTCTCGAGTCGCTGCGTGCCTTTTGTTGCACAAGAGTTTTTCACCTTGACAGCCCCGACCCGCAGCTCGCTTCGCAGCGCAGCCGTTCCGATTTGACTCTCCCAACGTGGCGGGAACTGTCAGCTGGTGGCGCCTTTCCATCGGCTGTGGGGGTGGTTTTTTGTGTCCGCCCCCGCGCCTGGCAAAGCCGAGCGTGCGCGAGGGCCGCCGATTCGACCGGGACACCGACCACTGTGAGCACTTGTTCTTCCACTGCCGGCAGTTGAAAACCTCGGAGTGCCCATACGGCTGGTTGGGCCACCGGGCAGGGTCGCCGAAGCTCCTGAAGTGCCAGGGCCAGTCGGCTGGCCGCCAATGCTTGCCGCACAGCAGACAGGTGACACGCTCGTTCACTGGCCTGCTTGTCGTGTAGCACCCAACGATTTGCGAAGAAAACTCGGCAAACTTGTTGGAGGTGGTATCGAACGTCCCTGCTCTGATCCATGTTTGCTGACAACCTCGTGTCACGGTCCAAACTTTGCGTCCAGTCGTCAATATTGTGGTGTCTTGCGTGTCACAGAACATGGTGGCGCGCAGCCGCAAAGCAGGCCAGCTAGCTCGCGCAAGGTGTTCGCCCATTGCATCAGCAACGTCAACGCATACCCGATTGCTGCTGCTGCCAGCAGGGCATCAACAGCTATCTGCACGCAGCGCTCATGCAAAGCGCCAGGGTCGCAAGAGCAGGCGCAATCTCCAAAACATGAAGCATTGTTTGTTACTTTGGCAGAACAAGGCGCTGACAGTTGCAGCTGGCCAATCAAATTTGCGGCGGCTGACAAAGGGCCGATGCGCACGCAAACTGATAGTAGTTGTTTTTCGTGTCAACCCCGGGAGAGGGTCGCCGGTTTTCCCCCCCGCCCCAGGAATCAAGATCAGGCTTTTTGCAGTAGTGAGGCATTCATGTGACGCGTAGCGCTTGAACGGGGCGAGGGGGTGCATATTTCAACACTTCCAACCTCGCGCATACAGCGACACACGCGCCCGTGCTCATAGGTTGAGGATGGCAGGAACGCGTGCGCAAACACACACACACACACACACACACACACACACACACACACACACACACACACACACACACTCACACACTCTCTCACACACACACACACACGTGCGCACGTCCAGTTTGATGATTCATGCGGCTTGCTTCTCATGGCCTTTGTGCGGTCGCGGCAATTCAGATTCATTCATGTCAGAACTCGTTACTTTGAATCGCTCGGAGAGCGGAGAAGAAGTGAACGCTGAAAAAGCTTGCCACGCACGGTTCTACAAGCCCCCTCGCTGGGATGACACCTTGCTTTTCCTGGAATGTTTGCAATCCATGAGCTGGCTTTGCCTGGATACGTCGAAAATTCGAAAGCCCGTGGCTGGTCGGCACCTGGATCTATGGGATTCGGTGCGCTCAGCTCCACGAGCTTCGCGGCCACTCCGCGGATCGGCAGGCCATCGTTGGTTTGCGCCGGCGAGGCTGCGGCGCGAAACATGCGTTGCACCACAAGTGGGCGGAGGTGCAGTGACGCGGAGCCTGGCAATCGAAATGTCCGGAAGCGTGTTGCACGCCTTCGGGGGGCAGCAGAAAAAATGCGGGAGAAGCAGCAGCCGTCGTTTGGCTGCAGGCGCCTCTCCTGGGCATTTTGCCTGACCCAGCAGCATTGCACTTGAGTGGCGCACCATGCCTTGAGACTCCGTAGCGGCGGCGCGCCGGCGGCGCGCAAGCATCCACTTACGGCACCGCGTCGTGACACGCATGGAACGTCAAGCTCCGGGAACGTTGGATGCCATGATTCAAAGCAGTGCTGTCCCTCAACACAGTCCCGCTGTCCTTGTTGCTTGCTTTCTGCCGGCCAGCCAACCAGCCTGCGCTTGCTTCCACATGCCACTTCTTTGAGCACAGCATCCAGCATGTTTGGCGCCCGCTTTTTCAACACAAACGGCAACGTGCGACTCATGACCAAATGGCGCAGGTGAGGCCGTCCGCAGTCAAAACACGCAGTGGCAATGGTTGTGCTCCAAGGAAGTTGTTGAAGGTACGACATTGAGGGTTGATTTCAAGAGAACTCGAAAGGAAACTACCCAATTGACAAAATCCATGGAAACTAGTGTTTGTACGAGAAGTCTGCCCTGGGAAATACAAAAAAACACAAGGGAGTCCGCATGATTCACATGCGGGAGGAGTTTCTTGCATCAGAAACATCAGGGCTTGGCACAGTTGGAACAAGAGCTCCAATGGCGGCTCGCGACACAAGCCACTCCAAGCGCTGGCTGGTTTGTCTCCCTGCAAGGCAGGCTGGCTTTGGCAAAGGCCCCAATGCGCAGTGACCCTAGAACAAGAGCTGTAATGTTCGGGGTAGGTCCATTTTTGAGCAGCTCACCCACCAGAACAAAATAGGAATTTCAGGGTTTGAGCCACTGGGGCGTTGCTGGCCGTCAGTGGTCGCAAAAAATGATCAAAGCACGGCTGCATGTGTTGTGTTTGGCCCCGTTTGGGTTAGCCAACCGTCAATGAAGAGAGTCCTGCTCAAAATGTTTAGCAGAGACCGGACAAAGGAATGTCTTTCCCTCGTTGCATGTCTTAAATTGGCTTCGCATAAACGAACGCATCGCCACACATGCACCCATGACTTGCCCCGGACCAATGTCCACGACAAATAAAACACGGCTGATCGCCTCTTGTGCATGCCCACCTCAAGAATGCATTACCATTGAGCGAGCACCACATGGACATCCTTCCCCAGCCCAAACCCTAACGCTTGTTCGCAAAAGATAGAACCCCGCTAAATTAGAAATGTGACACTGATTTCTTACACGTGGACTCCCAGCCCAAACCCTAACGCGTCACTGCAAAATGCCCATCCTGGTTTCGCACATGCTGCAACGTTTTGCAAGAACTCACGTTGTGACAATGTTCAACCAGCGATCCAACCGAAGCCTAATGCCTGTCGTGTCGCACCCGCCAATCGCGAAGTGTGCTCATGATTTTCTTCGCCCAACCCTGGAAAATCAGAGATGTGACACTGATCCACAAGCACAAAGCAAGACAGCCAAGAAATCGGGATTGTAACTGTTCTCCAGAGTTCAGTTGTATTCGAGCAGTTGTCAGTTCGCGCTCACAAGACCTCTTGGCTCTTGACTGCCCCAACTAGGCTTTGGAAAACAAGCACCATGCCCAGCAAGCCTCGCTTTACAGTGGGCTGCACCCTGTGTTGTGATCTGTCTTCGCCTCTTTGCTGCACGTGTTCAAGACATTTTGCCAGTTCAAGAGGGAGATTTCATAAAGCTTGGGGGGTTCCAAATTCTGTACTTTGCTGCGTGTTCTAAAACGCAGCATTTGCACCAGCAGCATCGACTCGCCAGTAACACCCCTAGATGGATTTGTTTAACCTCAGCGTCGCCAGCGAGGGCTGTTCTTTGGTTTAGGGTGGCTTTAGGATTGGTTTAGGGTTGCGTGACAATAGGGCTTGTTTGGGATTAGTTTTTCGGGTTGGGTTAAAGCCAAAAAGCCAGCTCGGATACACAACACACAAACATAAACTACAGCAGCAGAAAAATTGCCCTACGTGCAAAACCATGCAAGAAAACGCAAAACCTCCCCAACAGCCCCAAACCCCCTAAACCCTCGAAACCCTCCGAACCCTCCTGAAAGCTGCACCCCAAAGCCTATCTGGGCAGAGACCCCAGATGTGGCCACACATCTGATCTATAAAATTGCGCGGCCATCGATCGAGGTGTTCAAGCTCCACTCTGAGCCCACAAAAATATTTTTGGAGACGCCGCCCCAAACCCTAACGCATGAGAATCGGTTTAGGGTTGGTGTTGATTTAAAAAGCAAAAGCCACCAAAAGCCACGAAAAGGCGCAGAAGCGGCCACAAGCCGTCAAAACCCAAAAGCCAAAAAAAAAAAAAAACTGATACAAAAAAAAACGGCAAAAAAAATATGGCCCTCCGTGCAAAACTAGAGGAAAGGCGAACATGTGCAGATTGATCTCATCAAAACGCACTGCCACCACTTGTGCACTCCTTCACTGCGCGACAGCGCAGTCGACTCGTGTCGCTGGAGTGCGCACATTTGAAGGTTGTTCGAATAACGATTACACTGCCAGAACAAGGCACATGTGTCCAAGCAAAAGTTTAGGCTTTCAGATCTGAATGCGTGTTTTGCGCGTGAAAACTATTTACAACTTAGTTCAGGTGCTTGCATGTTGCAATTTTGAGGCGTTCGAACAGGAGCTGCGACACGAGTGTCCATTGCAATTGTTGAGCCAGAGCGGACCAAGCGAGATTCGTTAATAGCTGGCGCGCAACATTTGGGCCCAGTGTCCAATCTTAAAAATCCAAACGCTTTACCACACGTTCGACGCTCACGACTTGCAGTGGCCAGTCTGCAGGTAGATCTGAAAAAGCAGTTCCGCAAACTGTGCAGCTGAAAACATGCCGCGGATCTGAGCAGTCGCGTGAGGCAGAAGTTTTGCTGAGAGATGGTTGCAGGTTTCCCCCCAGAATTATCTTCGAACCGGCGACGCTGACGAGCCACTCTGCACATCAACACACACGATCTTTGCAGAGGGCAGCAACAGCGGTCATGTTCTTGCACATGGATACGCAGGATCCCCTGCGGATGTGAAAAAAAAGCGTCTCCACCACGATTTTGCGCATCGACATTTCACGCCGGGCACTTTGACTTTGTTTGGGCCCTAGCCTTCTTTGCACACAATACAGGATACAATTCCGTGAAACTCCACGGAAACACTACGAACGGGTAGGTGGGCAGGCAGTCGCAAAACGCAAAACCCTATGCACAAAGATTGCTCGTGCCGCCGCAGATGAGAGCGCGGGCGGCGGGTGGGTGAGCATCAAAAAAGTTGGCCCCCTAGGCTTGAAGCATAAATGCCACCGCGGCCGAAGATTCAAACAGGCATAAAACACAAGTGAACAAAAAACCCGAAGCGATAGAGACCTGTTCACTGCTTTAAGCCTAAGGCCTGCATGCAATAATAATAATAATAATTAAGAAAATACACCAGCAAAGACCCCAAACAGTTGAAGACTGACGGGTAAGCAGAAACATACCAACAACTTGTGGCTTTCTGCGCTTCAACACGGATGAACCAAATGATGCAACGGTGAACCTGGCACGCTTCTCGCTTCAGCACCGCGCCAGATTTGAGGTTGACACACAAACACGCGTGTTCGTCTGATAACAAACATGTGTTCCTGGAACACACACATGCAACACACACATTTGTACATGCGCTCAGCTGGAACAGGCATTTGTGTTCACGCGCAACACTGGCGCAGACCTAGTTCGCACAAACATGTTTAACCCGAACAAACTTCTGTGTTGACTTGTAACACATATGTGTACACAGGGAACACACGTGAATGCACATGTGGAGAAACGTGCTCGTCCGACCGACTGAATATTTATTATTTTTTTCTTTAGAAAGCAATTTATTCAGCTCAAACCAATTCGCGCCATGATCTCCGAGCTGTCAGAACGCATCTGGGGCCGCCTGGGGCTCAGCTCTGTCCGGGCGGTGCCTCTGGAGGAGCCGCGTGCGCCTAGCGCCGAGGCCGCTGTGACTGAACTGCGCCCGCACGGGGCCGCGTGGACCCGCAAGCTGCGGCTGCGCCCTCTTCCTGGGCAGCAGGTCTTCACCATCGACGCCATGCGGCTGCTGGTAGGCCAGCTCCGAGACCTGCTGGCCATTCGGCTGCCCTTCCTCGCCAAGTTCCAGATCCTGCTGACGCCCGGCCGTAAACGACGAGGACGAGGACAGGGTGGAGTTCACGCTATACCTCAAGCTGGCGCCGTGGATCGTGAGGCCCGCGCCTCCGCCGGCCCGCGCTGGAACCATGATGGCGGCCATCAGGACGAAGTTCGAGGTCGCGCTCGAGCGCTCCCGCCTCCCCGAGTCGAACTGGAGTGTCGTGGGCATCACGGCTGCGTATTTGCTGACTGCTCCCTCGCAGCAGCTGGCCGACATGCCCGCGCCCCCGCCGCCCAACAAGGCGGGAGGCTGCTGGAAGGAGCTGCCCCAGACCCTGGCCAAGAAGAAGGCCGTCTGGAACCCTCAGAACGAGGACCACCGCTGCTTCATGTGGTGCGTCCTCGCGCACTGCCTTGGGGTCGAAGGGCTCACCTGGCAGGAGCGGTCAAAGACCGTGAGCTGCTCGGGCTCCTTCTTCTACCCCGAGCTGGCCCGCCGCCGAGGACCGCGCCCCCCGGGCTGGCAGCCCGCTCTGGCCGACGCGGGGGTGGACTTCTCAGGCCTGCCGACGGACCGCCCCGTGGGCTTCGACGACATCGACGCCTTCGAGCTCCGCAACGCCGGGCGGGTGGAAGTCTTTGTCTTCGTGTGGCAGCGAACCCTGTGGGCGGACGGGCTGGAGTACTACCACGTCCTCCAGCAGCGCGCCCCGAACGGCACGGGCGTCGTCCAGCACACCGTGCTGCTTCTCCTGCACAGCGGCCACTACAGCCTGATCCACAACTTCCAGGCGCTGGCCAGCAGACAGGGCTGACCCTGGGAGCCACGCCCACCAACGCAGGCGGCAGCAAGGAGTACAAGTGCGATAGCCGAGCGCACTTGGAAAGTGCCGCTGGCCGGGCCCGGGAAGAGCTTGCGCTACAGGGGCAAGGCCTCCGCAGAGCTCGCGCCCCTCACGTGCTACGCGGACCTCAAGGTCTACAGCACGCCCGTCCCAGCCAGCGCGCCAGACCGTCGCGGCTTCTTCCTGCTACGTCGCTGTCGGGCGCTGCGGCTACGCGCCGCCCGAGGGGCTGAGGCTGAGGCTCACGCACCACGAGCGGGACAGCGACAAGTTCCACGCCGTCCGCGCCATGCTGGACGACCTTCTCAAGCTGGCCGACCACTACCTTATCTGGAGACGCCGAACTCGGCCCGTCAGCATGACCCGGCGGGAGGAGCTGGAGCACAGGGCCGCCACTCGCTGCAGGGAGTGCCTCGCGACCTTCGACCTTGAGGCCGCAGAGAAGAGGCTCCACTGCCACGGCACCGGGCGGTATCTCGGGGCGCTGTAGTTAGACTAGACCTTGCCCGTCTTTTTTCTATAAAAAATCCTAGGGTCCTCCCCACACTTTTAGCAACATTTTAAAACAGCACCTCAAACAGCACATTTTCAAAAATCAACATTTTAAAGCAGGTAATTTCCTAGTAAGTTCATCCATATTTTAAAAAATAAATTTTAAAAAATAAATTTTACAAGATTTTAAAAAAATAAATTTTAAAGAATAAATTTAAAAAAATAAATTTTGAAAAATTTTAAAAAATCAATTTAAAAAATAAATTTTACAAAAAAATTAAAAAATAAATTTTACAAAAAAAAAATATAAAAAAAAATAAATTTTCAATAAATATTATTCCAAAAATTATGATAAATTATTTTACAATAAATTTTATCACAAATTTTGTAGACATATTATGGGCAAGGTCTGGTTCATTCGGTTTTTACGGGCACCATTCTTTCTTAATTCTTTCTATTATTTTATCACACGTTGTTTCATTATAAATATTACTTCTTATTTGTTTTCTAAACATTCCCATTATTCCAATTGCACGTGTTATTGTATATCTAAGTTCGTGAGTTTTATACCGATCATTTAAAACCTCATGTAAAAATCAAGGTCATTATCATTCAATGTTTCATATTTTAAACGTTTAATGCTAAAAGACATATTGTATAATCTTTTTACCATGATATAATACTGAAAAATAAAGTCATTAGCATTTCCTTCATCATCGCCCTCATATAATAAATTATCAAACCCTTCTATAGTTAAGAAATTATTCATTTCAATAAACACAAATATTTCTAAATCATCATCAATAGTTTCATTATTTCTAATATCAATATCTTTGTTATTCATATCATCAATTTTGTTTATAATTCTATTACAATTATTGCATATCATATATTGACAAATATAATTACAAACGCCATTTGTAAAACCCTGTTCAATTGGTAATTTTAGCAGTTCGCAGTCTTCACATTTATAACTCATAAACTTTTTTTCAATATATTTTTAGCATCATGGACTGTATCACTCATCACACTATATAATAGTATTATAAAATATTTCTTTAAATACTTTTACAAGAATTTTAATTTTAAATTAAAATTAAATTAATAAATTAAAATTAGATTAGGTTATGTAGATAAAATTTCAAAATTTAAGTTCAGGATAATAATTTAATTGATGACTACTAAGTTGTATATATATCGTACGTCTTTCATGCATTATTTTTAAAATAATATTAATATCTCTCACTGTATTTTTAATATTAAACTTTACTCTTTCGATATATGTTTTAATGTCTTCTTTTACATCAAAACCTTCCCTACTATGATAAGTCAACATCCATAATATACTTTCAATCATTTTATTTTTTTCTTACTGGTTTTTAGAAATATTCTAACATAACTATAAGGTGGTCTTCCATACACGGTTAAAAATATTAAAATTTCATCTTCTACGTTTCTTTTATCTATTTTTTAATCTCCAAAATATTTTCTATTATATTTTGATATCGTCGCCATCTTCTACAAGTTCTACATACATCTTCTTCGCCCAATGCATAATCAATAATATTATTCACTATTCCGTTATGTAAATTCAGTTTATACAATTCTATATTTTCCTTTTTGAAGTGGCAACAATCATAGCATTTTTTATTGATATAACTATTGATTTTGGTTTTCATCATCTCGCTATATAATATATTTAGGTAATATTTCTTTAAATACTTTTTACAAGAAATTTAATTTTAAATTAAAATTAAATTAATAAATTAAAATTAAAATTATATTATCATAATTAAAATAAACATTATAATCATTTACAACTACAATTACATAATTTACAAAATGGGATGATATTTTCTATTGTATGAGTTAATTCATTATCTTTTCGTTGTGCTGTTAGATTTGTAATGATATTACCATTTTTCATATCAATAGTAAAACCACATCCGCAGTAATTACATTGATTATTGATATTATCTAAAAACCATAGAGTATTTACATAACCTTCTCTAGGTATGCTTCTTTTTGCTTTCCTGTCTTGTTCCTTATAATTCAACATTTTCCTTTCAAAATAACTCATAATACATTTTTGATTAAATACATCATCAACATCCTTTGTATATTTATAAAATTTGACTTTGTTTAAATCACGAGCACGTGTTACCGCTGTAAAAATCCATTCTGGATAATTCTTTACCAAAAAATGATTATAATCAAAAATTGTTATGGTGTCATCAATGCTACTACCTTGAGTAGAATGACATGTAGAGCAAGAAGAAAATATAAAATTGCTTCTTATTTTAGCAATTTCTACGGATTGTAAAATTTCGGTTTTTACATGTTTTAATGTAAATATTCCATCACTTCCAATATGAACTATTTTATATTTGAAATTTACATTAAAAACGGATGTTTTAGTTTTAGTATATTCTCTACAAATTAAAAATTCTCCTACTTCATATTCATCTTTTCTATTTTCTATTTTTTTAATTTCATTTGATACATTTTTACAAGTTGTATTCAAAAATGCTATGTTGTTTTTGGAACTACTTATGTCTGTGGTGTATTCAAAATATTTTTCAATAATAGTTTTAATTGGTAATTTATTAATAAAAATATCATACTTTATATTCTTGAGTTTATCCTTATCTTCCTGTGTGTTAAGTCTCTTACATTCTTTCAATATTATATTATGTGTAAAAATATTATCTATAATATTGTCAGTGTATAATTCATAGTCTTGAGTATTTGTTATTTCTTGCACTGGTTTTAATTGCTTGGTGTCTCCTGTTGCTATTGTAATTTTGTTGTGCTTATTCTGTTCTACAAATTGTTTTATTCTCCAGTATATATTTAAATTACTAAAACAGATTTCATCAAATACTATTACATCAAATTCTGTAAAATCAAATGGTTCTAATTTAGCATCTCCATAATTAATACCAAAGAATTTATTTATCGTCATTGCTTCTCCTTCAAATGCCTGTAATAGTTTATTAGTAGGACAAATAAAAATTACCTTATAATTTTTATCAACCATTTTGTGACATATATATGATTTTCCTGTGCCCGGTAGTTCACCTCTGATCATAATAAAATTATTCTGTTTAACAATCTCTATAATGTTATCAGTGTCGTATTCATCTTTAGTATCAATAGTTTTACTTTCATAAACTGGTATTTTTATTAATTCATTATTTACAACGTTAAATTTTACCGTAGGTAAATTAATTTCATCTCTCTGCTTTGAAACTTTCCAACCTCCTATATCATCATGAAATTCTAATAATTGCTTTGTTTTTTCTTCATTGCATGTATCAATTACAAAAGCATCTGTTTTTACACTATATATATTAATATTATTAGTTATTAGTGTCTTAAAGTCTTGGTTCATTTTAAAATTGTGATGTTGTAAAAGTAATTCTTTAATATATCGATATCCGTTTCTTAGTACTGCCTTATCCTTCAAATTCAATATATAATATGATGCCTTTACATCCCATTCATCCTCATCAAATCCATAATATGTTGTAGTTGCGCCTCCTTCGTCGTCATATTCGGTTATCATTTCGGGATATTAGCTTATAATATGCGATAACTTATTAATTTTACCTCCGTATTCTGTTTGATAATGGACTGCTTCATCAATACTTTTAAATAAAATACTTTGATGCGCTGTAGCGCCTCCTTTTTCTAATAATCCAAAATTTACATTTGCTATTAACTTTTTAATTAGTTTATCTAATGCTTCGTCATGTTCATCTATATTTGTTTGTAAAAGTTCATTAATAATATTTGTATATTCAACCTTATGAATAAATGAAGGTTGTTTAAAATATAAAATATTGATTTGTGTCTTATTCTCATTGATGAATTCCTTTAAAAACTTGCCATATACTAGATTATATTTTTTGTTGAAAAATAAGTTGTGATTACCACTTATTACAATGTTTCTAATTGCTTGTTTTAATTCATCAGGATTTAAAAACAAACTTAAATCATGTGTTTTACGAAATTCTATATAAGTAGCAACGTCAATACCTTTACTATATGCAATAGAATATATCATCTGCTTGGTGTGTTGATTTTTCTCTATTAGTTCCTTAATGCTGTCCATTGTTGTTTTTAATGGTCTTACATTTGTATCTATAGTTTCAACATAATATAAAGTTAATTCATGGAGTTCATCTATTTTAATTTCATCGTTGTATTTTTTCCAATGGTCAAACTGGTTAAATACTGGTATTTCCCTAATATTTAAAAAACCTTTAGTAAATGCTTTATTTACATCTATTTCTGTTTTATAAACTAAATTAATATTACTCGATAATAAACCCGAAGGTGCTATACTTCTTGTTTCATTTAATATTTTAATATCAATGTCGTTATAAAAGGATTTATGCGATGACATGAATAAGGATTTATTGAAATTAAACATTGCTTTGTTCATATTGTTGTATGTAGTTTCATTGCTAACTGCAATCCATCCATCACCGGAAGATTTAATTAAATTTTGAGTTTTTATGATATATGTTATCTTGTTCAATCTTAATCTTATTTCATCAATAATACCTGTGTATTTAATTCTGGGTTCATATCCAATATTCAACAACTGGAATAATAATTCTGCCAAATTATTATTTTCAGGCACTAAATATATTTCCTTTGTTTTATCATCAGTTTCAATTTTAAGTATATCATCTATACATTTAATCATTTTGTATTGTGGCGGTTCTTCTCTTTCATTTATATAATAATCAGTGTGTGCCTTTATAGTAGGTAGTTTTGTTATTAATTGCTTTTGTTGTATCTTACATAAATCATGGTTTAATGTGTAAATATGGCTATTCTTCACCATTGCGTAAAACGTTTTTATATGGCGGTTTCTTTTTTCTGGTTCATATTTATAAATAATTTCATTTACAAAATTGAAAATTCTAACTTGAATATTAAACTTTTTGAATACTGCTTCCATTTCCCTAATTGTCGCTCCGGTTTCACTAAAGTTTTCCCTACCTATGATTTCAATAATTTTGTCTCTGGTTAGTCTGTTGCGGGTTTTTTCATTCATGATTGTATCACTGTAAAAATCAGTTAATGAATTTATCCAACATTCATTCTCTATATAATTACCTTTCTTGATTGCCTTTTGTATAGTGCCCTCACTCATTTTAATAGGGTGTGTATATATTTATGATAAATTGATACGTTTGTAGCATCCCTTAAGTTTTCGGTTAATATATTAAACTTTTCGCCGTTTTTATTCATCATTTCCACTGATAATATTTTGACACATTCAATATCATTATAAAATTCTGTCATTTCTCTATATATTTCATTAAAATCTTCATCTGTTGTTAATAGATTTATTGTGTCAGTAAATTCGTCATTTGGTGTATCATTATTGCTTCCATATCGTATATCCGAGTTGCCTAAGTATTTAAATATCTTTTTTTTATAATATCTGTTGAAATTGTTCGTGCTTGAATTGTAACATTAAGATTATCAAAAGTTTTTGTGTAAAAATTCATTAGTCTGTGTTTAAAAGCAGGTTTAGATTTTATCTTTGTATTTTTGTTTTCCTCTCTTGCTGTATACAACATAAATTGAATAAAATAAGTTTTTGTTTTATATCTCGCGCTCAACTCATTACCTTTTGTTTTCCTATACTCTATACCTTTTGTTTTCCTATATTGTTTAATCCCTGCTTCATCTTCTTCTTCGTTTTTTGCTCTTGCTTCTGCCATTCTTTCATTTAATGGTTTTGTATCCTTGATCTTTTTGATATTATCTTTGTATTTTTGAAATGCTTTGTCATAAACCTTTTTGTCTGTAGATGTTAAACCCTTGATATAATTTTCTGCCGTTGCTACATTTGATAACTTTCTTTCAGTATAAAGTTTAATAATCTCATCAACCCTTTTTTTAGTTGCATTATTTGCGCTCTGTGTTGAATTTCTTTTGAGTTTGTTTAACTCGTTTATATTACGCTGTAAAAACTTACTCATAATATAATCTGTATATTTATATTATAAAATATTTCTTTAAATAACTTTTTTACAAGAAAATTGTTTATAATAAAAATTCTATATATTTTTAAAACTTTCAAAATTTCAAATCTTAAGAATGGTCGTGTGTTATGTTCCAAATAAAAATAAGATTGTCCTAATTTTTGTTTCAATCCTTTCAACCTTATATTTTGTAGGTAACCAGTTGCTACTCCTTTCCTTTTCAGTTATTGCTTTCTTTCTGTAAATCTTCACTTCGTCACCTATGTTAATTTCAGGATATTTACGGGTTCTAGTTGCTTCGGTTTCCATTTTCATTTTTACTTTATAATTGTTTTTCTCCTTCAATGCTTCCGCTGGTGTCATTCCTATGCTTGAATGTTCCATTTTATTATTATAAGTTATTAATAGTTCAAAATTATAATCTATCCATTGTATATTTTCCTTTCCTTCTTTTTCATCTTTTTCAACCCTTTTATATAACATATCTTTGTAGGTGCGTATAAAACGTTCTGCAAAATTCTGATGTCCTCTTGTGCGGTATAATTCTATTCCTTCTTCTTTGAAATAATCTTCAACTGTTTTATTATATAAACTGCCTTCCTCGTCGCTATAAATAATTTCTGGTTTGCCTTTCATTTTCTGCATTCCTTCCATTACTCCCGCTAATATGTCGGGCGGTTGTTTTGATTTAATAGGTATTACTGTAGAATATCTGGTAAATATATCAATTAAAACCATCCCTACTTTAAACTTTTGATTGGGTATGTCATTAATAAAAAATAGATCTAATTGAAATTCAAAGTATGGATGTGGAGAAATAAATGAATTGTTGCCTCTTAATTGCTTCTTCTGTTCTATGTTCTTTTGAAACCATTCTTTAACATCATTTAAGGTTATGCTTTGTTCCTTTTGTTTAGCATCCTTATAGGTTGTTGTGATACTTCCGTATCCTGATTTATCATAATATAGTTTACTAATTATATCATTTTTATTAATATTTGCCATATTAATAAAGGTGATATTTTTTAACATTTTAATCAAAGTCTTCAGCACTATTTAAATATGCTTCGTACTGTTGTTGTTTTTGGTTACTCCTATTAGTCTGCGGTTTGATATCTTTGATACTTGGGTATGATCTAAATATCATATTTTGTATTCTCTCGCTTATTATTATTTTTCTGTATAGTGCTTATAAATATTTTGTCCTACATCATTAAAAAGGATATTGGAAAATGCATTATCTTGCTTATTGAAAATGTGTGATAATATTATGTTGAATATGGTTAACGTGTTCGAAATATTATTTTCAATATATCTAAAACAATCCCGTCTATTCTTCTGGTCTTTTGATATGTCATACTCATCCAAAAATTCATCTACTAGACCATTTTTATATGTTTCTATGTATTTTATTTCAACTGTTTTATAAATTGGTGTATCGCCTAAATCTACTCCAGCACTTACAGTTTTAATATTTCCTTTGTAGTATAATTCATAACAGTCCTTTATTCTGTTGTGTATGTCCCTTGTATAGTTGTGCCTTTCTTTAACATCCTTTAATAAATTGGATTTGATAAATTTGAATGTCGGAAATTTATATAATTTTGTAAAATAATAATCTTTGATGTTGTTTGTTGTAACAGTTGTGTCTTCTTCCTTTTCATTTTCAATTATTTCAGTTAGTTTGATGAATTCTTTTGACTTATTACAAGTGTCAATATTTACAAATGTGTTCAACTGTTTTAATCTTTTGCATTTATAACATTCTCTTTATATGTTATTTTTTGCCTGTTTGTATTTTTATAATTTTTCTGATTATTTTAGTTTGATTTAATTTGAATATTATTTTAATTAAATTTGACCACTCATTTACACATGCATATTTTTTTCTATTTTTATTAGTTTCAGTGGCTCATTCATGTTGTATTTTATATTTTTAGAATTCTCTAAATGATTTCCCTCCGCTTCAATCTCAGCTTGTAAATTTCTCACCATATAAGTATAATTACATAATATTTTTTATGTAAAGTAATATGTTTTCATATTTTTTTTTTTCATTTTTTTTAACTTATTATAATTTCTTTTTTTTTTCAAGTCAATGATTTTTTTTGTATAATTTTCTATTAATAATTTTTATCAGTTTCTGATTTGATTGGTTTTCATATTTCCACGCATGTGTGGCTTTCAAATCCCCGATGATGTGGGTTTTCAAATCCCCCGCTCTGCGGGTTTTTTTTTTTTTTCAAATCCCCCGCTCTGGGGGATTCCGCTAAACACCACCTAATTTAAGGATTTTTGGACAAATCCCCCGCTCTGTGGGTTTCAAATCCCCCGCTCTGTGGGTTTCAAATCCCCCGCTCTGTGGGTTTCAAATCCCCCGCTCTGCGGGTTTCAAAACCTAAAACCCAAAAAATGCACCAAATATTTATTAAAATATATAAATTTTAATAAATATTACTTAAAATATGTAAATTTTAATAAATATTATTTAAAATATTGAAATTTTACTGAATATTATTTATTCAACTGTTATAATTTTATATGTTTGCGCCTTATATTTTCTGGGTTTTGTATTCTGTAAATCTTCTGGTTTATTTTCATAATCAATATCTTTTAAATTAATTTCTCCATTTTCTGCCATCTTGTCTAATTTCTTTCTTCTGTGAAATCTTATAGCACTTGCCCTTTTGGTGTCCATAAAGTCCTTTTCGTGTCTCCTTCTTTGATAATATAATCTGTTATATAGTGCCAGTTGTTCCTTTACTTGTTCCAGCGTCATATCTTCAGGTTTAATACTCATTATAATATATATTATATTATATTATATATTTCTTTAAATACATTTTACAAGATTTTTAAACAAAATATTTTTATTTTTATTTTTCTTTTTAAAGACTTCGTTTTCCAAATATTCTACACGAGCAATAAGTTTTGTTAAAGCATCCCAACTAATACAGGCCATTCTGTCATAACACATTGTTAAGTATTCTCCTGTGTCATTTACAATATTATATTTAGGATTTGTGTATTGTTGAACATCTTGAGCAATCCATCCTAATTCAGTTTTTCTTGTTTTTTTGATTTTTAACAAATGTTTTAATCTTAATGTTTTTTACCATATTTATAGTATCGTCTTCTACATCTTCTATATTATCTTTCAGTCTCTTATCGCTACTTAAATTAAATCCGTTATATGATGAAAATTGAGTATCATCCAATTGTAAATATTTAGTGCCATCGATATAACTATCAATAGTTGTTGATGCTTCCAGTCTTAATACGGCATCACTATTCAAATGTCTCAAATTGATTTTATGAGCAATTCCAAAAGTCATGTCACCGTCAATAGTCCAGTCGCCTCGTAATTCGCTATTACTTCCACTATTCAAAATGATTTTATTATCGGCATATGTTGAAGATAATCCAACAACCAAATTAATAGAGTTTGAGGTGTTGCTATTCCTAATTATTAAATCATTTGTATCGAGATACATTTCAGCATTATCAATTATTAGTTTTGATGAGTTGCCAAATTGAACATTGCCACTCGGTGAATTTTGTAATAGTAAAGTATTTCCTGATACTGACTGAACCTGATTGACTTCAACTTTCTTACCAGAAACCATTGTTAAATCGCCGTTTGTATATACATCACCTAATACGTCAACTGGTTTATTGAATATGGTTTTTGATACAGCACCGTCGCACATAAAATATTGGTTAGAAGAATTTGTAATATCGCCAATACTACAAGCAACAAAATTAGGATGATGAATATAAAAACCTTCTGTTGCCGCGGGTGTGTGTGTTTCTAAATATGGAGTTAATGCACTGTCTAAATTATCAATTTTAGTTTTAATATCTGTTGAAAAATCATTATTTGTAAATAAATTTCCTTTCATATAAACAGCACCTTCAAAATATGATGTTCCATGTGCTTGAGCAAAATTGTATGAAGTATGAACATTACCATTAATCGTAATTCTTGAAGCATTATTAGGTCTTCCAATAATAACATCTCCCGTATTCCATCCTAGCCATAATCTATACGGTGTAGCACCTGTTAAACCTTGATACGAGTCCAACTGACAACCTCTTTTAAATTCTAAGCGTTGGTTACTTACAGCATCTTGAATTCTAAAAATTGGATTAGTGTTATCTGTTAAACTAAGTATTAATGGAGAGTTTACCGTTTGCGCAGTTGTGATTGTTTTATCTAACTTTTGTAAATCTGCTGATATTAAACTATTAATCGTATTTGAATTTTGAGTTATTAATAAATCTTGTGTCGTGTTGTCTGATACGATTGAGGCAAATGTATTACTGTATGCGGTATTTGTATTGAATAAATTAGTATCGTTTGTATATAATGTTGATACATCTGCTTGAATAGTTGTTTTTTC
>CAUJNA010003527.1:1704337-1729188 GCA_963377175.1 Effrenium voratum | reverse complement strand
CAATTTGGCTCCAGGTTGCATTTCAAGCTATGTCAAGCTTTGCCAAAGGAAACCCCTTTTCCCTTTTTTTCGGGGACCCCTTTTTTTTGGACCCTTGTTTTCTTTTTTTTTGTTTTTCTTAGCCCTGCAAAGGTTGGCTCGCTTGAAATGCAACCTGGAGCCAAATTGCAAGCATATCTAGGGGTCTCTATTTTGCAGCCACACGCCTGCACGCAGCGTTTTAGACTTCGAATCCTTCGCAGGACGAGGTCAAATGCTGGACGGACGAGTGTCAGAAGCCTCTCAGGTAGAATATACGCCATTTGGGAATCTCCCTCTAAAGAGAGAGACTCTCCTCTGCAGAGCAGGCCAAAGCTCTCTTTGCATTTCAAGCGATGTCAAGCTTTGCCAAAGGAAACCCCTTTTCCCTTTTTTTTGGGGGACCCCTTTTTTTGGGACCAAATTGCAAGCATATTTAGGGGTCATTATTTTGCAGCCGCACGCCTGCACGCAGTGTCAGGTAGAATAGAATCCATTTGGAAAACCCCCTCTAAAGAGAGAGCTGCGCGGGTTTTTTTTGAGACCATTCGAGCATTTGGATCCATTCGAGCATTCGGCGGGCTTTTTTTCTTTACCGCGTTCCCCTCGCCCTGTCCAAATCCTCCTCAAGCTCATCAACGCGACCTCCGCCAGCACCGCCCGTTCTTCCTTGAGAACATGAGCTTGAGGACGCGCTGGAAAAAAAGCGTGCACATGGCTTCTGAGACCGCTGCGTGGGCGCGATGGACATGTACACGAAGTTGGAGGCCGTGCCGAGCCGGTACCTGCGCACAATGTTCCAGAGGTTCACCTGCCAGGGTCAGAGTGTAGCCGTCCACGGCCACCACCTTGTCGGCCCGCCTGATCTCCGCGCCTGCGCCGCGCCCGTTCGGTGAACAGCGCGTGCACGCGAGGGCTGCTGCGATGGAGTTGTCTGCCGTGATGCTCAGCGTGTCTTGCCGTTGGCCAGCGCAGCAGAGAGAGAAGCCCCCAGATGGTGAACGACGTTGCTTCCGCGAACGAGCTTGCAAGTCGTGAAGCCCGCTCTGGCCGGCGCGTTAGATTGCGTCGAGGGCGCTCTGGAGCGGCGTTCGTCAGGTTTGGACGCCGCTGGAGGTAGACACCAAGACCCTGCTGGGTCTCGCCCCGAGACCTTCGTCGCAGCGCTTGCTAGCCAGCATTGCGGCGCTCCAGCAAGGCCGACGCACGCTTAGGCTGTCAGGGCGCTGGCGTCCGCCTTGGAGGCCTGCAGCCCCAAGATGAGGCGTCTCGGCTCGCGAGCTCGGAGGCCAGCGCAGCGGCGGTGACGACGACGCCCGGAGTCTGGTCGACCGTAGTTGGCGGCCACCGTGGGTTGTTGGCTGAGGCGATGGAGGCGTTCATGGCCGCCGTGGTACTGTACTGAGGAGGCCCCGCCTAATGGCTGCGATTTTCAAGCCCCTGCGGCTCAAGATTCAGGGCCGCTTGTGGGGCGTCTTGCGCAGCGCAGTGTGTCTTGAGGTTTCGCTTCCCACTCATTCAAATCTTTATGCTTTGGGCCCAGGAGAGATCGGCTCTCGCCCCGTCGTGTGTGGAGCTGGGCCCAGGGGACTGCGCTAGCTCGAAGGGGAGTTGGAGTGGCTGCTTTCGCTGTGTTTTCTCAGTTCTTATTCCATTATCCAGTACTTATTCAGTTCTTATTCCAGTTCTTATTCCAGTTCTTATTCACGGTTTTGCTGGCAGGGCCACAAGAAACAAGCTTTCTGTGAATCGATTTTAAAAAAGCAAAAACATTCTCTCTTTTTTTGCGACTCACAGAAAGCTTGGTTCTCGTGGCCCTGCCAGCAAAATCGTGAATAAGAACTGGAATAAGAACTGGAATAAGAACTGAATAAGAACTGGATAATGGAAGAAGAACTGAGAAAACACAGCAAAAACAAGCGCTCCTGCTCCATGTGCAACTGGCGCCAGTGTGAGAAGTCATGAAGCGCGCCAGCGCGTGTCTAAGCTTGAGCGTCTGGAGGCGCCTATGGCAGACGCGAGCGGTTGACAAGTCTGGAACTCCGCCTTGTGCCCCCTTCCCCCCCCCCCAATTTAAATGTTGCGCTTGTAGAAACGCGGCGAGCTTATGCGTTACGCAGCGCTTGCTGAAAAGTTGGCGCGGTCTAAGAAGCTTTGCGCGGGTTACCGTTTGCAACATTGAAGACGGGGGGGGGAAGGGGGGAGAAGGGCTGGTGTTTGTAGCGGAGTTTCTTGCAGTTGGGAAACGTTTGGCTTTCCGCTCTTTGCCCGGGGCAGCTTTGAGGTCCGCTCTTGGCCGCAAAAACGTTGCCGCTGCAGGGGGGGCCTCGGCGGTGCAAAGCTTCAAGCGGCGGAAGACCAAAGGAAAAGCGTGTTGTTTTTTGCACGTCGCGTGCGGCGGGGAGCGTGTGAGACTTCTGTGTCTGGTTTCTGTCGGAGTGGGCGCATCTTTGCGGCGTTGGTTTGCCTGGGCGTCTTTGCGTCAGAACTGGCGCTGGCTGAAGCTTGCGCGGACCCAAAATCGGGGCCGCGCGGCGGCCCCAACTTTGGGGCCGCGCTTCCTTTTGGCAACTAAAAATGGGTCCGCCCCGCGGACCTGTAATTGGCCCTGGAGAAAGGCGCAGCCAGAAGGACTATGGTGCTGTTGCTGCTTGGAATGTTTACGCGCGACGCCCTTGAGCATATAGCAATTCTAGAAAGCTTCAAACCCGCGGCGCTGGACCGAGGTTCGCCCGACGGGCGCTAGTGGTTTTCCATTACGGCGTGGCAAGCGCTAAGAGTTGCAACTGAGGAGGCCCCGCCTACATGGCTGCGATTTTCAAGCCCCTGCGCGGCTCAAGATACAGGGCCGCTCGTGGGGCGTCTTGCGCAGCGCAGTGTGTCTTGAGGTTTTGCTTCCCACTCATTCAAATCTTTATGCTTTGGGCCCAGGAGAGATCGGCTCTCGCCCCGTCGTGTGTGGAGCTGGGCCCAGGGGACTGCGCTAGCTCGAAGGGGAGTTGGAGTGGCTGCTTTCGCTGTGTTTTCTCAGTTCTTATTCCATTATCCAGTACTTATTCAGTTCTTATTCCAGTTTTTATTCCAGTTCTTATTCACGGTTTTTCTGGCAGGGCCACAAGAAACAAGTTTTCTGTGACTCGATTTTAAAAATCAAAAACATTCTCTCTTTTTTTGCGACTCACAGAAAGCTTGGTTCTCGTGGCCCTGCCAGCAAAATCGTGAATAAGAACTGGAATAAGAATTGGAATAAGAACTGAATAAGAACTGGATAATGGAATAAGAACTGAGAAAACACAGCAAAAACAAGCGCTCCTGCCCCATGTGCAACTGGCGCCAGTGTGAGAAGTCGCGAAGCGCGCCAGCGCGTGTTTAGGCTTGAGCGTCTGGAGGCGCCTATGGCAGATGCGAGCGGTTGACAAGTCTCCCCCTTCCCCCCCAATTTCAATGTTGCGCTTGTAGACAAACGCGGCGAGCTTATGCGTTACGCAGCGCCTGCTGAAAAGTTGGCGCGGTCTAAGAAGCTTTGCGCGCGTTACCGTTTGCAACATTGAAGACGGGGGGCGGGAAGGGGGGAGAAGGGCTGGTGGCGAGTGGGATGCCTGAGCCTCAAGTTTCGCTCGTTTTCGGTCGAAAGCAGGCTCCAGACGACCACTTTGCTCAGGATTCCGCTTTCGGCCCGGAAAACCGGCGAATTCCAGCCCGCCGAGGTTGTCACCGTTTGTCACCGCTTCGTCACCGCTTCGTCACCGCTCTCTTTGGGGCCGAAAAGTGCGCAAAAGCGGTTCCCGAGAGGACTCAGTTCTTGGCAAGTTTGAGTCAATAATGGAACCGGGTGATTCATCAATGGCTCATGAATGGGCAAGGTTGATTCATGAATGCCCGGTCGCAGGTGGGAGTCGAGCCCCGGACCAGGGGTGCTGCAGAGACAGCGCTCTAACCACTGAGACAAGGGAGGTGTCCCATGGCCCCTGACACAAGCTTTCGGTCTTTGTCCTACTATGCACGCATAGCTTCGCCGGTCTCATCATGAGGCCGAGGTGTCCCAAGCGTTTTGACCGACGCCATCGGTCAATTCATCAGAGGCCTCATAAGTGAAGGACCTCGCTTCATGCCCAGTGTCCGACGCCATCGGACACTGCGTCATTCCACATTTCACTCACTTCGCGTACAGGTAGGGGCTGTTGCGAGATAATTATACCACCCAGCGCTACGAAGGCCCCGAATGACCCATAGCGACTCAAGGGAGGGCGTGTTGTGAAAGTACAACACCCCTGCGTTACAAGCACGTAACGACTACTCCTAAGAAAACATGTTTGAAGGACCTGTCACGGGCAACATCCCGGAGGTCCTGGGCAACGGAGAGGTAACTGACGGCACACACGTCACAGCAGGGCAGCTGGCCCTCGCTCTGACGCCCAGCCTCCGGCAACAACGCGGCTGCCATCCAGTCCCTGGTCACCGCCGAGCTGGCCTCAAAGCTGGACAGCAGCGCGCTGGCGCCGGCAATCGCGCCCCGGCGGCCCTGGCCACCACGACGGACAGGTGGCCGCGCACGGAAGCAGCATCGCCGCGCTGCAGAGCGCTGATCACAGGTCTCTCCAACAAGGCAGACCAGTCGGTGCTGGAGGGCGTGGTGGCCACGAAGAGCACCCCTGACGGCGTGGACCTGAAGCTGTCCAACTACCGCCGAGGCCCCCCCCTGCAGCGGCAACGTTTTTGCAGCCAAGAGCGGACCTCAAAGCTGCCCCGGGCAAAGAGCGGAAAGACGAACGTTTCCGAACTGCAAGGCCGCTTTTGCGCACTTTTGCGACCAAAAAGCGAGCGGTAAGCGGTGACGAGCTCAGCGGGCTGGAATTTGCAGGCTTTTCGGGGCAGAAAACGGAATTCGGAGCACGGCGAACGTCTGGAGCCGGTTTTCGGCGGAAAACGAGCGAACTTGGAGGCTCAGGCACCACTTTCGACGTCTGACACGAAAAAACGAACTTTTCGGGATTTCGGAAAGTTGGCCGATTTGAGCACTTTTTCGACCGAAACGGAGCCGAAAAGCAGTGGTGACATCAGTGGTGACGAAGGATTTTTGGCCGAAATTTGCGCATTTTGGCGGCTTTTTTGGCCCAAAAATCACAAATAATTAGGGTGCTATAAGCAGTCTTTCCTTACTACTCTTCTCACCCCGGCCACGCGCTTATAGCTGCCCTGCGCTGGTTTGAGAGCGATATCACGTGGTACGGGCGGTGGGAAAATTGGAAAGTCAGAGATGACGAGGGCTTATCAGTGGCAGGCGGAGCTGTCGGACAAGTAGAAGAGGGACAGAGAGAGCCTGGACTCTCTGCAGCCTCCGCTGGCGGAACTGCACCTCCAGCCCCGGTTTGGGAGCTGAGTTTTCGGGGACTTTTCGAGATCTCTGTGCAGCTGGTTCATGGGCTCCAGCACGAAGGAGGCCGTCCAGAAACGCCTTCACCTCCCCAAAGCCCGTGCGGGGACTTGATGGTTTGTCTTGGGCGTCAGCCATGTTTCTTATGGGTGGCCTCGTCCAGCCGGCCCTGGAGCCCTTGCACACAGAGCACGCTGGTGCGAGTAGTCGAGTGTGATCTCGGTGCCGTCGCTCCACCGCGTGGTCCCCGTCAAATTCTTCCACTTCGTTCCTGCGAAGTCGTCCGAGGCAAGCCCAGCCTCAGGTCCCCGTTCATGTCCGGGCGCTTGTACTGCTTGACCTCCACAGAGTCGAAGAGCTGCTTGAGCTCTGCCACGTCGGCCTCGGCAATCTCCGTCTTCACCCGGCTGTCCGACAAGTCCGTGAAGCTCGTGTTGGACCACGTTGCCTTTCTGACCACGAGGCTCTTCGTCTGCAGCGCCTCGTCGTTGAGCATGATAAGCTCGCACTGGTGCGTCCCACCGTCCCGCTCCGGAAGACCCTGCCGCTCTGGTTGCCCAGCAGCCGCAGCTCCGGGCCGCTGTGGAGGCCGCGCAGTTGTTGGACACCTGCAGCTTGCTCCAGCCCGCCCAGTTCTTCGTCAAGAAGAGATCGTCCGAGAAGTCGGAGGTGTTGGTCACGGTGAGCGTGTTGGACGCGAAGAGCTGCGGCGCGGAGACCGTGCCCGAGCTCCGCACACCACGCCGACACTCCGCCGCTCGTGGCCGTGAAGGTGCAGTCCAGGCTCTTGCAGTCCAAGCGGGCCCGTGGAGGCCGCTCGTGATGGTCAGTGGCGCCCGTAAGCGGGGCTGCGAAGCTCGCCGCGGTCGCTGCGCCTGAGGCCGTCGCGTGCCCGTGGACACGTCGCACCGTGGTGAAGTTCCCGGCGTTGGCCGTGTTGTTGATGGTCAATGTGCTGCCCGTGCTTCCTGTGGCCGAGTCAGCAGGCCCAGGCTGCCGCCCCGGTATGCTCAGCGAGCTGCCTGACACGGCGTGGCTCCGGCGACGGTGCCTGTGGCTGTGAGCCAGCGCAGGAAATGGCGCCCGAGGCGTCCACGCCCGGTGAACACGTCAGTGCAGTTCACGTCGTTGCGCAGCAGCTGGTCGCAGCCCACGTTGCCCTGCGCGGTGAGCCCGTCCAGCGTGGCCGAGCCCGTGAGGGCCAGCAGGTCCGTTACTGAGACCGACTCTCCCTCGAAGGCGCTGGCCTGATCTGCATGCTGTACAGGTCCAGCGTGCCCGCCGACTGCTGCGCCAGCCGGGGATCGAGCCGCCGAAGGCTCTGAAGTGGCGACTCCGCCCGGCGGCACCGAGAAGTCCAGGCGCGCCGTGCTCCAGACTCCCTGCGCGGGCGTGCCGAGGAAGGTGCCGGTGACGCCCACGTAGTCGTTGTCGGCCGCGCTGACGTACATCACCAAGTTGGAGGCCGTGCCCAGGCGTCAGGGTGTAGGTGCGGCGCAATGTTCCAGGCGAAGGCGCTCAGAGTCATGGCATAGCCCTCCAGCTGGAAGCCTCCCACTGTGAAGCTGGCCGAGGCCACGGAGCTCTGGCTGTTGGAGCGCACCAGGAAGTTGTTTAAGGATTGCTAGTGCTTGCACTCGCGGCGTTATACTGGTGCAAACCTTTCCTTTCCTTCCAATTTCAGGGCCTTAGATTTTCTCCCTTTGCGAATTTGTGCCTGTTTCGTGAGTTGAATTTCCGCAGCTTTTTCTTCTCGGCTCACGCCCGTGCTCAGGTGCATGTTTGTCAGGCCCTTAAGGTGACTTGGCTTTGCAACCCCCTGTTCTTGGGCCGTTTTCCCGTATTCATGAGCTTCGCGTCCCGCCAGGTCACCTACTTCGCCTTCCGCTCGGGCCTTGGACCTCAGTGCACAGTTCTTTCTTTGTTGCGTGTACTGCCTGACAGTTTCAGTGGCGCCTTCGTCTTGCTGCTTCCTTGAGCCCCGCCTTTGTTTTGTCAGGCCCCGTCGTGTCAGGTTCCCAAGGTCCGGTTCCACTTTCTCAGTGCCCCGCGCTCTGCCCTCAGGTTGCTCTGCCTCTGTTCATTGCCGCCAGGTATCCGTCCGCACCCCAGCCTCTGCCTGTGCTCGGTCTCAGTTTCGCTTGCGTCAGCCACCGCGTGCCTTTCCCTTTAGCCCTTGGCTCCACATTCAGTCTTCAGCTTAGTTTCCCTTTCAGTTTGCTGCCTCCATTACTGCTCATGGCTTCCGCCCTTTCTGGCTACATTTCCAGCGATGAGGAGGCCCTGCCTCGTGGTCCGTGGGGAGAGGTGATCTCCGGCAACGACATCACTCTCCCTCCAGATCAGGTCTTCTCCAGTGGTCCTTTGGATTGCTTGTATTGCTATGCCTGAGGAAACGGAGCAGCCTTTGCTGAACCAAGCAGCGGACCCCAGCCTCGTTGGCGTCTTGGATCCGGAGGCGGACATGGAGGTGCACCGCCTGATCAGTGAGCGTTTTCAGGATGCGGCCAGAGAGGCCCTCGAGCTCACTGTGATGGGTCGTGAGGACCCAGGGGAGTTGGCCATTCAGGCCATCCATGCGGCCTCTTCAACCCGGGCCGAGCTGGGTACCACAATCAAGGCCCGGCCTCAAATTAAGGCCCGTCCCAAGATTCGGACTTGGCCGCCCTTGCCTCGAGTCCCTCACCCGACCGCGACCCGGGTTTTCCCAAAACCCTCAGCTACACGTACATCAGTGGTCCGACTCCGGCCAGCTGGGGCACGGACCGCACCAGAACCAGGTCCACACGCGGCCCGGCTGGCGATCAGGTCAAGCAGCAGCCAGCTGCATCGGCACAGGCACCGCCTGCCCCGAGCCGCGTCATTGGTGAAGGTCGTCCGTCTGTTCCGCCCAAGGCCCTTCCTGCTGCCGTCCCGCCCAAGCACTTCGCAGCAGCTGCGCCTCCTGCACCAGCTGCTGGCTATCCTCAACCTGTTCCGAAGCCAGGCTCGTCGAGGCGCACGCACGCCGAGGAGGCCTATGTGACATACGAAGCAGGTACAAAGCAGGTCCATTTCATGAGGGATGCTTGCAGCCTCATTGGATTTCCCTTTCTTTCCACAGCTCATGCACACTGCCGTTCGCGCAGGTTATGGCTTTGCCCGCGGTCCCGGCCTCAATCAGTTCAGTTGCCTTTGCTGTACCTCCCACAGCGTCCGCCGGGCTCCCTTTACAGCCTTCCGATTTCTCAGTAGGAGAGACCGCCGTGGTTCCAACCTCGGCCGTGTCAGCCAAAATTTTTCCACCCCTAATGGATGCAGCTTCCAATCACTCTTTGTCCTACAGCCCTAGCATTCCCGTGCATAACCCTTTCACGCCCAGGCCTCCACTTGTTCCATCCTCAGTCCGTGTGAGCCAACTTCTTTTCCACCCCAAATGGATGCAAGTGCACCTTTGCTCCTGTAGCTCTGTCATTCTAGTGCAGCGCTCTTGCACGCTCAGGTCTCCATGTGTGCCTGCCTCAGTCCGTGCGAGCCAATTTTTCCGACCCAAATGGATGCCGCTTCAGAAGTGCACCTTTTATCCTGTAGCTTTGGCCTTCCAGTGCAGCGCTCTCACACGCACAGGTCGCTCAGGTCTCCATTTGTGCCAGCCTCAGTCCGTGCGAGCCAATTTTTCTTACCCAAATGGATGCCGCTTCAGAAGTGCGCCTTTTGCTCCTGTAGCTCTGGCATCCCAGTGCAGCGCTCCTGCACGCTCAGGTCTCCGTTTGTGCCAGTCTCAGTCCTTGCAAGCCAATTTTTCCGGCCCAAGTGGATGCCGCTTCAGCAGTGCACCTTTGATCCTGTTGCTCTGACATTCCAAAGCAGCGCTCTCGCACGTTCAGGTCTGTAGTCTCTCGGTACCACTCGGCCAGGAGATTGCGCTTCGGCGCTTGCTTTTCACTGCACATACCTTGATCATTGCCTCCCTCAAGGAGGAAGTGGCCCGTGCGAGCTCAGCGTCCGATGTGGTGAGGAAACTTCCGCCAGTTGAACGGGAGTCGCGCCTCACCAAGCTTCGAGAGAAGCTTCCTGGCATTGACCTTACACGCCATCAAGAACCGTCCTATGAATTGGTTGACGCTTTCAGCGCCATGTTGGAGGCCCGCCCCGTGCGTTGGGTGCCGTTTCACAAGTGCACCAGCCGCGAGCAGGAGCTGTCGGCTTGCTCGTACAATAAGGAACTCCAAGTCATGCAAAGCCATGATGGCAAGCTTTCCTTGAATGGAGGGTCAGGCCTCCCGCCATGCCAACGTTTCGGACGGCCCAAGCCATGTCCAGACGTGCAGCAGCGGCTGAAATCGCCGGCCTCGCCACCTTCGACGCCTTGCAGAAGTGGCACACGTACCTCCTCAATACTCTTACACAACAGCCTCCACAAGGTTTCACACCGGTTGCTTTGGAGCAGCTCACGGCAGCAGACAAGGAGCTGTGGATGGGCGTATCCCACAAGGTGGGTGCGTCCTTGCCGAGTGATAATGATTTCCCTGTGGACCAGGCCATCCAGGAGCTCATGCTCACGCCGCCCGTTGCGATCCCTCGGCCTTCGCGCGCCGTCCCTGAGCGCGTCAATCGGCAGGGACCTCCCAAAGGTTCACCCAAAGGGCGTGGCAAGTTCCCCGCCAAGTCCAAGGGCCGTGGCAAGCCCCAGTTTTCCGGCACCCTTGCAAAGAGGGCCGCAACGTGCAGGGAGAGTTGCTCTGCTGGAATTACAACACGGAGAGGCCATGCCAGAAGAAGCCGTGCCAGTTGAAGCATCAGTGCATGAAGTGCTTTGGGCCTCACCCCTATACCTTGCGCACAGTCCTGTGACCCGAGCGCGAGCCGGCCAATTCCGCTAATGCTATGGCTAGCAGTGGGTCATTCAGTTTCGGCTCCGCTGCAGAGCCCCTTTTGCCGACACCATCCTTTTCTTTCCCAAGTCAGCCAGCCGCCTCCTCTTTTCCTTTTACAAACGAACCGGCTCCTACGCGCCCCTGTGCATCCTACCACCTCGCGAGGTTTCCCACACCCCTGTGCCTGCTGGGTTCGCCCCTGTGCTGCCCAGCGCTTCTCCCCGAGAAGCTCTTCCCAAGGCCCCTGTGCCTGCTGGGTCTGCCCCTGTGCGCCCCAGCGCTTCTCCCCGAGAAGCTCTTCCCAAGGCCCCTGTGCCTTCTGGGCCCCTGTGCGGCCCAGCGCTCCCCTTGCGGGTGCCTTTCCCTGCGCACCCCGCCGTTCCTCCGGTCGCAGTTTCCTTTCACGGTCATACTTCGGGCACACTGACTCCAGCGCCCTGTGCCCAGCCTTTCACCGGGCCTTGCCCAGCCTTCGGCCTCCGGCCTTGAGGATCTCGCTTCCTCGGCCAGTCCCTCTGTTTCCGCACCTGCCCGCAGCCCTGAGGGCCGCGCACCCTGTGTGGTAGAGATCTTTGCAGGTTCGTGCAACTTTTCTTCCACAGCCGTTTTCAGTCAGTAGCAGTGGATCGTGTCCCAGCAAAGCGGTGGCATGTGTTGCAGTTGGACTTGCGCGAGCCTGGCACCCAACAGTTGCTGCTCAGCACACTCAGGTGCTTGCTGCCGGCCCTGGTGGTGCTTGCACCCCCGTGCGGCACTGCTTCCCGGGCGAGGGACATTCCAGCTTACAGCAATGGGAAACGCTTGCGAACCCGCTCTGTTCGGGCCAGCATCCAGACGGTTTGCCTTCACTTCGAGGCCATGACCTCGCTAGGGTGACCAGTGCCAACAGCCTTTACGCGTTCACGGCCGCTGTCGCTGGCGTGTGCAGCCAGCACGGCATACCGTGGCTCTGCTCGTTATCTGTGGGACACTTCCATGATGAGCGCACTCTCTGAGCATTTGCAGACCGAGGTCCACTTTTGCGCCTATGGGGGTGCTCGCCGCAAGCGCACTGTCCTGAAAAATACTCCCGCCTGGTTGCAGAATCTTTGCCGCACTTGTGACGGCAATCATTCCCATGCCCCGTGGAAAGATTCCTTGGGCATTCACACCGCCGAGGAAGCCGCTTACCCACTGCCTTCTTGCCAAGCCATTTGCCAATGTCTGAGGGACTCTTTGCCTCCGCACAGCCGCTCCCGGCCGGTGTTTGTAGGCCAGGCACTACCGCAATGGAGGGATGATGCACTATTCCTTCGAGCTGCAGTGAAGTTTCAGCCTCGCTCGTGGGTATTTCCAAATTTACCGTCTCCCTTTGATTGCAGTTGTTCCCGCATTTTCGACACAGCGTGGCTTCGCGGCAAGCGGCTACCGGCAGGCCCTTGGCCAAAGGGCTCCGTGCTGCCTTTGCACCCGCCAGAAGCTGCTCAAGGTCAGTTTTGGGTTGCCTGCCCCAAGGACCCTGTGCAGCACATGCATGCTATGAGTGGGGTACAGCACCCAGCCAACATGTTGCCCCCTCTTGGCCGATTTCTGGAGGAGGCCGTCGATTTCGTTGCAACATGTACCACACATGATGCCCTGTCCTTGTGGGCAGTGAGGCTCAAATCCTTGCTTCAGCTGGCCGAAGAGTTTGCTCCGCGTCAGAAGCGGCTGCTCGCCTCGTGCGATGCTCATGTTGCTCGCATCAACGCCAAGAAGCGCACTGTGCTGCTCAAGCACGCCTTGCAGTCAGTTGGTTATCAGGACATTGCTGACGAGCTGGCTGCCGGTTTCCCATTGTTTGGGTGGCTGCCTGAGTCAATGGAGGTGTTCAGGCATCCACAGCCACCTGCGGTGGACATTGCCTCCTTAGAGCGCATGGCCCCAGCTTTGCAGGCCCGCGCCTTGGCACGTTGTCAGCCTACAGATGATCCAGCAGCTGACCAGACACTTTTTGACACTACACTTACGGAGTTGGGGCTGGCTCGATGGGCCCTTCCTGGCCCCGGACGTGCCAAGAACTTCCGTCAGCAGCCCGCGTTTCTATGTTTTGCAGTCTGACAAATGCCGGCCTATTGACGACTTTACGTCAATCTTTTGAATTCTGCCGTCGGTTCAGCCAATAAGGTCGTCCTGCATGACACCGATTTTATCGCTGCTTTGCTCAAAAGATGTTGCAGCTACAATGAAGTGCCCTGGCGTGGACGCGCCTTCGACCTTCAAGACGCATACCGTCAGCTGGCGATTGCGCCTGCGCACCGGGCACACTCGTTCATTTGCGTGTACGAGCCCATGCATGGCCCGAGGTGCTACCGTATGCTGACTATGCCACTTGGCACCTCGGCCTCTGTTTACGCCTTTTTGCGCACTAGCTTAGCCATTCATGCGCTTGGCGCTCGCCTTTTTCGCCTGCCCTGGACTTGCTTCTACGACGATTTCCCGACAGTGGTGCCCGAGCCACTCGCCAACGCTGCCACGCACCTGATCAGGTCCTTGTTCACCTTACTGGGTTTTCAGGTCAGTGGCAAGAACCCGCCGTTTGCAGCAGTGTTTCAGGCGCTTGGGGTTGCCTTCAACCTCACGCGAGCAGTTTCCGGGGTCTTCGAGGTGGCAAACACCGAGGCCCGAATCCATCTCCTGGCTTCTAGCTTGCAAGAGCTTTTGACAAGCCATTCCCTCTCACCCAAGGAGGCTCGCAGATTGAGAGGCCGCATGCAGTTTGCGCACGGTCAATTATCGGGACGATACCACTCGCAATGCCTCTCATCTCTACATGAGCTTTCTGCCCTGGCACCGGGCTCTCGAGCCCCTCCGTCACTTGTGAGGATTTTACAGCGCTGTTTGCAGTCTCTTGTCCATTCCATGCCAAGAGCAGTCAGCAGCAAGGACCGCCTCGTTTGGCATCTTTTCACAGATGGTGCCTTAGAGGCTTCCAAGCCCTCCATAGGAGGCGTCCTCGTGGACTTCTTTGGGCAACCCCGCTTTCACTTTTCTTTTGAGCCCCCGGCTCTTTCAGTTCTTGCGACCTTTGGATCTCACTGCATTTTGCACCTCGAGATCCTTCCCATTTTGGTGGCACTTCACCTCTGGCCAGACCTGCTCTCAGGCACGGCCATTTTCTTTCATGTGGACAACGAAGCTGCACTTCATTCTCTCATTCGCATGTCCTGCGACAACCATGCGGCCGACCAGCTTGTCCAACACTTCCTACGCCTTGAGCAACGGATGACCTTCGATACATGGATCCACCGGGTCCCTACCGAGGTGAATGTTGCCGACGCCCCCAGTCGAGGCGATGAAACTCAGTTACTTTTCTTTCGATCCCAGAAGTCCCACGTTACACCAAGCATTTGGAACAGTCTATGGAGCGGTTTCTTTCCCTACGCATGAAGTGCACATATTGCCCTTTCATGCCTTTCTTCACACGTATTCGTTTGCCGTTTCCGTCCGTTTGTGCCGCCTCAGGTCACTACACACGGTCGAGCACTCAGTTTACAGGGGGTGCGTGCGAGTTCTCGACATGGGGCGCTTGCCTGCCCTCACCCCCTGTGGCCTTCTTGGGGGACCCCCCTCTTTTCGGGTGTGAACCCTTTTCTCCTTTTGGGGGCCCCCCCCTTTCTGAGAAGGACCTTTCCTTACCCTTGATGCTCTACCCCGTGTGCTGAAAAGGAGTGCTTGCGCTCAAGGTTCCCTTGTCAAGTATTGTTGAGAGACTCAAGCTGCTTAAGGGCACCAGGTATAATGTGGTGAGCGTGGGTTCCAGCAGCACCTTGCCCAGGGTGGCCAGCGTGAAAATTATGCAGTTTTGGCGGCTTTTTTGGCAAAAAAACGCAAAAGAATAGGGGACTATAAGCTGATGTTCCTTACTACTGACTCCAAGCTGGCCGTCCACTGGTAGCTAAGCAGGCAGGGCGTGCAACGCTTAAGGCCGTTGCCGGTTCTGGTTGGCGGCTAAGTGGCGCGCAAGGTGATTTGGAGGCGATCTAGTTGGTTGTAAAGACGTCCTGGTTCGGATCCGTCCGGTTGGCCAGCAGCGCGCCCGCACGTCGTGTTCTGCGCGCTTGCCGTGCGGTACTGCCGTGCGGTAGTTGCCAACAGGGCGTCCGGCCTGCAGCCAAGATGGCGCTGGTCGTCTTGGCGTTCTGCACCGTTTCTGTTTGGCAGTACCAAGCGTTCACTTGTGCCGAGGTGGCAGCAGCCGCAAGGGCCGCGTCCGCCGCCGCAATAAAGTAGCAGTCGGCCGTAATGCTCAGCGTGTCGGCGCCGTTGGCCAGCGCAGCAGAGAAAGAGCTTTAAGATGCAGGTTGCGAACAAGGCCGGCGCCGCCGAAAAGCTGCAGAGCGGCAAGCAAGAATTGCCTTGCGGTCTTGCTGGCGGAGAGCGTGGCGTACAAGACTAGCAGCGTTGCGTTGGCGCGCCCTGGAGCGCCAAGCTGGCAAGTAAGCAGGTCTTGGCAAGACCCAACAGGGCATTTGCTATCTTAGTGTCCACCTTCAGCGGCGTGCCCAGCCCGTTCCACCGTAAGAGCAGAGCGGCCAGCGCGGTGGCGTCCGCCTTGCCGACGGGCTGCCGTAGCAAGCTGCCGCTGTCTTAGAGTCCACCTTAGAGGAAGTGTCAACGGCCGACTGCAGGGCGTACGCAGTCGCGCCGCCTTGAAGGCCTGCAGGGCCAAGATGAAGGCAAACTTAAGGCCAGCTGCGGGGACACAACGCCTAGAAGAGCGTTTTAGTGTCGACCTCCAGCTGCGTGGCTGGTCCACTACCGTCTTAAGGTAGTTGGCGGCCGCCGCGGCCAGCGTGGCGTTGTTAGTCAAGGCAATAAAGCCGTTTATGCCGCCGTGGTGCTGGATTTCCACCTTCAAGTCCACGCCGTGGTTACCACGCCCTCTAGCACGTCGAAGGCCAACTGGTTTGCCTTGTTGGAGAGACTTGTGACTTGGAAGACGGGAGATTTCTGGTGCAGGTTTGACACATACACGGCAGGCGCTCCCCTTGTACAATTGGCGTTTAAGCTGGGAGTTATGCGTATCTACGGGAAAAAGCCAGCGCCTGGTGCTCTG
Source organism: Effrenium voratum (assembly GCA_963377175.1). Taxonomy (NCBI): domain Eukaryota; class Dinophyceae; order Suessiales; family Symbiodiniaceae; genus Effrenium; species Effrenium voratum. The sequence continues at coordinate 1,713,863 of CAUJNA010003527.1, read as the reverse complement.
CATTTACAAATCTTGAAAGGAGTCAAAAGAAGCAAAATAATCCGAATTGCGGCGGAAACCATTGTGCGCGGGCAAACTTGCGCACGTGTTTGTGCAAAAACGCAAAAACCGATAGGCCTAAGTCCCTTACTGCTGTCTGACCGAAAAGAACAAGGTTTTCAGGAATTTGGGAAATTGGCCGTTTTGCGCTCTTTTTCAGTCCAAAAGGTGACTTAGGCGGACTTCTTTGGTGACAAGCTTGGCAGGATGGGAAAAAGGTTGTTTTGGCAGCTTTTTCGCCTTACCGCTGATCACCATGTGGCTGGGTGTAGGGCTGGCGGGATGTGGATCCGTGCGCTGGTGCCCAACCAGTTGGACTAGTAAGGAAGAAGCCTGATGTGCCAGAACCAGGAGGCGAGCCGCCTTGGCATGGTCTTGTTTGCTTTTCGGGTTTCTTGGTCCCTTTTTCCTTCTTCTTGGCAACTACGGCTCACAGCGCGCCAGTATTAAGAAGCAGTGGAGGCGCGTTTCCATAAAGCCGCGCGCACGGAGACACAGCTTTTGGCGCACGCTTTCTCAAGATCAACGTGGAAGGTAGGGCGCTCACTGCAAGCTGTGCGTCGCAAGTGCTCAACGCCAAAGCACTTGACCAGCAAATTGCCAACATGCGCCTGACTCAGCCAGACCCAGCTCTTTCACTCCCACAGTCACAACTTCAAAGCTCCTGCGTGCAGATCGACAAATCTGGGGCAACATCATCAACCTACTGCAACGCAAATGGTCCATGTTGACAATGCGTTCCATAAGCTCACGCATGGCCGCATGAAAATACACTTGCTGCTCATGCTGCGCCCGAAAACCAGCCGACAGCCTGCGGCACCTCCGCTTACCAAGCGACAGCGTAACCAAACGCGACCTAAACGCGCAGCTTCTAAGCCGCGCAAAGCCAAGCCGCTCCGGCAGATTTCAACACAAATTGGCAAATCCGACAACTGCCAGTTCGCGCATGTTGCGGGTTGCCAGCAGGCACATAGCGCCTCCCAGCATTCCCCAATCGCACATGACACAGTCAGAAGGCTGTTCCGGCATGCGGCTTGCTGTCAAACGCGGAAGTATTTCCGCGGCTAAGCTGATCAGCCCACACGTTGCGCTTGCCTGCATGCGCAAGGCTAGCGCTGACCATTTGTGCTTGTAAGCCTACGCTGCGATGAGTTGCACAAAAATTTGCAGAGGCCGTGCCGTAGTAAACAGTTTGTTCACTCCAGCCTTGCATGCAGTGTTGTCCGTACCGGACGGCATGCAGAGGCCGTGCGCTGCTTGGCCTTTGGTAGCCCAGGCGACGCGCATGAGCGCAAGCTAAACCAAAGCAAGCCATATAGCGTTGGGCCTCTTTGCTAAGGCATGGGCACTGCTGTTGTTGGACATTGTAAAAGTCCCACGTTTCTGCAAAGACGGACCGGTGGATTATGAGCCAGCCGCCTATGCCCACTGCGGTGCCTTCGGCGCATCGTCTGCTGCTGCTTACTGTGCAACAGGCATCCAACTGCTTTAAAACATTGCAGAAGCCTTCGATATTGGCTCTGCTTGTTTTGGACAAACGTGTGTGTTTGGCAGCGGGGTCTGCCACGCCACCCACGCTGCTTTTGGCTGGGCGCTACACTTGTCTGCAGAACGGAGAGTACAAGCCGTGTTCGCTTGGGCGCGCCTGAATTTGCTTGCGGCCTTAAAGTCAAAGCTAGCGCCTATAAAGAAGTTATGCGTCTCTCCCGGCATGAGTGCAAGGCGAACATCGGATGCTCGGACCACCCACCATTTTGAAAGTTCTTGTTCTAACAGGGCGGACACTGTATCGGGCTTCCCTCCCTTCCAGTTGCCTGTGCATTCTGTAAGCTTGTAAGGCAAGTCTGCATTTTTCTCTGGGCGGCCACTGCATGCTCCGCGGCAATTCTGAGACACGCCCGTCACAAACTTTGAGTCTGGTGGAACGTACCGTCGGGTCACGTCTAACTTTGAACGCACAATGCTTGACCACGTTTGCGGCTAGGCTCGTGGGGTATTCTGCCGTTAACTCGGAATTAATCTGAGCTGTTGCGCACTTCCGCAATGCTAGCGTGCCTAGTTGGGTGATTGCAGCGGGCTGCAACATGCTGGATGCATGGGTTGTTACACCGAAGCACCCAATTTTGCAAAAGGCGTGTTGTGCTTGGACGCACGCCCTTGAAAAGTTTTAAAGGCGCTGAATATTTTCTGGTTTGAGCCATGCCACGCTGGAAGGCGGTTGTTCAAACACTGCCACGCCGCCTTAAGTGGCTACAGCTTTAAAAAGTTCACGGCTTCACCTACGGTTTTCCGGCTTTGCGCTACGCGTAATTTTTCCTTGGGAACAGGTGTGGCAATTTTCTGCGGGAGTGCGTAAAGCTTTTTAACCCCCTGGGCGGAGTTTTAGCCTGCTGTACTTCTTACACGGCGGAGCAGGAAATGAGACTTGCCACTTCTAACCGACCAGGATATGCGCATTAGCAGCTTGAAATATGCGTCGTCCCGGGCGTTATGCTCTGAACTGGCGTTAAGGTCAAAAGACTCAAAGCGCGAAATCGCTTGTTTGCGGCTGCTGAGATGTGTGTGCCTGCGAAAACATCCAAGAGAAAGCCTCCCTTGGGGTGCGTAGACACCTGTTCACCGGTTGTTCGAGCAGTGTGAAAAGCTGTTTTTGCACGCTTGGCCGGCAGGTTGTGTTCCAACGTTGCTGGGCCAGTTTGCTTGCAGGCGGATGCGTAAAGCGGCAAGGGTGGACCGTGCTGAATGTTGCCGGCAGCACTGTCCGGAGGAGCAGCTTGCTTTTGTTTTTGCCGCATGATTCCATAAATCCGCGCTGTCATTGCCGTCCGACGCACCGTGGCCCAGAAGTGCGTTGCAAACGATCTGAAGAGGGGGCAAAAGTTTTGGCCGTTTGCTTGGAACTCTGAGTGGAGGCATTTGAGAAGGTCCGCAGGGGGTGCAGACACGGGGAAAGGACACGCACTGTTTTTCCCCCTGCACCCCCGAGCCTTAACTTCCAAGCTTATAAAGAAAAAGAGCGAGCGCGCCCTTTGTCGGTCGTCTCTTTTGTCTCTTGATGCATGGTCCCTTACGGATTGAGGCAGTGATCAAGATTCTATTTTCATTGTTCCTTATGTTTTAATTTTGATTGAATCTCGGACGCGTAGCCGTTTTCCTGCTTCAAGCCACGCTTTAGGGTGCAACCCTCTTTTTGCGCCCTCTCACCCACCCTGTCACAGCTCAGGTAAATCCTCCAGGGCCCAGCCGCAGCTGGTGCCCCAGAGGCCAGCGCATGGCAGTCCTTAGGCGCCGCGCTCGCCGCCGCATGCAGTCACTTCCTCGGCAGGTCCCACTGCACCCCTGTGCGGAGAGCCTTCTCAAATGCCCCCGCGGTCAACAGAGCGTGTTCGACCAAGCGCCAGGTGTCTTACCTGTGAGGCGTTAAACAATCGAAGGCATTTGGTTGCTGTAGGATGCTCTGCTGGTGGGCTTGCGACACACAATGCAAGGCTGAGGCATGCCGAGGCAGTGACTGCATGCGGCGGCGTGCGATCGCGGTAGCGGCGCACACTTTGTCGGTCGTTCTCTTTTGTCTCTTGATGCATGTTCCCTTACGGATTGAAGCAGTGATCAAGATTCTAACTAACAAGTTTTGGGAAATCTCGGATGGACCACTTGGATTCTATATAAGGGAGTATTTCATTCAAGGGAAGTGAAGTTTCACCCGACGGGTTTGACAAATAATTACATCGGGAGATTTAGCTTAAGAGATCTGAATACCATACTTAAGCCAAGAGGCTTGGAAACTAAACCTTCAAGAGCTTTCTAAAAGATTTGGTTCTTGGAATTGAGAGGTTTAGCTAGGCGGTTTGGACATTTTATGCGAAGCATATATTTAAGAGGTTTGGAAATGAATCAAAGAGGTTAGGAAGTCTTGTCGAAAAGACTTGAATCTTCAATGTAGAAGGCTAGGAGAGAAACTCTTTTATTCAGCATCTGCGAGACTCAGAGATTGAATGCGCGTGTTGGATAATACAATTCAGACGCTTTGGCGTTGGAAGAACACTCATTCAATCAAGCCGCCACGACCTTTCCAAGAATTGAACGATGCGGAGCTAAATTTGTTTTCCCAACACTAAGGCTGACTGAGGATATCCAAAGCCATGTTAATAACTGCTTTCAGCGAATGCGCAGCTGTTTTATCAAGCTACAAGATGCAGCAGAAGATTCTGCTTTGCAGTCACGATATGTATGAAATGATTTTTGCATAATGAGACACACATGATTCTGATTGAGGATAAAATAACTTAAACATATATAATCATACATATTTAAGTATATACGTAGTATGCCTTGTTACTTTGTAAGCAACGGATTTGAAGTGCCAATGACTGATGAAGCCTTTGACCTTCTTTGGATCAGGTTTAGAAACACAGACCTGACTGACAGCGAAACGTCTTCTTCATTTGGATCAGTCGAATGCTGGATGGAGGAAACAGGACGACGGATCCTACAACAAGAAGCCGAACAACGCAAACTACTTCAAAACGTATTACCAGGGAAAAACGAAGCAAGCTTGTGTATGCGATGTATGCGGCTCTGATGTAAGTTGCAAATTGAACTTGGCGAAGCGCAAGAGAACGAAGAGGTTCTTAGTGTGAGCTCATGACATACAAGAGAAAACATATCATACAATTGCTTAGGGTTTTCTTTTCCCTTGTGTTTAGGGCATGTTGTGAATCTACCTACGCGGTGGCCGTTTTGCTCCTAGCCTTGACCCAAACTTGCTGTTTCATTTGAAACGAAACTGGAAACGCCGCCATGGATGCCTTGCTGTGTTTTGGAGTGTGCCTCGCCATTTACACAGCCCTCGTGTCCGGCATCACTTGCCTTGCAGTTTGGTGCTTGTTGGACCAGCGCCGCAAAGCTTTGCCGTGGCAGTCGGGCTTTCAGCCGCTGCCACGCCCTGGGCCTATTCACATTCTGCCCAAACGCAAGGTTTTTCACCATCGGCGCTGCCACCACCTGGCACAGCGTGATGCCACTGCCTTCGCGTTTCAGCCCTGCGACAATTGTGTCAGCCTTTGGTGATGCACTCGCAGCATGCAGACGCCATGCCTGGTGACAGCCTTGCCTTCCTTGCCGCTTGCTAATGTAAAAAACCGTGACAATGCACTTGGAACTTGAGCCCATGTGCACCTTGCATTAGTGCGCTTGCTTTGCAACAATGAATTTCACCAACCGCGTCAGCATTCGCGAGCCTTTTCAAGCCTATTGCATTGCGCGCCTTGCCTTCAGCTGCTGCCTTGATACCAAGTGTCTTGGCAAATTAAGGCTCCTCCGGGACCTTCGCAAGGCGCAATGCCTTGCTGTGAGGGCCCAGCCCTAGACAGAAACGCACTTCCCCTCTGCGTTGTTGCCTGTACCAACACCGCGTGTTGGGTACAAGCCCTGTGATTCAGGCGCATCAGTCATGACCAGTCATGCATTTTTGAGTCCGCTCTTGAATCGCTTTTTTCGGGCTTGCTGCCTTGACACCGCGTGCCTTGGCAATTAAGGCTCCTCCGGGACCTTCACAAGCCCTGTAATTCAGGCGCATCAGTCATGACCTCAGTCATGCATTCTTGAGTCCGCTCTTGAATCGCATCCCTCCGGGGTTGCAGCCATGACACCGCGTGCCTTGGCAAGTAAGGCTCCTCCAGGACCTTCACAAGCCCTGTGATTCAGGCGCATCAGTCATGACCTCAGTCATGCATTCTTGAATCGCTTCCCTCCGGGGTTGCAGCCATGACACCGAATGCCTTGGCATGTAAGGCTCCGGGACCTTCACAAGCCCTGCGACTCAGGCACATAACTGATACCAATTTGCATTAGGCGCATAGTGACCTACTTTGCGTTCACACTTGGCACTTGGTCGCAGTTTTAGCCTTGCATCACTGCCACAGTGCTCATTCACACTCCGACCCAACGCCTTGCCTTCAGTGCCATGGAGTGTGAGGACACCTTAGACGCCACCCACACCACAATAGCCAGAAGCTATTTAGACCTTGAGGTCATGATGGACGAATTCTACACGGTCCTTCTCCGCATTATGTTCTTTTGCCACGTCACCGCCGTATGCCTTGTTGCATTGACCCTGCTCGAAAGCATCCGTGCCTTGTCGTGCCTTGTGGAGATTGTGCAGCGCTGGTTGTCCTTCGCGTACTACGCCCTCGCATGCTGGGGCACTGCAGTTTGCCGTAAAACAACAACGTGCCAGCTGCGCAGACATGATGCGCATGCTTGATAACCTTTAAGCTGCCAACGTGGAGATGCCCCCGCCAGGTCAGTGCAGACCGGTCAGAGCCCCAGCAACAACCTTGCCCTTGCACTTACCACAGCTTGCTTGGACACCGTAGCCCTTTCGCTCAACACTTTGTGATGGCGCCTGCGCCTACAGACGTTGGAGCAATGGATCAGCCTGCTTGCATACTGGGCAGTTGCGGGCAACGTAAGATTGCCCTGCTGAATCACCTTCGCCTTTACTTGGACTTCATCATCATGCGTACTGGCCTTCACGAGGGCTCAGTACACTTTGCCCGCCAGGTCTTTACGGTGAACAGCCTGGCCAAGTTCGCCAATCAGCCAGAGGCCTTCTGACAGCTGCCAGTGATCCTAACTTCAGGAACTTCGCAATGCAGCGCCACTGGCATGAGCACTCTGAAACCGCCTTAGTCTCGCTTTTGCATGCCTGCACTGCTCCTAAAACAATCAGCCTTTTGAATGCTGTTTTATCGAGCCTTGAAGACCTCGAATTCATCATTGCGCGCCTTCAGACGGCATTGCCCGCATTGCCAGCCTTGGAGACCCACGCTCACGAACCAGTGGACCTTACTTCACAAGGCTCACAGGACTAAAAAAGAGCAGTTTTGCGCATTTGTTAATGCCTACATTGACCTTCAGTGCCAGCTAGTCAACTCAGGCATTAAAATTCTGCCGCAGCCTTGGTCCTGCACGTGTGTCACACTCATGCCTAATCAACAGTTGCCCTGGATTGGCGTGCTTGACAGGCTCGTGCTGCGCGCCTCCAGCAGCCCTGTCATCACGTGCCCCAGACTTGCAGAATTGTTTGTGCACTCGTTTTGCCGCCATCGCATTGTGTTCGCAGCCATTTAGCAGTGTGCTTTCACGCCACGCTCCTGCCTGGCCACTCTCGCCCTCGGCATGCCGGACCAGGTGCCTTCATCAGTGCCAGACTTGATGGGCATAGTCTCCAGCATGACAGAGAAGAACCAAGCCGCCTTATCTGCCATGCTGTCAGTCCTGCGTGATCGGGCGGCCTTGGGATCCTCGTCGCCTTTGCCAGAAGCTGCCCTTCCCACTGACGAGTCTTCAACCTTGCCGCCTGACACGCAGGAATCTCCAGAGCCCTGCACAGAAGAACCGCCCTTAGTGAATCCCTTCAATCCCAACCGGGCTGAATTTTTTTGTATCAGCCCTTCATCAGCAAGAGTGAGAAGCCTTGGGCCGACCAGCTTACGCCCGAGCTGCCTCCTGACCCCGCCGTCAGATACGGCAACCGCACCAGAGATGCCGCAAGACGCCCTGCCAGCAAAAGGGACCGTCCCAACTGAGGTACCCAAGCCAAGACCTTCGCCTTTGAACCTGCAGTGGCCATTGCCACGCGACGCCCTGCCAGCAAAGCAGGAGGCCGTCCCCAACAAGCTGCCCAAGCCAAGCCCTTTCCGTCTGTGCCCCAGCCCAAGGCAGCCTTGAGCCCTCCTTGTGACTGGCCACCGAACCCATCATCAGGGTTCCACGAGCCCAGGCCCGACTTGCAGCATATGGGCCTTTCGCCAGACACGCCTTTGTACGCGTGGGGCGGCAGCTGGTGGATGAACTACTGCGACTTGCCCTTCGGTAGCCCTCCTGCGTGTGCCACACGGATTAGCGAGGACCATCACTCCTTCAGCATCAACTCCTGCTGGAAACGCAACGAGCGGCAGTCTTACCGCAAGCCTTCACAGCCCTGGCCAAAGCCTACCCAGCCGCAGGAAAACACACGCACCATTGCCCAGCTGGAGCAACGTGCGCAACTCCCCACCATGCGTTTGCCCTGCACGATGAAGGCTGCGCGGGTGGGCGGGGTCGCCAAAGCGTGGTACCTGGACGATCAGTCCAGGTTGTGCTGCGCATTGCCTTGTGCGTCATCGCCCTGCCCGTTTCATTCCGCCTGCGGCCGCATCATCAATGACAGGATTCCCCTGTTAGAAGATACGCGCACCTCGCGCACTGCAGCCGGTGCTATGAAGCCTTGCAACCGAACATAGCCATGTACTAAAGCCTTGCACTGTGCCATCGACTGCGCTATTCAGCTTCATGAGGGCCGCGCAGTGCATTCACTTCCGTTTCTTCAAACAAGTGGCGTGTGATCAGTGTAGCCCTCTGCTTTGTTGCACCCACTGCGCAACAAGTGCACACCGGCACATTGCGCTGGCCCTCATCATGACAGGCCCACACACAGCAGTTGCAACGGAAAAAAGCAGGAAGCGTGTGTGCATTGCCTGCTGGCCCAACCTTGCAGCCTGCACAGTGATCCTCCCCATGCACAGGTGCACCGATGAGCCTTCATGTCAGCATCTCAGAGGGTCGCCTGTGCTGCCACCCACTTGCCATGACTGCATTTAGGCTCAATGCCTTATCGTAGTAAGCATTTCTGGGGGAGAGCATTTTCATTTCCCCCCGATGGCCTTTCAGAAGAAATGGCAGAAGACCACCCGGCCTTCAGCTCAGACGTGTCATCAGGCCCCACCTTCCTCAGGCTGGGGGGAATGTGCGCAAAGATGGGCCATGGCTGCAGTAGGGATATGCACCTTCATGCGATGGAGAGGCCAATCGCAAGGGCCAGCACGGCCATACCATTGGACGACTTGCTCACCGGGTGTGCGCACGCCCAGCAAATGCCACCGATGCGGCTTCGCCAGGGGCCACAGCCAAAGCCAAACCGGCGCTTAACCAAATAGCCAGCAGGCCCTCGCACAATGACCACAGCAGCCGGGCAAGACCTTACCCTGTGCGAGCACATGTGAGTGACCTCCGCTTCCAGCTAGCGAGCCATCCAGCACTGCCTGCGTCCTAGGTTGCCCAATTCCTTTTCCATTGAGATCCTGGGTGGAACCGTATTCCTGCCCCGCCGACAACGTTGAGGGTCCAGAATCCAGTGTGGCAGCAGCGCGCCTTAGGCAGAGTGCCATCGGTTAAGCATGAGCTCAGCGACGCCTTCCAAGCCTGCTGCCAACTCCAGGTTGCCATGCATTCAGCCTGACCAAATAGCATCGTGGGCAGAGCGCTTGCCACCCAAGCTCACATCCGAACGCGTGTCCAGCTGTCGTGCAAACCTTCAAGTCCAATTACTCGGGTGAGCTGCTGGACGCTGACACTACCATCCATCCGCCTTCTCAGCCTGGTGCACGAGGGCCTGAAGCCCGGGCAGTCCCTGAAGTGGGTGCCCTGGCAGTATCGCCTTTCA
>CAUJNA010003527.1:1679337-1696837 GCA_963377175.1 Effrenium voratum | reverse complement strand
CCAGGCGCCATTTTGGTACCTTTATTTGAGCCACGGCCAAATAGGAAAGGGGTGATCTTGAAAGGTTCAGATTTTGAATCCTGCCCAAAGCACAGAGCCCGTGTCCGCATCGAAGCTTCGTCCGCTTCCCTCACTTCTTGCAGCCGAACTCCCTAGAGCTCTGTGCAACTTCAGCCCTGACCAAGGCTTCATGCTGCAGCATCGGGTCCAGAGGCTTGTTGGGGGAGCAGACAAGGAGTGCAGCAGTTTTGTTGCTTGTCGCTTTGAGCTGACTCGGGTCCAGAGGCGAGAGCCAGAGTCCATGGATGATTCCAGCTAAAAGTCGCCTGGTCGCCTGAAACCCGACTTTTGCGATGTTGTTTTTGTGTGGCAACGACCGCCAGGTTCATCGGCGATGCTGGGCTAGCAAGGGCTGAAGTGTGTTTCGCGCAAGGCGTGTGGCATTGCCAGATCTAGAGTTGGAAGTCTACTCCTTCCAAGGCCTGTGTGGGGCATATGTTATGTAGAAGTTATGCTTAGTTGTCCAGCACCAGGGGGTGGGGGTGGGGGCGGAAGCGATTCCAAGAGGCGCCTTGAGGACGCCAGTAAGCCCCAGAGCAAAAGGTTGGTGGCCTATGCTGGCTGGTTCTGAGGGCTCCTTAAAAGATACATTTTGCCCAGTTGAAACATGTTGCTTTTCCCACCAAGATATAGGGACACCACCATTTACAAGTTGCAATGTTCAGGTGTATAATGTAAGGATTCTGCAGTGAAACAGAACTTTCAGAAGCTCTTGTGGTGAAACAGAACTTCCCGGTCTTGTGGACCAGGCAACACGATGGGATTGACGGGTCGCTGTGAGTAGCGTTAAAACAGGCCTGTGTAGTCCTCTCAGCCCATTACCATTGGACCACTACTTCGCAGGTATCTGAGGATCAGCCCCCAGGAAACAGTTCTTATTGAGCCCTGTAAGCCTTGCCCCTCAGAAACCTTTTTCGTGCCAAGTGTCCATTTAGGGGAGTAGCGGCTTTAGGACCCTTTGGGGACCCGGCTAGCTTGGGAAAATACTGGGACTAGGCTGGGTTATGCAAGGAATAGGGTCTTGGGGTCCCTAAGAACCATGAGGCTCGTTCAAGTTTGACACCTTCACAGCTAGCCCCACCTAAGGGGAGTGCAGAAGAAGGGACTACCCTCCCACCCTGCCACAGCACCTGACAATGGTGCCCTTCGAAATTCATTTTCCTTTGTGGAAATCTCCCGCAGGTGATATGCTCGTGGGAGGGTATTACATTTCAGCTATGCACATCCCACATACTCATCCATGTCCTAAGGGGGGGTCTTAAAAACATTTCACGATGACAACCTCAAAGTGCAGGTTCCCGTGCCTTTGCGGGATCTGTGGCAAATCACAGTCTTTTCTATTGCTTGTTCGGGATCTGGCCATGGGTCAAAAGCCAAATCGTACCCCCAGTGAACATCCGATTCAATCCCCACTCATACCTGCCCGGGGTAGACAATACTAGCAGGGAACAGTATTGTTAATCATTCAGGCTATGGGGTCAGAGATCGTTTGAAGGCGTTTCAAGTGTCGTAGGGATGTCGTGCGTTCAAATTCACCTGTGTCACAACTAAACCCCTCAGCTGCAATCAAGTGCCTAGGGACCAGACCAGACCGCAACCAGAGCCAAGGACAATCATCGGGATTACAGCTTCGTTGAGAAGTATGCTCGTATGGACCAAGCCCCTCGGAAAAGATCTGAGGAGCAAGCCCCACTTTTCATGGCTATTCCCTCGTCGAAAGAGGGCTTCTTTTTTTTTGTTGCCAAACTTAAATTGGCTGTGTCTCTGGACTGAGGAGCAGGCGTATTCCTGGGATGTGGCTGTGGCCTACCATTCCAGAAACAAGGAGGCCTTGCAGCCCTCGGAACCATTTGGCCCAAGCTTCCTGCAGAATCTTTCGCATGCTGACATCAGATGGCTGAGGGCCAAACCCAATGGGATCCCATTTTGGTTGGTAGGTGAATTCATCACCCATTTTAGAACCAATTTGAGTGGTTGGATTGAATCGGATGCTCACTGGGGCGTCGGGATTTTGACCCACCAGAGTGCTTGGCTTGAGTCGTTTGAACCGGTGAGCCGACCGGGAAGAATCGGGGGGACTTAAGCGGAGGCTCTCCAGAGCCTCGCCTCGATGCTCCTGAGCTCGGTGCCCGAGTCCCGGCTGGAACGCTTGGTGGACAGGCACAAGCTCGCCTGGGCGGAGGAGGAGTTGCTGCGGGAGACGCTTCTCGCCATACGGCCATGCCATCATGGCCGCCCTGAGAATAGGGTTAAGAACCAAGTCCCTCGAGCTCCATAAATGTGCGTCAAGTTTTGTTTTCTCAAGGGGCGTCTTTCCCGCCCCCCCCCCCCCCCCCCTCCCCTCGCCCCCTGTGTTGCTTTTGCTTCGCAATTGACCCTGCACCACACACATGCTATTTGGCTCAAGGCCCTATCTTGTAGTACAGTTGCATTCATCCTGCAGCCATTACAAAAGGACCTAGCAGAGCGCCTTGCAGGTATACATCGCACCAGGGACTTCCATTCTCAGTTCCTCCACTATTGGCATGTTGGACTCTCTTGCAGAATAGATCCGGGGACCTACCAATACATTCTCCACTGCCACAAGGTACCTGCTCCCTTCGGGGATACGGTACCCCTGGCAGTGGGTCTCAATAGTGGTAGCGGAGCGGGTTTTCCGTAGAGATCCAAACACAATGTCATCCGATGGAGAAGGCTTCGTGGAAGCCTATTCAAGTGTTGGCCGACAATCCGGCTACGCTGAAGAGACGCTCAACTTATTGATGACCGCCAAGCAGCCGCCATCGTACGACGGAAGAGTCAGCTGGCTTCGATATGAAGAACTTGTAGATGATTGGGTGACCTTCACAACCATTGAAGCATGCAAGAGAGGACCACTCCTCAAGAGCCGTGTCACAGGAGACGCTCATATGTACAAGGCAGTCCTCCAGAACGACCTCTTGCAAGATCCTGACAAAGGAGTCAACTATTTCAAGAACACGCTGAAGAAGTTCTTCCTGAAAGGGTCGATCAACGTGTACTTACACAGACTCGTCAGTTTCTTCAACCACAGAAGCAGAACACCGAGTTTCTCATATTTACATCAAAATTTGAGATCCTCTTGATGAGATTGAAGGCAGCCTGGATGGACCTGATGCCAGTTCATACGGCACAGTCACGAGTTCATAGCTTCAGTCCAAGAGGCCAATGCAAGAAGAATTGCCGCGCACCAGCAAGCCGCTGGCGCACGAGCGCCGCCCCAGACCTGCTGCAGCCAGACAATCCAGAAGTACTCAGACAGTGCCTCACAGGCATGCAGACAAGGCACCGGGACGCACTTCCCCTCAGCGACAACCTCATTGCACAGTTTTTCATAACCCAAAGTGAGTTGTCAGATCAGCAAAGAGAAAGACTGATCAGTGCAATGTCGTTGAGAAGCATCTCGCTTGAGAACTACACCTACGAGATGATGAAAACGCAGTACTACGACCTCTTCATCACAACCGGAACATCCATCCAAGATCCACCCATCCGACCATCCGGAGGAAACCCACATTTTGGAACAAGGAGATTGTGAGGGTGAAGAAGGCTTCTGGGTGGAAGACGAAGAAGGACTGGAAGGTTTTATGTCAACCAACGATGAGGAAGCAAAAAGGGCAGTCACCAACGAGGTGGCTTCAAACCCTTTCGAAAAGGTAGCTCTGGCGGGAAGGCCAATATGGCCAGTGAAAATCAGGATCCCTACGACCAGGCATATAGGGGAAGGCAAAAGAAAGAAGGGAAGGAAAGGAAAATCGAAATTCCAATATCCTTATGATGAAAACAAAGGGTATCCATCCTATGACAATGGCAAAGGAAAAGGCGGACAGGAAAAAGGAAAATCCAAGACGCCGTCGCAGAGAAGACGGAGGAGCAGCCCGCCATGCAGCCGACTGCACCAGCCACAAAGCCTACATATGCCGGTTGGACAGATCAGGATTGGGATCCATCTTGGAATTGGAGGCTTCCATAGCTCAGTTGGTTAGAGCGTCAGGCTGTTAACCTCAAGGTCGGGAGTTCGAGCCTCCCTGGGAGCGTTGTTTGTGTGAGAAAATGCTGCTGTGCCGGAAGTCAAACTTCCGCAAAACGGCGGCTGCGTGGCCAAGTTCCTTTAGGCTCAGCGGTTGGAGCGATGTCCTGCGTGGCTTGACTTTTGATTTTGGCGCGGCCTCTGATTGAGTTACCAAAGTTACGTTTCACTTGCGCTGCAAACTTGCATTGTCATGTTTGCCTTTGAGTGTGACGTCTTCTCTCTGATCATCTTTGCTCTGAGGTGGAATTTTGCGTCTTGTTGCTGGAACACAAGTGATGCGCAAGAAATGCGCAAAGGTATGTTGCAGGTCTTGTAGCGCGCCGCGCTCGTTGTCAACCGACACAGGGCCACCCAGCATGGATGTGCTGATTCTAACCTTGCTGCAAGGCTTCCATAGCCAGTTAGTTAGAGCTTGTTTCTTGCCTCTGTGGGAGCATTGTTTCCAGGCGTGTCTTGTGTGTGAAGCTGTGTTAATATTTCAGGCGCAAGGAAATGCACCTGCCGGGAGTGCTCATCCCATGAGTCATCCAGCACAGCACAAGCGATGATGGCCATCCATGACGCATATGAGCAGCATGAGAAGGACGCCATCCATGAGAAGCTGATCCAAGCCGATGCAGTTTCTGAACAGTCAATGACGGCGACTGCAAAACAAAGCCTGTTGGCAACAAAGCTGGTGGCGCCTGTCATCAACCCGCAGCACAATTCGACCTATGCGATCCTGGACAACGGATGTACCAGATCCATGGGCAGCTGGCATGCAATCCAGCGTTTTACCCAGGCCATCGAACCTATGAAAAACCTCATCTCCTACTCGTACATCCCGGCCGAGACCAAGTTCACTTCACTTTTGCAAATGGAGAGACAGCCAAGGTAAACTGGACCTTGCACCTCAAGTATCATACGACACCTCCATGCAGCACCAACATCGACATCCTTGAACAAGGAACTGTACCGATGCTCCTGAGCATTGGTCAGATGCGGAACCTGTACACGACCGTCGAGCATACACCTCAATGTGACAAGATCACGTGTAAGGCTGTTGGTATGAATCGTCAAGCAGTTCCGGTATCCGGTACATGCACTCGTCAATCTTGCTGGAGTTGCAAGAGTGAAACCCCATGGAGAGATCGCCATTAAGTGCCTCACCAACTACGTTTACGATGATGATGACAGCATCCAATTTCCCTCGAGGGAACACTCAGTGAGTGAACAAGTCTTGTGCATCCAAGGAAACCGAGGCGAAAGAAGAGACAGCGACTCCCAAAACAACTGGTTCTCTCAAGCAGGATCACTGGATACTCGACAAGAAGAACAAGAAGCTCATCCGTGTGCGCATCACGCCTCGCAAGGCACTGCTCACACCAACGGGAACAAAGGAGTGTCCGGTTAATCCTGACAACATCAGCCGAGAGCGTACAACGGAAATCAGTGATGCGTCCGAGGGTGGGGATCCAGAAATCCTTGAAGACAGTTGGAGACTTACATCCCAGGCGAACAAACCATTGATCAACCTGTGGACGGGTAAGACCATTTACCTTCGGGGACGACTCGCTGAAAGACAAAGAATCCAGTTCAGGATCGGCAGCAGGCAGGATCATCGACAAGAAGGGCCAGTCGACTATTGAGCCAGATCCTGCAACGCCATCCAAGGAAGAACCTACTTCACTTCCGCTTGCCTTAGACAGAATTCATCAGCGATTGTCCAAACCAGAAGAGCTGAAAAGCTCCACCTACAGCATCATCATGTGACTACCGACCAATTTCGATTCAGAACTTGTGCGCTTCACTTACCAAAATCAATCTACGATCTGTTTGACAACATCAGAAGTGAATGCGAAGTTTGCCAAGCAGCAAAACATGCACCTTCAAGAAGCAAGACGAGTGGACTTCGAGCGGACACATTCAGAGACATGACATTCATTGACCACTGTCAGGTTCCTCTTGGAACCGGAGAACATATCATTATTTTTGTCATCCTGGATGGAGCAACGACATTGCTCACCGCCGAGGCAGTGACAACTACGCAAGAAGCCGAGAACATCACTGTCCTCAGGAACTACTTTGAGCAGTACCACCTGCAGCCAGATCAGTTGTCGGCGATCAAGCCTTCATGACGGAGACATGGGAACACTTCTACCAGTCCCTCGACATTACACCGATATCCTTGGGACCAAACACACCATGGCCAAAATTGAGCTGAAGCAGCAGTTCGATTATTCAAGGCTCAGCTGAAGATCATGCTCAATTCGATCAAGTCGGGCAACGCGCCTGCGACACTGAAGAAAGTGCCATACCGACAACTTGTGAAGGCAGCAGCAACTGTCAGAAATCAAACTGTCACCTACAGGGGTGTAACACCTCTGGAGCTCGCATTCGGACGAAGACCTGCAGATCTCATCCAACTGGATGTCGCAACACCGACTCAATTGACGATCGACCGAAATGAAGAAGAGCTTACAGCAATCCAGATCAAGCATCCAAGAGGCTCGTCAATCCGAGGACATCCGGAGAGACCTCCGATGGAAGCAAGGGAGGAATATGGTTAAAAGGAAGAGTGATTTCCTTAGAAGGAGCAATGGTTGGACTTGACTCATCAAGGTCAACATGACAAAGGTCAGAAAGGATGAGACCATCCCTCCTGAAAACCTGGAATTGATTTCTTATTGCCTGACGAGAAGGAATCGTTGCAGAAAGAACAAGGAGGTTGTTCCACTGATTCCAAGGGGGGGAGATCATCCATTCCGGCTCCGAAGCCAGCGTCCTCACGACCACGTCGCACTGCTGGAAAATCAACTCCTCAGCCTGCAGCATCGAGATCTGCGAAGAACATGTTCGTGGAAGATATGACATCAATCCCTGAGGGAGCGCATTGGAACTGTGTACACAAGGAAAAGATTCACGTTCTCGAGATCTTTTCAGGGAGTGCCCGTGGGACTGCAGTTGACATTCGCAGCGGATTTGACGTAATGACGTCCAAGGGACGACGCATGGTCATGGAGATCAGCAAGGATCAAGCGCCTGATCTCATTCTCATGGCGCCAGTCTGTGGACCGTGGTCAAACATGCAGAACATCCAAAAAGACCAACAGAAAGTTTGGGAAAAGCGACAGCGCTACATGCCCATCATGGTTGAGTTCGTGGCATCCATTGCGCAATGTCAGCTGAAGCGCAGAAGATATTTCATCATTGAGAATCCCCAAACATCCAGGATGTGGAACTTGCACTGCGTGACGCAACTCTTTTCATATCCAGCGTACGGACTGAAAGATCCTGATTCCGGACTCAGATGTCTCAAGCCAACAAGCTTGACGCACTGCTTACCTCCCGAGGTAATGAGACCGATGTTTCGAAAGTGTACAAACTTCACTTGCTCAGTGAAACATGAGCATCAACCCCATCAGCCTGATCAGAATGATCGACCAGATCATGCCATGCCGTCAGCACCGCTAGATCCTCCGATCAATTTCCTCCTCAAGTGGACTCAATCGACTGGAGGGTGATGTTCCTTTGCCGTCTCAGTCGCCATCATCTCAACCGATCCTTCCGACTGTCGTGGTGCCATCACCACCTCAATTCTGACGAACCCCGAAGCAGAAAACAATGATGAAGAGCGAGAACTGCCCAACCTTGCGCAAGAAGAAGAAACAACTGCACCTCCTGGGCAGAGCAGTTCATCCAAGAAGCAGAAGACAGGAAAGAAGAAGAAGCCAGGTGAGAATCCAGACGACGAAGATTCGCGTGGTTCATCTCTCAAGAACGAACCTGCAGCTCATCCAACTTCAATCCGAACAATCCAGTCAACTTGCTGATGCAATCTGACAGTGAGCCAAAAAGACTACTCCCTCACGTCCCAACTTCATCCGGCGCTGGAAGTTCACAGAGGACTTTGCAGTACACTGCCCAAGAAGAAGATGAATCTGAAGACTCTCAGAGGACGAGGCAGTACGATGATCAGGAAGCCGACCTTGTTCTTGATGAAGCACACTGGTCACTCATGACATCCGATCAGAAGATTTGTGCCAACACAGGATCCTTTACGGTTCCGAGAGACACCAAAGGAAGCCCAAACCCTATCCTTCTTGGACAAGTAAAAGGGACCTTCGAACCATCCAACAGGTGTGGATTCTCTCATCAGAAACACACAGACAAGGATCATGTTGACCGGCTTTGCAAGAAATCGTTAAGAAGCAGAAAGAAGCAACAGCTACTGAGACGAAGGCTTACCAGAAGCCATTCCTGGAAGCTAAGCACCTCGAGTGCAAATCTTGGCTTGACAATGAAGTGTTTGACTGAGTCGACACGCGAAAGATTCAGGTCAGGAATTGGGTCACCAGTCGCTGGGTTCTTACCTTGAAGCGAGACAAACACGGGAACTTCCTGAAGACAAAAGCCCGATGGTTTTCAAGATAAGCAGAAGAACGATCAGCAGACCGACAGTCCTGTTGCATCCAGGAGTGGCTTCCGCCTTGCAATCCAAGCAGCAGCAAACAAGGGCTGGAATATCTTTCACATGAATTTGAAGACAGCACTCCTTCAAGGCGAAGCATACGATCAGAATCGTGACATTGTTTGTCAGATCCCTCCTGAAATGGGATATCCGTCACACATCGGTGCGCGTATGAAGAAGCCTGCTTATGGGCTGAATGACGCACCACGTAGATGGTGGAACATCCTAGATTCGGCACTCCGTTCATACGGATTACTGCCAACGCGAGCAGATCGTTGTACATATGTTTACTACGGTAAACAGCTTCCAAAATCCTCGCCGATCAGTAAAAAGAAGTCATCCAAGACATTCGATCTTGAAGGAGCAGTTGATTACCTCATGGAACCCGTTTCCAGTAACAACGCCAAGAATCGGCAAGTTCATGGGGCACTTTCTCTTCATGTAGATGGTCTTCTTATGACCGGGGATGACGTGTTTGAGAAGGAAATCATGGGACGACTTTGTAAGGATTTTCAAGTCGGTTCAGAAGACAAGAATGATTGCCTTTTCGTTGGACAACGAATCCAATGGAAGCATGACGACAAGCACGGTTGGTACATCAATGTCCACCAGAACGTTGCCATTGACGAACTTCAGGAGATCACTTTTGACAAGCATCTAAAGGATGATACACCACTCACTCCTCAAATGCATACTGCTCACAGAAGTGTCTTAGGTCAGACCAACTGGTTACAATCGCAAACACAATTCCACATTGGTTATCAATTCTCCAGGTGTGCATCCAAGGCATCATCACCAACCATTGAGGACGTTTGCGCCATCAACAAGACAGTCAGAACCATCAAAAGCATTCCGCTTAGTATGAGATTCTGGCCCCCCTTCATGGGAAGACCCGAAAAGTAGGCTATCCAGATGCCTCCTATCGCAATAATGAAGACAAGTCATCCCAACGTGCGCATGTTATTTTTCTTGCAGAGCAGAGAGATCTTTGCCAGGGCTCATCGAATTCGAGAGGCTCACTGGTCGACTATGAGACGCATAAGATGACCGCCGCAACCATGTCCACAACTGTTGCTGAATTGCACGGACTAATGCGTTGTTACGGTTCAGCCTTATTTCTTCGCGGAGTCTGGTCAGACATTACAGGCGAAATCGCGGATGTCCATATC
The DNA here is from genome assembly GCA_963377175.1 of Effrenium voratum. Lineage (NCBI taxonomy): Eukaryota > Dinophyceae > Suessiales > Symbiodiniaceae > Effrenium > Effrenium voratum. The sequence continues at coordinate 1,687,107 of CAUJNA010003527.1, read as the reverse complement.
CGCACAGATGCTAACAATCTTGTTACAACAGCATCCACAACACATCAACCATCAACCAGAGCAGAAAGAAACAATGCACTTCATCCAAATGTTGCGAAAGGAGAGCAATAGTGGACATGCACGATCTCGCACATGTGCGAGGCGAGGATTGTCTAGCAGATTCGCTGACCAAACACTCAGCGAAGGCAGACGAGCTTATCAAGGCAATATTGACAGGCAACCTCATGAATGTGGACGCTCATCCACCCTTCCGCACCATGTTGCAGAACAAGGCATTTTTGGTTGAATGGCTAGCGCGCAATACGAAGCACGGACCCGACTGCATTCGCAGGAGTCGGGATAGCAGAATCCATGTTTGGTTATTGGGGAACTTGGGCATGATCCACATGTCCATGAATTTTCAATGCATGAGTTTTTCCATCTTAGTGATTTCCAATTCCTCAATGCCGCGGTGAGTATTTTGCATGTGACCTTTCATCCGCAGCCAGTTTGGTTTACAACCAATTCGACCTTTGCGACCGTGTGTGCTTTTTTCGATTGACAGCGACATGCCGCTCCTTGCAAGCCTTTTCGGAATCGGCAAGTCAAAGCCATCCACTCCGAAGCCGGCCGGAAAGAGACGAGCTTCTCCACTCAAGGACTCACCCATCCAGAGCGACGAAGATGACGAATCATCCGCATCCGATTACATCATGGGCGAGACCAAGGACGACAAGAAGCCTAAATCCGACCGCCAGGTAGAAGATATTCCAATGGAGCAGGTAGATTATGATAGAGATTCCGACAGCGATGAAGACAAGAAGCCCTCGGAGCCACCTCTCGAGGAACGGCCAAGGCAGGCGCAGCCATCCATGACCTTGGACGAAGAGACGGAGTCCGACAATGTCAAGCATCCACCACTTCCAAGACGGCCAACGATGAAGGCGCCTCCTGCATCCCTTGAACAATCCAAGTGGGTGGGCCCTAACAAGCCAGAGCAGATAGGAATAAAGCTTTTGAGGGATACCGCGAATCCTGGAACCATTCTGGAACCACAAGTTTCTGAGCATTGTGAAGCAGTACTACCGTGAGTGCCGCACCATCCAAGAGAAACATCCAGAATTCAACTATGTTCCAGAACATCTGCGAGGGCCCCGTGACAAGCCATGCTGGTTGAAGACCAAGAGCAATGACCGGGGGGACCTACCATTTGAGGAGAGGACGCCCAGGAAGAGAATGCGTACATGGCCTAATTCAAGAAGGTCTACGGTGTGTGTTGCCTGATCAACGACAATCCCATGTGCCCCATACTTTTTGTAAATACCAACTAACAATACTTCCAGGGCTTCTTAGGTGCAGGATTTCGTCCACCCACAGTACCAATGGTAACCCACAACGGGCAGATCGACATGGACAAGACCAATGCCAAATCCATCTGCGTATGTTACTCAATGGATCAGTCCTATGCTAAGCCCGTCGTCTCTGGAGAGTGGAGAGAATGAGCAGACTATTTTCTGAATGCCTTTGACACCATCCACGAGAAGGACGAGAATTGAAGAGGGCAATCCATTTCAATCTTGATGGATCCTGTGAACTGTAGCAGGCATTGTGTGCAATCACCCACGCGCGAAACGTCCTTGGCACCATACCAGGCATATTCCTGATGACAATGCTTCCATCCTTTGGAAAGTCCAGATTCGAGATAGCGTTCGTATATCCGAAGTTTGATGGATCGTACCAAGAACGGGAAGCAAGGAACGCCCTTGTCCCCAGAGACCGATGGATTGACAGCCTCACATCCAAAGCAGCATTCCGTGCACTCAGGCCTGATGGCAAGTCATTCTACCACGACGACAGCACGGAGCTGTGTGTGAAATGCAGCACACGATACGTTGAGCTGGAAAGCATTGAGAACCTTGTGGAAGAACACCTGGGAACGATTTGCCCAAGGCATCCAAGCCTCGTGATCAGGACCATGAAGATGAGAGCACGGCAGCGCCCATGTTCCATGCCACCTATGGAACTCAGATAGCAAGGAATCAAGCCAGGACAAACTAGCACCCCTCGGGGAAGACAACGCGTCCACATGGCCTGCGTTGGCAATATCATCTACAATGATCAGGAATCAGACGCAGCGCTGACCCATGTCCCTGAGGGATGCGATGCATTGTTGATCCTTGCATTCACACAAAACAACCAGAATCACGGAAGAAAGAACTGCCCTGTCAGAAAACACCATCGATCCATGCAGCATCATCGCAGCATTCGATACCGATGGACAGCCTCTTATGCACAGCCACTGGATCATGAAGAAGAATCTCGACCATGATGACCGAGAACAATGTGAATCCAAGATCCATGCTGAGCACTTCTTCAAGCGCATTGACAAGGGCATCTCCCATGACAAGCGCAACAAATATCAACCCGAACAAGAGCAATCCAGCGAGACCAAGAAAAGACGGCGTTCGACAGACCATGATGAGGAAAGCATGAGCGCAAGAGAAGATCGATCCGTCAAAGTCAAGGTCAAGGTCATTGTGGAACCTCCCAAATGTCCAAGGCCGATGCTGCAAAGGAGCTCGCCGAGATTCAGCAGTCATTCACGGAGTTCATGGAGAGGAACCGCATGAATCCAAAGAAGACACACCCGGACCTGACACGACCCCGAGCTCATCAAGTCATATTCGACCATTCTGGGATCCCTGATGCAAGGAACTGATGGCCAAGTTGTCGACTACCTCACGAGAAAAGACTATCCACCCAGCATGTCACTCAACATCCTGACAGTGAATCACGGGAACCTCACAAGGAATTGAAGGCTGGATAGTAAAGAACTCAAGTCATGTTCATAAAATGCGGATACAAGGGCATCGTCATCAAGCTTTGGTCATCCAAGTCTCCGAGGTCGGAAACACGCCAGAGTCGAACTGTTGGCACGTTACATTTCAACGAAGAGCCAATTCTGGAGTACAACATTCGGAATGTTCAGATGCTTCTTCAGGCTTGAAGACGGTTGCAATGATCCGGACTATGATGCTCCAACACCCGACTGTTTGGCATCCACCGGAACATCCATGTTCCTCAACCAGGAGAAGTTTATTGGACAGAGATTGCCACCACGCACCACCGTACAATCGCGTGGCAAGAACAGCGAGATTGTCGTCATCCACATTGAGCAGAACAATGAGATTCGTGGAACATTTCCAAAATTCACTCAGAACCCTGTTCTCTCCTACGACTCCCGCCATGTCACAAGAGCTGACCTTCCATTTGCCACCATTGGAGTTTTCCATATTCATCCAAACGTCAGCCATGGTGCAGCAAAAGAAGACGTACAGAAAGGCATCATGCCGCTCGTCACGGAGTACCACTGCGATGCGCTCGCAGGCGACGCCAACAAGTCCGCAAACACGTTCAGTAAGCTACAATCCGTTTACAATCCTGAGCACGGCCTCATGAACTACATTATGGGTAAGTTCAAGAACCTTTGGAATGGAACACAAGACATGCCGTTGGCGGAGCGAATGGATTTCACCATGTTGACCTCTTGCACAATTAAATCCATTGCTCGTCACCATCTTTACATGAAAGAAGGTTCAGGATTTGACAGAACGTTTCCGGATTCCATTCTGACCTTCGTGTTCAGTTGGGGAAAGATTGACATCCAACAAGAATTCCGTCAATTCGAGATTGCCAAACGACCAAGATACGATGGATTCCATGATCGAAGATGTTGACAAGGTCATCTCCGACTACAAGGTCACTTCCGCCGAGCGCTACAGGCGCATCAACAATGAGATGCTAATGCTTGGACCACGCCTGATACCCCATTGCTGGTCTACATTCGCAGCCTGGCAGCTGATCAAGGAGCACAATCAGAACAAGAAGAAGGCGAATGAGACAGCATGGAAGCCATGGAGCCAATCCTATCAGCAGGAAGAGCTCCGGCTACCAAGATGGGAGGATTATGGCGGAGGATATGCAAGCCAATCCGATAGCAGCTACCGTTGGTACTCGCAGAAGCGATGAGATACTATGACAACAATCCACGCTGAGAACCATCACACGGAAAACGACATCATTGATCCTCCTGCACATCAAGACTATGCTCGTGAGTGATCAATAATTTCACACAATCCCGCGTGTACAAAGTGTTTCTCACATTTCCGTTTTAGATACAGTTAGGTATCTCGTCCAATCAGTACAAAGCATTTTCCATTCTGCCAACAAGATGATTTAATTTTCGATATGGCTACGGCAAGCGCACCATAAGTATGGCTACGGCTAAAGGCCATGAAGCCAAGAATGCCATTTTGGTGTTCAGGGTCAAAAGAATTTGCAACACTGTTTTTGTGTTGCTTTTGCTTCGCAATTGACCCTGCGCCACACACATGCTATTTGGCTCAAGGCCCTATGTTGTAGTACAGTTGCATTCATCCTGCAGCCATTACAAAAGTTCCTCCACTATTGGCAGATTGGACTCTCTTGCCGAATAGCATTCTCTACCACCACAAGGTACCTGCTCCCTTCGGGGATACGGTGCCCCTGCCAATTTTGGCGGAAGTTGCGCTGCGCGAGACAGATATATGAAACTAAGGTCGGTGACCTCGACAGCCGTGGCCCATAACATCAGCGCGAATCAGATGTCAGCTCTGGAAGTCGACGAAGGAGAAGGCCGATGAAGAATTGCCTTAAGCGGTGTGAATCATGAGCGAAGTTTCCTGCATCACCCCCTTGTTGAGCAGTCAACTGCTCACCTGGTCGCAGTCTCTCCCTTTGAGCCCGAAACAGTTGGACTTAACATGGTCGTTCCCAGTCCGGATCAAAGAAAGCCTTTCAGACCTTAGTTGGTTCAGTCCTTGAGTCCGTATCTTACCCCACTCAAACCTTTTTCGTCTTTTTCGTGGGTCCGCCCGTAGCCGCCCGAATCCGACACGGAGGTGAGGCCGGCGATGCGCAGTGGGGCCGCAGGCGCCGGCGCCGGCGCCGGCGCCGCTTTTTCAAGGCGATTGTGAAGGCGGCTGAGTGAAGCCATCGGTTCTTTAGCTGGGTCCCCCCGCGCGGGGGCTGTCAGGGTTGCTCCAAAAACTTCAAACAAGGGGTTACCCCCGTTTTCTTGGTGCCCAGCAGGGAATGGGTCAAAATGAAAGCACCAGGATATGGATCGCAGGTTTTGGTCCTTGTTTCCACTTAGGTTCACACTCACCCCTTTTTTTGGTTGGGAGGGTTCCCCTACTACAACAGAGAAAAGGGTAGCCTTATTCTGGGCCCTCTCTACTGGAGGACCTAAGCCGTCGCTTGGCCGACAGGAATGGGGCCTGAGGTTGGAGGGGAGCCCTTTTTCGGACCTTAGTGAAGCCACCGGAGACAGTGTTCGGCTTGACAAGTCCGACTTGTCCGAAAAATCGTGAGGCTGTTGTGAAGGTCGTGCAGGTGGTCGCGAAGGCGATCGGATCCCTACTTGCATGCATGGGCGACTTCGGGAAATTTGCTGCCACAGGCTACACCAGCCCCCTGCCTCGTAATTGTTGACCCCATATTTTCATCAACCAACCATTTTATGAGTAGCGGGGTGCTTCTCCTTAGGTGAAATGTTGGGAATCACATCCTCGTGGAGGGGCCCCGCCCTATTTATAAACTGGGGTTGACTTAATATGGGGTCAACATGATGCCACATGCCTTACTTGAAGGCAGTGTTCTTGTGATTCTCAGCCAAGGAGCTTTCACCCCCAGCACGGCCGGAAGCATTGGACTGAGCGCTGGCAACACTAACTTCCTGAAAGACATCCTGGGTGGTTCGACGCCCTCAGGCTGGATTTCCCTGGATATGGGCTTCTCTGTTGGCTCCACCAGCGAGATCTGGTGGGCGGGTGCAGGCTTCAGCGGCTCTCTGGTTTGCGACACCACTGGCGCGTGCTCCATCTACGTCGCTGTGGCCATTCTGGCGACTGGGAACGCGAAGATGCCGGTGAGTGCATTGTGCCCCCTGGGCGCCAGTATCGGAGCCATGGACTGCAGCCACTGCGCAGGGGCCAGCATGACCATCTTGTGCTGCAGCTTCGATCTTACGAACGGCAACAACGGGTGCAGGTGAGGCGATGACCAGACTTGTCACCAGGTTCAGTTTTTTGAGTCATTTGACTTCTGAGTCGTTTGACTCTCTAAGGCTTGCCAGCTTACTTGTCACCGGTTTCAGTTTTCAGTCATTTGACTCTCTTTGGCTCTGGCTCTGTGATATTTTTTGCAAGCTCAAGCTGCCACCGGTGGCGTGCGTTCAGCACGAACTGATCCATGCAGAAAGGGCCTTGGCTTTACGGTGAGCAGGGAGCGTTCTCTAGAGGCTTGAGGGAGAGATCCGGGTGCGTCATGACCCGGCTTTAGTCGACGAAGAAGGCAAGCAGGCGAGCTTCGGCCATGTGGAGCCAGAACACCCCCAAAGCCTGAAGCTCCACACCTGAGAGAAGTCAACGTAGGATTGTTGCAATGAAGCCGCTTCAAGCGCCATCGATTCAGACATGTGGCAACAACCTACGAAGGCGCTGTCATGGACTCTCTTGTGTAGCTAGCTTATGTTGGCATGGACTCTATTGTATAGCTTATCCGAATTTACGGATCCCAGTGCGCAGTTGCTCCGAGAAACCTCCCTCCCCAGATTCATCCGGTCCTACCGTGGATGGTTGAGAAATCCATTTCGCAGCGTTGTTTGTTGGGATTTACGGGGGAATCATCATTCCAGGGATTCTTCGGTGGTGCGAACGGATTTTGTCCATCCACAGTATCCCATCCCAGCCACTCCGGGGACCAACTTTTCAGCGTGCCACACCATCTACTCGATCTGAAACCAGAAGCTGGTCTGAAGTTGAGCCACCCGCAACAAGCTTTCGGCGACCCGGAGTTCCGGGGGGGAATGATCGGGGACCGTGTCTTTCCCATGTCGGACACCTCAAGGTATCAGCTCACCTGATGGCCATGGGGGCGGTCAGTGACATAACCCATGGTTTTCCATTTGCCACCGTTTTTTTTTGAGGTTCACCAGGGGTTTCCAGGGTTTTGACAACCACCAGATGGCCACAAGGCTCTAACCTGGTTGCTGGCCCGAAGCCAACCACAGCCTAAACCTCTCATTCTGACCAACCCCAGGCTCACAGCACAGTGCTTGGATGCCTGAAGCACGAGCGGTGCGTTTCTTTTTCTTGTTGATAGGTATGAAGGTCGGGGAAACCGGGGCTTGGGGTTGAGGTTGCAAGAATTGATATTGGCACGCGCCAGAAACAAAGAAACATCTGGCTTTGCCAGGGCACTCCAAATGAGGCTCGCAGGTGTACGTTCTGACAGTCTCTCTGAAACACTTGTGCACGGAAGCTTGCCTGCTGCGTGGTAACACCAAAGAGGGTGGCAGACAACGGTTCCTTTGGTCATCATGTTGACTTAGGGCTAGGGGTTGTCAACGTCAGAAATTGGTGGGTGGTTTCCCTTCCCCCACTGAACGGGGTGACGTGGTAAAACTTATGGGGCTAGCTTTCTTGTCAGCTCTTATGTGGCTGTGGGCCAAAACCCATGGTACCATTTGGGTTGGTAGGTGAATTCACCACCCATTTTCGAACCTATCTTTAGTGGGGATTGAATCGGATGTTCACTGGAGGTACGATGATTTGGATTTTGACGCATGGCCATTTCCCCAGTCGAGTCGCGCAACTGCCAACCGCCTTGACTTCCGCCTTCCGCCCGCTTCTTCCCAACGCGGGAAGCGGCCGGCAGCCCTCAGTCTAGCACGGCGTAGTGTTGGTGTGA
>CAUJNA010003527.1:1614337-1674337 GCA_963377175.1 Effrenium voratum | reverse complement strand
GGTGACCCCTGGAATTCCCATTTTTGGTCCCATTTTATTTTGCGGGGAGTGCATAAATGGAATTGGGGGACCAAAATCCCAGCCCCCTCCCCGCAAGGTAGAGGGGAGAACCACACCATTTGGGTTCAACTGCGAGCTTGATGAGCCATGGCCCACTTTCTAGGGGGTTTCTCAACCCAGTCGGTTTTCGAGCCCTGAGCAGCCTTGAACTCGAGAAATTCTGAAAGGAAGTGAATTCGGGTCTCCGAGCTTTTGGCGATTTTTTGGACACATCTCTTTTGGCATCTATTTTTTTCGGAGGTCTGATAAAGAGTTCTGAGCCTCTTTTGGGGACCCTCAAAATGGGCTTCCTTTTGGTTTCGGTGTACAGCGCCCCAAAAAGAATATTTTTGTGGACGAAACGGCTTGGACCCTTAGTTGGTTCCCACCTCAAATCCTTGGGTGGGCACGGCTACATGCTTGGTGGTTGGCGCTGCCAGACAAGTATGGGCAACATGTGTTCACTGTTCTTCGGCCATGTGGCCGTGGGTCAAGACCGTTTGGGGATACCATTTTGGTTGGTAGGTGAATTCACCACACATTTTAGAACCAATTTTAGTGGGGATTGGGATGTTCACTGGGGGTACGGGATTTTGACCCATGGCCATGGGTGGATAGAGCACCATTCTTATGGGTTTAGCCGCATCCTCAAAACCGATTCGGGTAGATGAAGGTTAGCAAGGGATATTCCGAACCATAAAATAGGTGCAGCCGCCTTTTTGATTCTTTACATGACTCTGAGTGGACCATTCTTAGTACCAGGGTTTGATTATAATAGGTGGCTCGTACAATAGTGGCTTTCCTGTGGATCAGAGCCGTCTCAACAAATCCGGGCTGTAGCCGTGAAGGTTGAGGGACAGTGGATATTCTCGGCCTCGAGTTTTGGGTGTTGGTGGCCCCAAATCGCAAGGGCTCCATGGTTTTGCTGACTTCAGGCGTTCCGATCGTTGATGCCAACTGGGAATCGAATCGGAGCCCATGGCCTTTTTCCGAGCGAGACCTCCAGGCCAAGAATGAGGAGCAGGAGAGACTTGCCTCCATGCTGCCCGGCGGCGAAGGGGCCGGACGTGGCAAGCCAAGATCCACGAGGGAAGTTTTTCTTGCCGGTGGGTGGGTGGGTGGGTGGGTGGGTGGGGGGGTGGGTGGGTGGGGGTGGGTGTGGGTGGGGGTGGGGGTGGAAGTACTGTTGGGGTTCTTACTCTTCTAGAAAAGGGCCGCATGCTGCCAGATCGCATGGCCGCATACTCGCCATGCGCACTTGCTTGTCTCCCGGTATGTGCCTTCATTTGTCTCGGACCGCATGCTGCCACATCGCAGGGCCGCATGCTCGCAGGTGTCGTGGTTTCATTTTGTTTGCATGCCTCTCGGACATCTGCGAATGCATTTTTTCTCATGATCTTCAAGAGAACCCCGTGGAAGCCCACCTGCAGTGCCGTTTTGAGGCAACGCCTTTTATGTAAGTGTGCACCCCAATCTCACTGAGAGGTGCACATCGGAAGAGCTACAGGTGCGCTTCCCGGAACAAAAGCGGAGGGGAGGTGATGTGCAGTTGGCCTTTCCTCAAGGCTTGTCCATCCCAAACTCGGGTGTCTTTGGTTTTTCTTGCTTGTTTTGTTGGCTTTGGTGCAACATATGCATCAAAGACTGTAGAGATACACACACACACACATACAGTATAAATTTGTGCTTTGACCATACATGAGTTCTTTGCATTTGTTGGTTGTTGTCGGTTTTCGTGCGACCCTTTACCACGCTCACTGTGAAAGACCACCAGTGCCGTTTGCGTTCAACACAACGGTTGTTTGGTTGGTTGGTTGGTTGGTTGGTTGGTTGGTTGGTTGGTTGGTTGGTTGGTTGGTTGGTTGGTTGGTTGGTTGGTTGGTTGGTTGATTGCTTGCTTGCTTGCTTGCTTGCTTGCTTGCTTGCTTGCTTGCGTGCTTGAGTGCTTGCATGGTTGGTTGGATTGTAATGTTGACCCCGGATGAATAACACCCTGTTTATTAATATAGGGGTGTTCCCCTCCAAAAGTGATAAATCCCCACTAAAACCAGAAAAATGGACACCCGCAGATCAATAGACAAAGGTTTGTCACTCCGGAGTTCACATTACCTCCAAGGGTCGCCTCGAGAACCCGCCCTCCGAGGCTCCTTGCGGCGGAGTCGGGGGACGCGGCCGGGCTGGCGATGTATCTGGACTTCGGGCTGAACCCCAACGCGCCTCGGAGCTCCGGAGCACGCGAATCCTCGACGTGGGGAAGGGGAGGGGGTCCATTGGCTGAAATGGCGGTGGGTCAAATGGCACCATCTTGGGGTAGGTGAATTCACCCCCCATTTTAGAACCGGGATGAGTGGTTGGATTGAATCGGATGTTCACTCGGGGTACGATTTGGATTTTGACCCATGGCCAAATGGGCGTGGTTCAAACTTCACTTGCTGGTGCGATAGGTAGGGAATGTAGGAATGAACTTGGGGATTCCCTTAAAGAAACCCCATGTACCAAGAGGCCACAGCTACATGTTGACATTTTTTTGTGTTGCCTCCTGGTATTAAAGGGACTCGATTTCACTGGATGTTTCGCTTTAAGCTTGGGGACTTCAGACGGAGTGGGGTTCCCAAGTTTTGGTGTTTCGCAAGCCAGGCCTCTCCTCTAAAATGGCTGGGTCCCTTTTGGTCCACCTGTTCGCTCGTTCAAGTTGCCAGCCCTACACCACCTGGGTCGGTAAAACGCAGGTGGCAGATGTATCCTTTGGGGCGTCCCGATGAGCGGCGCCCGACCTATTTTCTCTTGGCTCCCTCGTGGTGGGGCTGTTTTTTTTTTTTTTAGGCGCGGGGGGTGGGTTCCTGATAAGTGAACAGGAGAAGCGCAAAGATATTTTACATTTGCTGGTCGGTTTGAGTGGACTCTCTTTCAAAGGCGGGATCGCCCGAGGCACGTGGGTTCTGCCCCGATTCTGTTTTACCCGCAGGGGTTGAACAGAATAAACCATTCGCCGCTGAGTTCCACAGTTTGGGATCTTTCTGGTGGGGGTTCCTCTACAAAAGAGGAAAGGCCCTTTCTGAAGGCATGACGCATGACTCGGCCAACACGTGTCAGTGGCCTGGAGCCTTTGTGTGAAGCAAAGTGGATGGACAAGCTGACGGGGTTGCTTCAGTTTTTGTCATTCCGCTCTTTACAAGTCTCAGGTGCTTGACCAATAAGGTTGTAGCGTTGTCTCTTGGCTTCATACTTCTACAAGCTTGCCGTGCCAGAATCGCTTATGGGATTCCAATGGATGTTGGCCCGTGGTGCCATGTTCGAGCAGCGTCAAACGTCCCCAGTCAAACGTCACGAAGGTGTGGGCCCCGTGAGCCAATGCCCAAGCCCATGTGGATGGCCCAATGGCACCTAAGGAGGCACGACTGCTCAAAGCCCAATGGCATGTCCCGGGTGTCTCAAAGCCCGAAAATGAGCTATCTCGTTAAAACAGCCCCAGGAAGGGACCCATTCTTGGTCTACCCCAAGACCGAAGCCCAAGTCTCCTTTTTGTGGGCTAGGCATGCCTGTGGATGGTTGCGAAATCCATTTCGCGCCACCTAAGAAACCAGGGTTGAAATGCAAGGACCTGGAGCTCGTAGATTGACATGCATGCCCGGGAATTGCCAAGGCGCAAGCCAAACTACTGTGCATGGACGAAATCCTGCACCACCTGAGAAACCACGGGGAACCTTTTTTTGCTTGGTATTTACAGGGGAATCATCAATCCAGGGTTTCTCAGATGGTGCAGGATTTCGTCCATCCACAGTATGGGACAAAGAGGAATTGAGGGAAACCAAAGGAAGAGCATCACTGGATCCAAAGACGCCTCCAATCTGAGCGAATTGAAGGATCAGGGACTGTACATCTGTGTTTTCAACCATTGTTTCTTGGTATTTGCCGGGGAATAGCATCATTTTCTTGGGACTCTGACGGGCGGTGTGTTGGATGGATTTTGCGTCCATCCACCATATCAACAGTTGAAACCATTGTTTGTTGGCATTTGCGTTGGGGAATCGAATCATTGCGGTTTTTGTAGGTGGTGCAGCGTTTCGTGCATTCACAGTGGTTGAAGCGTAATGTTGACCCCATATCAATCAACCCAAGTTTATCATAGGGGGGTGTCCCTGGTTTAGTGGGGAGACATCACTATTTGAGGTGAATACCCCTATTAATAGACTGGGGTTGGTTAACATGAGATCAACATCACCTTTGAAGCAGTCCAAAAGTAGATCCCAGCTTTTAATTGATTTGGAATGGTTTGAGGATGTAGCGTACCCAGCCTGAAGTACCCTGCCCCATCAAGTATGGCAACAGCCAACTGTCCATGGCTCCGATCTTTTTTTCCCCAACATGGTTTTTTTCATCAACACCCACTGCAATTGGCCATTGTGTGGCTTGGAACCCTCAGAAAAGTTAGTTTCACCTTATACCCATGGTGAAAAGCCAAGCCTTGAAACATAGTTTCAGCCACTGAACCGCCGTACCTTGGGCTGCCAACTACTTGATGCCAAAAACAGTAAAACATGAGACTTGGGAACACTTGGCCACTGGGAACTTGCGCACTTAGGGACACAACTTGGACACGTCGGAATTGGGTGGGACACTTGGAACACTTGGGTGGGACACTTGAGCCACAATCAAAACCTGGGTAGATGAAGGTTGGTAAGGGACGATCCCCTTGCCATTAATAGCTGCCGATACCCGCCTTCTTAGTCCTTGAAGCATGGTTCTGGGAGTGCGACCATTTTTTGATAGCGAATTTTAAGCAAGTGACTCAACTATTACCAGGCTTCCATTCTAAAATTCCCCTCTTTGTTTGTGACCCACAGCCACCTGGCGCTTTTCGGAGAAAGAACCGCTTGGGAGCTGGCGCCTGAGGCGCGGGACGGGTACGGGCGGACGCCTCTACACCTGGCGGCATGGCTGGGGCATGCCGCGGCCCCTCGGAGAGGGGTGGGTTGAGCCGAAGTTGAAATGGGGACACTCCTTGGCCAGAAATGGCCGTGGTTACTTCAAAACCGTTTGGGGATCCCATTTTGGGGTAATTAGGCGAATTCATCACCCATTTTAGAACCGGGATTTTAGTGGTTGGATTGGGATGTTCACTAGGGGTAACCGGGGTTTTGACCCATGGCCAGAAATGGGTGCGGACCATGTCCTTTTTGGTGGTTTGGCTCGAAAAATAGCATGGCGATTCCTGGTTTACCTGGTGGTTTAAATTATCTACCAGGGAAACCCATCTATTTCCCGAAAAAGGACACACATGTTTGTAAGGATAAGGGGACACTCCCCTTGCCTGAAATGGGTTCGGACACCAGTCGATTTTTCTCCATTTCCTTTGCTTGGTTTTGGGTAGACCAATTTTTAATGTTGATGGGTTTTGATGACTTGAAATCAGGGACTCCCAACATGGATTCCGGTTTTCCTGGGGGGAAGCGTCGTAGGGGATTCCCACCCAACAAGGGTTTCCTCAAAAAACGACCGCCACTCGAGAAAAGAGAGGGAGCATTCCCCTGACCTGGACTTCGTTTGGAGGGACATCCATGGCTGATGGCGTTTTTTCTTCCGACCCCTACGAGCTGTTGAGTCTTTTGGAGTTCGGAGTTCGGGGGTTGACGTTGTATTGGTTGAGTTGCACTGGGCGATTTGGGTATGGGTCAAAATGAGTCACCAGGAAAAAAATGTGGACCGCAGGCTCTCGTCCTTGGTTTCATTTACCAACCCATTTAGGGGACCGATTTTTGACCCACAGCCATTTGAGTTGGTACCAACTCCCGTGGCCACGTTGCCGCTGGCAGAAATTCACTCCAACATCTTGAGATCCAGTTGCGGAGGTACTGGGAGAGGTTTGGTGCCGATCTCTTTCGGGGTAGGTTTTTTTCAGCGCTGTCTTCGGGGTCCTGCGATTTTTTTGGGTCCCCCTAAAAGGAAATTCTCCTCTAAACGGACAGTTTGCCGTGTTCTATGTTAATCTCTGGGGGAATAACTAGCCTACAATCGTGATAACTGGGATAACTGGGCCAAGCACACATTCTTTGTACGTGTCTTTTGTGCATGTGTGGTCCTTGAGTTTGGCGCACCTTTGCGTGTCAATTCTGCGAGTCGATGTTTGAGGGATTTTGGTAATGCCGAACCTTTTTCTTATTTTATCAACCCCTGTTTATTCATATGGGGGTGGTTTTGGCAAACCCCTCCGAAAGTGGTCTGATTCCCCACATTTCACCCAGAACCCCCCCCCCCCCCCCATTGAAAAAAAAGCTGGGGTCATCATTAGAATTGCCCCCCCATATTCATCAACTGGTTGGTTGAGACACATCTGGGGATAACCTCACCCCGGAGTCTGAGGGCCTGGCTCGAACCACACTTCTGATGGCCATCGAAATTTCCATCCGTTTCGCACCTTTCAGAGACCAGGAGAGCTTCGGAGATTCGATTTCCCAAGGTAAGAACGAAAAAACCGTTCTGTTTTCATTCCCCTGAGTTTTCCATTTCGTGGCGAAATCGAGAAGCGGGCTTCGCCCACATTTTTAGCGTGCCACTTCGCCACGCTGCTGGGGGGTTGGTTCTGTATGGCCTGGATTCCTACCCGTGAGAAGGAGAACCCCCCTCCGCCCATATGAGTCACGTGCTCAAAACCGATTCGGGTAGATGAAGGTTAGTAAGGGGCAGTCCCAGCCAGAAATAGTTGCGGAATTCCGCCTTCTTAATTCTTGAAGCATGGTTCTGGGTAGACCATTTTAGTACCAGGTTTTGGTTGTGACTCATATGGGTTTGTCTCAAAAAACGGGGTCCCCGGAAATGGCGGTTTTCATTTTGTCTTCCCCTTTGGTGATACTGTGGATGGACGAAATCCGGTTCGCACCATGTAGGAAGCCCTGGAATGATGATTTCCTTGTAAATACCAACGAACAATGGTTTCCTCATGGTTTCAAAGTGGTGCGAAATGGATTTCGCAACCATCCACAGTAAGGCTGGTCGTTTTGGTTTTTCCTTTTAAGGTGAGAAGGGTACCCAACAAAAGTTGCAAACCCACCTGGGTTCGGAGCGTGACGGTATGGCCGGCGGTTTTCTTGGACGCAAAAAAACCGTCTCGAAAGGCCGGAAAACGTCGGGTTCCAGGAGGCTAGTTTTGGGTGCTGACTTTTTGACCGAGGTGGTCCAGCTACCGGATGCTTCACCCGGATAGTCCAGGGTAACCAATTTATCTGGGGGTTGCCATCTTTTTGACCCAGGTAGCCCGGGAAAACCGATTTGTTTGGGGGTTACCCTATTTTTAACCCAGGTAGCCCGGGCAACCCATTTTGGAGTTACAGCTATTTTTTCCCCCAGGCCAACCTTAAAAACTCAATTAGTCCAGGGCGACCGATTCCTGCGATTCAGAAACTACTCCCGGGCGCGATTCGGAAGCTATCTCGCCCGATTCAGAAACTCTTTCGCCCGATTCAGACACTATTTCGCCCGATTTAGAAACTATTTTAATTTGGACTGATTCAGAAGCGACTTTTGCCCGATTCAATCACTATTTCCGAATCCGACGCTTCTGTTTCCAAATCCGAAACTCCAAGTTGCCGAATCCGAAGTTGGAACCCAAGTTCCCGAATCCAACTTCTCAGTTTCCGAATCCGACATTGCCAGTCTTTTCGGATCCGACGCTTCAGTTTCCGAATCCAAGGTTCTAGTTTCCGAATGCGACTCTCCTAGTTTCCCAACCCGTCCTTTTAGTTTCCGAATCCGACAGGGCAACCCAAACGGGGGACCCCATGTTGGGCTACCCTATTTGACCCAGCGGTCCGGGGAATTCGTTTTGGGGTTATTCTATTTTTGACCCAGCCTTTGGGGTTAACCGCCCTATATTTGACCCAGGCGGCCCAGGGCAACCCATTTTGACGTTTCCCACCCTATTCTTGACACTGCCCTATTTTTGGCCTAAGGCAGGGAGTCCGGGGCAACTTGCTCACCTATTTGTGACAACCAGGTAGTCCAGGGCAACCGATTTTGGCCCTATTCTTGACCCAGGTCTTCGGCACCTGTGGGTTCTCTGGAGAACTGCGCCATCTCAGAAACCCCACACCGATGCAAACAAAATCGGCCCAGGGCGAGCTTTTTTTTTTTGGGAAGGAAGGCCTTTTCCCCGGCCTCCATGGTTTCAGCGCGGAAGTGTGTTTTTTGGACATGCTGTGGGATGGACAAAAAATCCTAGACCACCCGAGAATCCCTGGATCATGATTCCCCCGTAACTACCAACAAGCAGTGGTTTTCACGGCTTCTTGGGTGGTGCGAGAAGCGGATTTCGATTTCAACCATCCCCAGTACTGCCCCCAGGTGGTCGAACGGTTGCTGGCCCACCCCAAGTGCAACGTGAACGCCCTGGACGAGAAGCGGCGCACGCCCCTGAGCCTCGCGATGCTGGAGCAGAGGTACTCCAGCCAGCGCCGCGCTTGGCCGGATGCGACGGAAATAGGCGATTGGAGATATAGGAGGGGTTGAGGCTTGTTAAGGATTGGGAGGGTTGCAAGGGAAGGTTTACAATGGGAACCCCATGTCAATAAACCCAGGTTGATCAGGGGGTGTGCCGTTTTAGAGGGGGTCCATCACTTTTGGAGGGAACACCCCCTATTAATAAGCAGGGGTGCAGTAGTCAGCATTAGAGGTTTATCAAGGTTTCCAAATAGGTTGAGAAAGGTTTGCAAAAGTTTGTAAAAGTTCACTGTAGTGAGGTTTAAAGATTTATTAAAGTTTGACAGGTTAAAGGCTTATCAAGGTTTAACAGGTTGCCTAACCGGGCTCCGCCAAAGGACAATCATGTCCGATGTCGCAACCCTTTTGATAGAACTCTTTTTTTGGGTCTCCCAAACTGGCGCCTAAGTAATGTCACACGTGTCCATGACTCAATTTTGTTTGGGCCCCCCCCCCCCCCCCCTTCTATTTTGTGAGACCCGCATAGTGCACAGCATGTGGTTAGTATATGGCGACAACTTAGTCAATTCGGTGCCCTTCCCCTTTAAGTGCCCTCCTTTTGATCAGCAGCGTGTTTCAGGCAATGATGAATCACCACCTAAGAAACCTTGAAATGATGAATCCCCTGTAAATACTGGCAAGCAATTGGCTTCCCATGGTTTCAAAGTGGTGCGAAATGGATTTTGTCCATCCACAGTAAGTCCCTTTTCGAGTGCCTAGATAGCCAAGTTGCTGCTTTTTTCAGTCGCTGTTGCTGGTTTTTGGGGTAAAGTGCATGGGAAAAAAAAGCAACTGGCGATCCAGGTGGGTTTGATCTCTTTATAGCCAACGTAGATTGAGTTTACTTCTTTGGGGTGGTGTTTTTCATGGGACCTTTCCTGGCCAAAGACCATGAAAGCCACAGGTTTTGTTCAGGCTATGGGAACGTTGCGATCTCTAAAGAATGGAAGTGGAGGGTCCGTTGTTTCCCGGCTGGTCTGATCTTCACTGTTGTTGGCATGTTTTTCAGGTTCGTGTTGTTTTTGTTCTGTTCGTTTTTGGCCAGGGTCTGCAAAGATCCGAGGCAGTTGTTTGGGCGCAACCCCAAAATACCGAGCAAGGGTTTTAGGGAGTGTCGCAACGATTTGCGCGCGATCTCAGGTCGATTAAGGACGGCAAGGCGGAGGCTGCCGCCTTGCTGCGCAAGAGCGGGGGCCTGGGCCTCGGCGGACGTGTCAAAAGCGGAGTCTCGGTCCGCTTTTGCGCCGAAGAAAACGGCGTCGGGGCGAAAGCGACGGGCGCTACGGGATGGTCTTAAAATAGGGCACCCAACAAAGAAAGGCACGGCCTGGATCGCCAGTGGCCGTCTTTTTCCATGCACTTTGCCATCCAAAAACCGAGTGACTAAAAAAAGAAAGCAGCAACTTGGCTTTCTCGAAGTTTCCTGGTGGTGTCCCTTTAAACCACTTCACTTCAAAGGGCCCTGAACAAAAGGACCACAGTAGTCGACTTCAAAATAATTCGACTCCCTCGGAGTAATGGCCGGAAGCTCTCCCAGAAGGCTCCATGTTTGGTTTCTTCGACTTTTCTTCCTCCCACATTGCAGTTTCGGGGGGCCGACTGGCTTGTGGATTCGGCTCTGGGCTGTTGGCTTCGACTTTTCTTCCTCCGTTGCCCATGCACCTGACGCTTCAATGCTATGTTGGTGGGAGGAAGGGTACAGTGCGAGCGCGGTGGAAGAAATCGGGTGGTCGAGGCACAGAAAACCGAATCTCAGACTGTCCACTTCGTCTTTAAAAGGGCTGGCTTTTACCCCCTTTGGAGCGAGGGGGGCTGGATTTCTTAGCCTGGAGTCCTTCATCACCCGAAAAGGCCGCTAAGAAACTGAGGCCCTGGATTTCTTAGCGGACACTTCCCCGATGAGCAAGAATGCTCTCTTTATCGCACAAGTTTGCTAAGAAATTTCCCGACCCATCCAGGGGGGCTCAATTTCTTAGCTGCAAATGCAGTTGCAACCTACTTGGTTTGGCAAGCTCAGCCCCTCAATTTCTTATACAATGATTTCTTCTGCAGTGCTTGCGCTGTAGCTTGGTCTTGGGATCAGCCAACTGCTGGTTGATAAGCTCAGTTGCTGGAGGTGCTGGAGGTGCTGGCGGTGGCTCCCTTGGAACTAGTTGAAACAGGCGTCGGTGCGGATGTGCCAAGTAGTATGGAGAAAGAAGCTAGCGACGGTTCGACAAAAGGACCCTCTGTAAGTTCTGTTGAGATCCCAACTTGGCGCTTGTTGCGAGTTTCACGGCACAGGCATCAGTCTAGTCTGGGGGTCCAAAATGGTAACCGACATCGCTCTTTCTAGCCAGTCAGGAAATACTTTCGCCCGGAGCAACAATCAAAACCCAGGTAGATCAAGCATAGTTGCGAACAGTTTCGGGTGCGGACATTTGCGTAAATTCTTTATCGGTTTTGCCCAGGTGGGTCTGTCTTTTTTTGGGAGTATCGGAGTACCCATTTTGGTTGGGTGCAAAGGGAAACCAAGAGCCAACCGTTAACCAACCACTTGGAAGGCCCCCTCAAAACAGGAACCAACACCTTTTCAATTTGATCGATCCGATTTTGTGTTGTTGTTTTTTGATTATAAAAATAAAACTAAATAAATATGAACCACACCCAGGTAAGGGAAAGTCCGAACAAACCGACAAAGCAACGGGAGCTCCGATTGCGCCGATCTTCGGATTCGCGGAGCCGAGGGCGCCGGGTGGCGCTGTACCAGAAGGAGTACCCGCGTGACGCTCAGACTCCCGAGGGTGGACCCCAGGTAGGAGACTCCGTCCACTTGGATGGGTGTAAACGTCCCACAGACTAAAACCTAGACCAATCGCCCAAGCTGATTTAGGAACTGATCCCCTTGCAAAGCAGCTTTCGGATATTCGAGGAACCCTGTTTGGCCGTTTGTGTTGATGGATGTTCTGGCCCAAATCCGTAGCGTCTAGCGAGTCTAGTGCGGGCGCTTTGGCTTTGCGAGGTTCAGGTCGTGCTCTTCTTGTTCTATCGCCAGATCAATATGCAATGGGACCTAGGGGATTCCCCTTCTGGTGTCGGACCCCTCCCTAGGTCATAGCCCACTTACATGTTCCCCTAAGTGGGTTAACCTTATTATTTGGGAGCGAAACGCCCCAATTGGTTATCCACTTACTAACTTGGCCGAACATCCATCTACCTCGAAGATCTTTTCTGCGCTTGCAGAGGTCGGGGCCAGCGTGAGCGCGGCGCCGGAAATCCGAGGAAAAAAAACGGGTTCCTGGACTTCTTTGAAGGGTCCCCCATGGTACTGTGGATGGACGAAATCCTCCCTGGAATGATGATTCCCTTGTAAATACCGACCAACAATGGTTTCCCATGGTTTCAAAGTGGTGCGAAATGGATTTCGTCCATCCACAGTATGTCTTTTCTTTCTACGGGTGTTCCCGTTCGCTGGGCCTTCGCTGGGCCAAAAGGCCAAAAGGGCCACCAAAGGGCGCCAATAAGGGTGGGGCGCCCGAGAGAAAAAAAAAAAAAAAGACCTCCACCGTTGATTGCAATCCACCTCCGGGAAGTCCGTTTTTTGTTTTTTTCCCGTCGGGCCCGGAGCGCCGGTCAGCTTCGTTGGAAGCGCGAAGCGCTTCACGGCAAGCTGACGCGAATGCATTCTCCCTGTGTGCAGCCTGGAAGTGCGTGTCAGCTTGGAGAAAATCATCCTGCCAACCAGAAGCGGGGGTGTCCAAAGATGGGAATTGGATCTCATTGAGTTGCTTGGTTGGCTTCCTTTAAAGCAAAGGTGGACCGAAGAGGGACTTTCTGTTGACCTGCCCACTAGTCTGGGCAAAAACGCCCAAGGTTTGCAACCTCACGCATGGAACCCCAGAATCTGTGTGGGTATTCTTCCATAGTCCATGGAGACCGGGCATTGGAAGGTGAAGGTTATCGGGCGGTTCGAAGGTCCACTGTGTTGACACAAACCTAAAGCGGACATGTCGCTTAGTGTTTCAGGGTTGCTCCGAGTCTCATCTTTGAAGACAGAGAGGCTAGAAAATTGGGCTCGCCGATTTTTTTTTTCTGCCCTAGAAAAGACTTGCTGGTGCTCAGAAGGGAATGGCCTTCCGGGCGGAACGAACCGGTTTCGGTTGGATTCCCTGAAAGGAAACTGCAGGGAATGGTTTTCCTCGGGGTCATTTCATTTGGCTGTGGGTCAAAAATAGGTACCTAAAATGGCACCCTGGTAAATGGAAGCAATGACTAAAACCCCTGGTGGTTAATTTTGACTTATACCCGTTTCTCGTTCCCCACTGAGCACCAGCAAGAAAAACGGGGAACCCCTTTTTCGAAGTTCTTGGAGCAACCCTGGTCTTAGCGTGTGAGCGGGGCTTCAAAAGCCCGCGCGGGGCTTGTTTTTTTGCGCCCAAGTCGGGGACTCCTCTACAGGTGTTTTTGGTTTGTGTTTTATGCATTTTCTGCGTTTCGGGCCAAAGGAGGCTTTTTCCTTGCCCAAGAGGATTCGACCATCTTGGAATCTGACAATGCGAGATCCCACGAGTCGCCGATTTTTCACGCCTGGATTGCTCCGGAAAGCAAAGGGCGCCCGCAAAAGACCGTCCGCTGTCATCAGCATTCGAGGTCCCCCGCAACAGAAGGGTTCTTCCTAGATGGCCAAGTGGCGATCGCTTTTTTCAGTCACTGTTGCGATTGGTTTTGAGGTCAAGTGCATGGAAAAAAAGAAAAACAATCAGCAACTGGCGATCCAGGTTGGAGCCCGTTGGTGAGAGCCTCCAAGAGTTTTCAGCATCTTCCTGGTTGCGCAGCCGGGGGGCTTGGGGGGGCTTGGGTTGCTTCCCTTGAGTTTCGGACCTGCGGATGCGTTGGAAACCGCAAGTTCTCTTCCCACCTCCAAAAACGGATGCAGTAAAACTCGCAAGTGACTTGCCACTTTTGAAGGGGACAACAAGGGCTCAACGCCAGGAGGATCAGTTTGGCAGCGCCCAATGCCGTGGCACTTACGCCAAGGATAGGGATTGACATGAAGGCTTTCTCGGGGGGCGGTCAGAGAATTTGTGGACCCCTCAAATGGTGGCCTAGATAGCCAAGTTGCGATCGCTTTTTTTAGTCACTGTTGCGATCGACTGGCGATCCAGGGGCTTTCCTTTTCCTTCCTCCTCTACGACTTCAGGTTGGCAGAACCCCCAGCGTTAGCGCCGATAGGGCCCGGAGTGAAGTGAGCTTGATTTCGGCGGGACCAGGCCACTCTGATTCCCAAGCAAACCAGCCGGAACTTGCCGGTGCTCAGCAGGGAATGAGCGAATTGAATGACCCCTACGATGGTTCCCTTGGGAAACCGTAGGTTCATTCCCAACACCCGGAAGGTCGTTCCCTGCTGAGCACCGGCAAGCAGAGGAAACCCCTCATCCCCATCGCATCTCGCAGCCTTCGCCTCTATTGGGCTCAGACGCACCTGTGCGCGCACGCTCCGAAACGAATCGCTTCGAGTCGACGAGCAGGGTGCCGCGCCTTTCCGCGGATTGGATGGGTCAAGCGTGTGCTATGGGGACCGGTTCTTTCCCTTCACTGTCCTTGCATTTGTTCTTCTTTGTTCATTTTTCGGTTTGGGGGCTGCAACAAGCAGTCAGTTCTTTGCTAGCCAATACCAAGTGGGGAAGTTTCGCTTCTTTTGGAGGGTGGGTTGCTTGGGAATCATCGCACCCAACGAAGCAAAGGCCGCTTCGAACAGTTGGCCGTTTTTAGGGAGTCTATGGCCTTTGACTATCTTTGGTTGAGGTTGCACCCCCCTTTTTGGAAGAGGATCCTGACCCGTTTCGGGGATGAGTTTCTTTTTCGACATTTGGGTGTGGGTCAAAACTTCAACCAATAGGGGACCGACCGCAGGTTTTGGTGCATGTCCACTTACCAGGGTTCCATTTTGGGTACCTATTCTTGACCCATAGCCATTTCTTGGATGTTTCCGCCGAGCGATTCTCGCCAAGAGAGGCCGTGGCCGTTCACTCTCAGGGACACGGTAGCAATGACATGGGTCGGTCCTTCATTTTTGAGCCGGTACTCTTTTTTTTGGTCGTCTTAAGGAGACACCAGGCGGAGAACAGAATCCCATTCTGGATGGGTCCCTTAAGAAAAGAGACACCCAAATATCTAGGCGTACCTTCCCCATTCTTTCCAGGGATCCTTCTTTCTAGAAAACCTCCAGAAACCCAGGTTGAAAACGGATCCGGTTGTTGGAAAGAACGATGCTTGAAAAGAATGGACAAGGAATCAAACCCTAGAACCATGACTCTAGGTTACCATAGGTGGGTAATACTGTTAACCCCAGATTTGTTTAACACCCTGCTTAATCAAACCCTAGCGGATGCCGCAAGGCTTTGCAATGTCACGTTCGTATTTGTTTTTGCACGGCACCGTTCTGGTGGAGCAGCTTAAGCAAAGGATCCGTTTTGTCAGGCGTGGGACATGTTCACGTAAAAAAAAAGAAGCTGGGAGCCTTTGCCAGGGACGTTTTTTTTCTTCTTTTTTTCCCGGGGTGTTTTGGCTGTTCTCGGTTTCCTCGAGTGTAGGCCAATGGTCAGTAGCAAGGTTTTTGGGCATCTGACAGAAGTCAAACTGGGAGGTGAGCTATTTGCCTTGCGATCTGCAAGGTATGATTTAGCTGAAAGGTGCAAAACCGCAGCGCTGGACATAGCTTTTTGTGCTCAATTGTGTTTGCGTGTGCTTGTTTTTTTGAGGGTACTCTTTTCACACTGGCTTAAAGAGAGAACCAACAGGAGAATCAGCGGTCCCTCCTATTTCAACTCATACCCAATTTGCGTGGAGCCGAGGCAAGGAATTCAATGCCGAGGGCGCCCAAGACGGCAACCCAGAGCAAGCGGCCGCGGGGTGAGGAGAAGCAAAAGGACGCGATGAAAGAGGCGAAAGGCCAGCGAAAGGCGAACGGGCAGGCTCCTCGACGTCTTTGGGCAGCGGTGGTGGGGGGATTTCAGCGATTGGTTCATATGTACAAGAAGGAGAACAGAAAAGAAAACTGTGTGTGTGTGTGTGTGTGTGTGTGTGTGTGTGTGTGTGTGTGTGTGTGTGTGTGTGTGTGTGCGA
The DNA here is from genome assembly GCA_963377175.1 of Effrenium voratum. Taxonomy (NCBI): domain Eukaryota; class Dinophyceae; order Suessiales; family Symbiodiniaceae; genus Effrenium; species Effrenium voratum. Next base: position 1,658,722 of record CAUJNA010003527.1, on the reverse strand, counting down.
GTGTGTATGTGTGAGGAAACATGTTACTAGGGGGGGAGACTCACACACATCTTCCCACGTTCTTCGGCGCGTACTTCGACAGGGGCTTGGCTAAAATGGCTGTGGGTCAAAACCAATGGTACCATTTTGGGGGTAGGTGCACCACCCATTTTAGTCTACTTGAGTGGGGATTGGGATGTTCACTGAGGGGTAACCGGGGTTTTGATCCTCGGCTAAAATATCGTCCGAGGCTTTGCCCCTGATCGGAGAGCTGGCGGGCGCCTGCGGCGCCTGGGCGGCGAATCCGAGTGGGGCACTACCCTTGGAGCAGATCCGCGAGTTGTCCCACAAGGAGGGGCGGTAGAAGATCCGTATGTTGTGTCGTTTTCAAACAAACAAAACAGGTTTCGGGGCTCAGGAAACGGACGGGGTTCCGATCGCTTGCAAGGGACGGTCCAGTTGCTCGAATCCATATGGCTTCAGGTAGAACCAGCCTTGAGCAATGGAGAGAAGGTAAAAACCCGGGAAAAGGTCACCAGCTTTGTAAGTAGTGTTGACCACATATGAGTTTCAACTATTGGTGTATGGGTGCTTCTCCCTGGGTGAAGTGTCGGGAATCAAACCACTTTTAGAGGGGAATGGGGTTAAGATTATGGCTATCTTGCTGCTGCGATACCTAGGGAATTCCGGGGATGGATGGCCTGTAGGGGTCATTCCATTTCTCACTCCCTGCTGAGAGCCAGCAAGCTATTTGTTATCGGATCTTTGGACATTGTCACTTCTTGGGAAGCGGCTTGGATTGGACCGGATCTTTGGAATTTGTCACTTCTTGGGAAGCGGCTTGGATTCGACCGGATCTTTGGAATTTGTCACTTCGGATGCGAGCCATTTCTTTAATCCGCTTTGTTTTTTGAGGGAGTGGTGCCCCTTGGAGAGCAACTATCAAACGAAGAGTGCCCTTTTTTGTATTTGGTCACATATATTTTTTCTTTTTACTTTCTGGTTCAGGTGGGATCTTCCAGAGGGGACACAAAAAGCGAGGGCTTTTTGCAGAGGTGTCAACAGCAGCTAAGTTACGGCTAATGGCTCTTGTCGTTTTTTGTTTTGTTTTTTTTTGTTGGCCAGTTTGCGGTCGATACTGTTGGGATTCCTTTTTTTTTTTTTTGGGGGGGGGGGCTGTTACTTTTTAAATTGGGGGAACCCTTTGCCGGGTCTTCTTTCTGGTACCACCATCAGGCAACCTGTAGTTGGATTTGCTGGGTGGCTTGGATTGATTTGAAGCATGCCCGAAAAACCACCCACCGATTCGGCTCCAAACCACCAACGTAGAACGAGTTCGTTCCTATCAAGATTGGCTGTGGCTCAAACATCCGTGGTGCCCGAAATGGCACCTTGGTAAATGGAACCAAAGACGAACCTCACTTTAGCTCTTTGATTTTGAGCCGCACCCAATGGTTATTTGAAGTTGTCCGATCAATCACAAAGGCGCCCCATGTCCTTGCCCACACTCGCATTCCAGTTCAACTCTATCACACAAAATCAAGGAGGGCGGAAGCTGACCCCGTGCCATCCAAAACAAAAATCCCCGGGGGGAAAGATGCATGCCACTAGTCATCTTAAAAGAAAGCCACTCCTTTTTTCCGCCATTTTCATGGCACCCGCAAGAGGTTTGTTTTTTTCTTGGCCCCTCCTTCCCCGGGCGGCGCGCCAGGCCTGGGAGGCCAAGATGGGCTCTTGGAGCAGCTCGACCGCGCCCGCCGCTCGGAAGGCAATGACGGGCTTCGGGGCTTGCCTGGAGCTCACGGGCGAGGTGGACCCCCCATTTTTTCTCCCTGCTCATGCTTATTTTTTGTTTGGGTGTGGAGTTTTTTTTTTTTTGCAGTACCAAAAAAGCCAGGGAGACTTCCATTTTTGATAGGGGTTTATGTTTTTTCCTGGGTTAAAAGGAACTCGTCAGGTTGGTTTGGATTGGTGATTTCAGCGGGCCGGCTGAGGGCACGTGGGAAAGGCCAAGCGAGCTACTACGGTCTTTGAGTGCTGGGCATTCCCCAAGCTCACGACAGTTTTTTTTTCTTTTTTTTTCGGGTAACCAACAAGCTCCAGCTGGTCACTCATTGAAATCCACGATAGCCCGCTCTGGCTCTCCTTTGTTTCTCTTGGAAAGCTGCGTATGTTGTGTCTTTTTCCAAAAAAAGACGCGTTTCGGGGGTCTGATCGCTTACAAGGGACTATTGATTTCGAGGCCCGTTTGCTCGAATCCATTTTTGCTGGCTTAAGGTAGAACCAGCCTTGAGCAATGAAGAGAAGGTAAAAACCGGGCAAACGCCAAGCTTTGTAATGTTGACCCCATATGAATTTCAACCAACCAGTTTATGAATAGGGGGGGTGCTTCTCCCTGGGTGAAATTGGGGAATCGGACCACTTGTGGAGGGGTTTTCCCCTACCCCCTATAAATATACTGGGGTTGATGAACGTACTGTGGATGGATGAAATCCATTTCGCACCACTTTGAAACCATGGTTGAAACCATATCGTTTGTTGGAATTTACAGGGGAATCGAATCATTTTAGGGTTTCTTAGATGGTGCGAATTGGATTTTGTCCACCCCCCTCCCCCCCTCCCCCCATCCCCCTCCCCCCATCCCCCCATCCCCCCCTCCCTCCCCCAACCCCCTCCCCCTCGCCCCCTTCCCCCCCTTCCCCCCCTTCCCTCCCCCTGTAAATACACAGGGGTTGATGCAAATATGGGGTCGACGTCGACCCGTAGCCCGAAGTTTCCATTGAGGTGAAGGATTTGGACATGGGTCCGCTCGAGGACGCCCTGCCCGCGGTCTTCAAGGCCCTGGAAAGGACCGGGAGGGGCCCAAAAAAGGCAAGGACCGCTTTTTTCTTTCTCTGAAGTTCAAAGGCTGTTTATAGGTCAATATTATTGGAGGTTGATCAAAAGGACCACTTAGGCAGTTCAAAGGCTGCTTGTACAGGTCCATCCACAGTATTATTGTTGGTCAAAAGGTCCTTTGCATGGGATGACTGTTGGGGGAAACCACAAAAAGAAAGACGCTATTTCCCACTAAATGGGAATGGCTGCTGGGGGCTTTTTTGGAGCTGATTTTCTATAATTAACCCATAGACTAGGGGTTCATACCGAATGTTCATATATGGAAGTAATACATTCTGCCAGTGGGGTGGATGACGCTGGACGGCTGGGACTCCTGCGGACGGAACAGATTCGTCGCGCTCGGCAGCTGAGAAAAACAAATGCCAGAAAATCATGGCTGGTTCCTCTTACCCCCCAGTGCCGCTCTGTTTTTGCGGGGGTATACGAAAAGGGGCACTGGTCTGACCAACTCCCAGCTTCATTTAGAGGATCCCCTTGTAAAGCAGGAGGTTTCTGGATATATCATATCTCCTGCAGCGCGTTTCAGTGTTTCAGGCAAGGTTTTTCTTGAACGAGCCGCGACTGTCCCCCGACTTTGGAGCGCACGTTTTCTCGACTGGCTTTCTTTCTTCGACGCGTTCAAGCATAGATCCGGGCCGTTTCCTTCCCAGCCCCATATTGGAGAGCAACAGGTTGCCTTAGAATGAGCACACCAAATGGGCCAAAATGGCGCCTCGGCCAATGGCACCAAAGGCTCTTTCTCCTGCGGTTTGCCCCAGTCGCCTACTTTTGAATGCCACACCCACTTTTGAGCTTTTGGAAAGGGCCAAAAGTTGGGTGGAGCCTTTCCATTGGCCCAAGCTGAGGCTGGTGGCAGATCAATTTTTCTTCTTGGCCGAGGCCCAGAAACTTGAGGCGCTTTTTGTTCACTCGGAGCACGAGGTCTTGCAAAAGGCTGAGCCCTCAAGTGGTGCATGTCCACTTGGCTTCCCTTTGAAGCCAACCAAAAAGGGGCACCCTAAAAACACCCAACAAGCACCAAAACCCCCCAAACGTGGTGCGTTTCCATTTGGCTTCCAACCAAAAAGGGGCACACTAAAAACAAGGCCACACCCAGTTGCCAAGAAAACCCACACGTCATTTCCCTGCAGCCAACGACTTCAGTGCCCCATCGCCTTTGAATACTGGTAAATTTAGACCGCCCCCGCCCCCAAAGCAAAAAAGAACAACCCATTCGCATGAGCAAAAAGAGTTGTTTGTAGAAGGACGAGCTTTTCCAGAACCATGACTGCGGCCCGATCGACAGCACGCCAGGACCTGCCTCGCCTCCGAGTCTGGCTCCCTTCGGGCGCAGAATGGCCTGGCGGGGCTGGCGCTGGCCGCTCTAGTGCTGGACCTGTCGGCGATGAGGCGAGGCTGTGACGCACGCGTCGAAGGTGCGACTGTGGTACTGTGGATGAAATCGAACTCCGCTTCTCGCACCTGAGAAACCACGGGGAGCCTGTGTTTGCTTGGTATTTACAAGTGGAATCGAATCAATTTCGGGTTTCTTCTGGTGCGAATTGGATTTCATCCATCACAGTAGCTCGAGATGAGCCTTCAATGCCCTTAGTTTCTCGGGTCCGTTGACAGCGAACGGGGTCGATAGGCCCGGATCGGCTCGGAGAAGGGGTGGTTTGGAGGCTTGCGGAGGGGTTCTAGAGGGCGGAGATCGACTGGGCTCCTTTTTTTTCTTCGCTTTATTCGGGCGGTGTTTTCAACCCAGAGACAAGGCCTCATTATTTGGGGCTTTTTCATATTTTTCCATTTTTTTTTTCCGGATGCCTTTCGGGAAGGCTTTCCGGTGGTGAGGTGGTGCCCCAAACCAGGACCAAGGGGTTCTCATGGAGCAGCCTTAGAACCAAAACAGGCCTGAGCTTATTCTCGGCTTATCCTGTGACCCGCACAGACCCCCAGGGCGAATGGGTGGCTTTTTTGAACCGGAATTCCCGAACGGGAATTCCCGGGAGCTAATTCCCATTTCCTAAAAAGGTGGTGACATCTAATGAGTCACCGGTGTAACCTATGCTTGAGTGTGTCTGGCGTCCGTTTCTGGTTTTAGCTTGCGACTTTTGTTGGTTTAGTTCTTGTCTTGAGTTGGAGCTGGACATGAAGCTCTTTTTTTTTGAATACATTTTCCAAACTTGTCATCCATGGGACTCAACCATTGTTGCTGGTGCTCCGTAGGGAATGACCTTCCGGGTTTGGAAATGAACCGGAAGGGGATTCCCTTAAAGGAAACCATAGGGCTCCCGCTGGGAACCAGCAAGTCAAGCATCCTCTTTTTGGCTTTCTTTTGAAAAAAAGGGTGCGTGCGAGCACTTAGCCAAAGCAAGAGCAAGGTTGGGCCATGTCTCCCTGTTTGCCAAGCAGTTTGACATGAGGAACTAGTGATTGTTGTTGCCTATCGTATCACCTCTTGACCCCTGTTCATTTTGTTCGGACCGGGAACGGGGCAGGCTATGAGCTACAAGCAGCTTTCCGAAAGTTGACATTGAACTAGGCTTGGCATGCTTGATCCAATGGCCGAAGAATCTCAAGGACGGGACCACCATGGTGGGTTGCAGCATTGGTTTGAGCAAACAATACAGAAGAGTCCCCTCGGGGAAACCGCAGGAAGGCGGTACACTGGTTTCGCATGGCGTCTCCGGGTACAGGAGCGGAATGTTCAAGCAACTATTGACAACGCCATAACCAACTGCATGTCTGATGCTGCTTTCCTATGGAGTGAGAATGCGGCTCGTTTCAACTATGCGGGAAACGGCCTGAAGGGAAGGTAGTCGACAACCCCACGCAACACACCCACACACAGGTGGGCGTGGCTCAAAATTAAACAGGGGGGGTTACGCAGGATTTGGTCCATGTTTCCACTTACCAGGGTTCCATTTGGGGTACCGGTTTTTTGAGCCACAGCCAGGTGGATGAATTATACACTCTGCGTTGTTTACTGTATTACTGTGTCGTGCAGGGGAATGTGAAAAAAAATGGGCCCCTTTCTTGGCATCCCCTTTGAGTAGCGGATCCAGAAACGGCAATATAGGCCTGTTTTTTTTTTTTTTGCAGGTACCCCTTGTTTGTGTGCACTTGTCACTCAGGTTCACTACAAATTCACTGATTTTCAGCTTGAAAGGACACCACGAAAGACGAATTCCTTATTCGGGAAATGTACCTAGGGTGTATTCCCAGGGTGTAATACAAAATCCTTAGAATTCAGCACCGCCCAAGAAACCCTGCAATGGATTCGATTCCCTTGTAAGTACCAACAAAGGTTATGGTTTCAACCATGGTTTCTTGGGTGCGAATTGGATTTCGTCCACAGTATTTCTTTGGCCCATGTGATCCGCGGAGGACCGCCCCGGAAGTTCAGCCTGGTGAAGAGGCCGTGGCCAAAGCCATGCCCCTCGGCTGATTTGGTCGCTTCCGGCTGAAATCAACCGATGGGTGGCTCGCTTCTTCTCCTTTTTCTTTTTCCGGGAGCCCCCTTGTGACTGAGCTATTCATTTCACACTCCGGTTTGCCTTGTGTGTGGTTCCAGAACACATGGGCTTCGAGCAGAAAAGAGCACAGGGTCCGTGTTGCATGGCTTTTGAGCCAAGAGGGGCAAGAGGTCCGAGAGCGGGCCCCCAATGGGTGGTACTGTGGATTTCCCACATATTGCAAAACCAAACCCTGGTAGAACGCCGAACACTAGCGAGTTGTTCTTCCTTTTTTTTCTTCCCCTTTCTTCTTTTTCTCTGGGCATCAACCGTACCGTCGGTTCAAAAGGACCCCGAAGCTCGCGAGGCTGCGGTTTCCAATTCTCATTTCGAGGCGCAGCCACAGGTAGTTCTTGCAAATAAAGAACTCGTTCTCACGCCTTGAGAGGTGGGGCAATTGTCATGCTAGTTGGAAGGGGAGGTTTCGGTAAGAGTCCAGTGCATTTCCAGAAAAATGGGCCTTGGAAGCTATGCGGGTTATGAAAATATCACTTGTGCAAGGGGTACATATGGCAACTGATGGCATCTAAGCCTCCTCGAAATGCTTGAAATGTACACCCCTCAAAAGGTCATAGCACCGTAGCTGACAAAGGCGCGTTATACCATGGAAGAACTCCCCTTCGCGCCTGATGGATGAAACCCCACCTGGGACTGGCTTCGTTTGGAAACACGGACCTTTGGGTAGGAATCGGAGGTCCTAAAATTTGCTGGTTCGATAGGCAGGGAATGAGAAATGAATGACCCCCCCAGGAAACAGCTATCCCACTGTGGATGGACGAATTCCTGCACCACTTTAAAGCCAGGACAAACGTTGGTATTTACAGGGAAATAATCATTCCAGGGCTTCTTTCATGGTGCGAACGGATTTCATCCATCCACAGTAGGGTTTCCGTTTTTTGGGGAATCCAACCAAAACCGGTGTCCTTCCCAGCCGGACTCGTCGTCATTCCTGCCCTCTTGGAGCTCGACGCCGGGTTGATCGATCCCAGGTCCTTCCTGTGGCACCAGGCGCGCTTCTTCCTGCCGGGGCGATTGGAGGCGAAGGCGAGACGTTTTCCTACGACAAGAGCTGGACCTGGGATTGGCGGAAGCCTAGGTGTCCATTGTGGTTGATTTGGTTTAAAGATATAAACCGGGCGATTCCTGGTTTACCGGGTGGTTCAAGCAACTAAAAGGGAAACTCGTCGATTTTCTCAACGAAAAAGGAGACCTATCTATGGGAAGGAGTGTCCCAAAGGACCTTGTGCCCAGTTGGGTGTCCTTTTGATCGGTTCGTTTTGGATAGAAATCGATGGGTAACGTGGTTTAGATGGGCCGCCAGGGAAAGCCATCCATTTTGCCAAAAGGACACCGATGCTTCCAGCCCTTCTATTAGATGAGACTGAGCAATTCCTGGGCTCCATGCAGAAGCGCCTCATAGCCCCCTCCTTCAAGGTCTATGATTTGAGACCGGGTCTCATGCACATAGGTGTCCTTTTTGGTTGTTTTGCTTGAAGAAATAGGTTGGGCGATTCTTGGTTTACCGGGGTTTGGGGGAGGGGGAGGGGACGGTTCTCCATGGAGGTGTCCTTTTAGGGGAAATAGATGGGTTTCCCTGGTAGATGATTAAGCCACTAAACCCTAAACCCTAAACCCCAAACCCTAAGCCCCCCCTTCAAGGCCTATGATCTGAGACACCCGGGTCTCCTGCCTCGCCATCTTCGGCCGCGTAGGCCTTCTCGGATGCCTCCACCCTGGCCCTCGCGCTGGCACGCGGCCTGCGATCTGTGCACCACGTCATGGCGCGGCGGAGCTACGCGGGGCACGCGCTGCCGGCGGCGGCTTGGCCCGGCGGAGCGTTGTTAAAGATCCCCAAGGAGGTGGATGAAAGGGGTTGCTGGTTGTGACCCTACTGGCAGGAGAGCAGGATTGGGCATGTTCGGTCCTTTTTGAGGGGAAACCAAAAGGAGGTTGTTGACACAGACAATTGAGTTGGACATGTTTACTCAACGGGGCTGCCGAACTCGAGTTTGCCCTCTGAATGTTGCAGGCAGTCATTTGCAGGAGGTTTCTTCTGTTGGATGGCTATGAGGGTCATCCCTGTCAATGCTGATCTGCCCTCCTTCTCAAAATAGAAAGGCCGCCACGAAATGCCGCAACAAGATGGGGAGTCGAACCGAAAAAAGGAGGGGGGCCTTCATTTTGACATACTAACACTGTGATTCAGATGTTGTGTTCATTCAGTTTGCCTTGAATTAAACGGGGCGCTCGGTCGTGGATTGGGTTGCAAGAGCGCTGAAGCCTAGCCTCACTTTGGGGAACGAGTCTCATCCGGAAGGCCTTCCGAGCGAGAAGTGGGTTGCCATGATCTAGCTGGATTCCCCCCCTTTAGGGGCGTTTGCAGCCAATGAAGTCGCATTTGGTGAGAGTTTGCCTTTGAATGTGGTGAGTGTAATCGGCGTCCTGGTTCAGATATCCCAAAGAGACCTTGGACAAGCTCGTTTTACCCCAACGCGACTGAAATTCCTGGGTTTCGAACGCTGAATTGATCATTGGAAAGACCATCTCCCGAATAGGGCCTTGAATCTCTTTTTTTGTTCTTTTTTCTTTTTCTCCCGCGTGGTTTGAACATCACCTTTTGCCAATTCAAAGATTTCGTTGGTTGTAGGGGAAATCCAGTTGGAACCCTGAATGATGGCCCTTTGGGACCTCGTTTCAAAGGTGGGCCAAATGAAGTAGGTACTTGGAATTCCAGGATCGAACTGGTTGATTCCGATTTAGCGGGGTGTTTGCAGGACTTAGGCTCACAAGGGGGGAAAGCACCTCGCCAGGTTTGTCCATCTGGGTTTCCATTCCCCCCCCAAACATGGGCGAGTGTTTGTTGAGGGTACCTGCTTTGGGTTCGTTCAATGGGAGAACCAAAAGGACAGCCAACGCCATTTTTGGGGTCCCTCAAAAACGACAAACCCAAATGTGCTGTGGGTTTTTCAACAGTCACGCTTGCTTGGGAGTAGAGATGGTCGTGGATCCTCAGGGAACCATGAACATCCAACGAAAAGAGAAGCCAAATGGGCCAACATGCTACTCCCCTGCAATCTACCTGGGTTGCTCGCCAAAAAGGGGTTATTCCGTCCCCCAACACACCCGGTTTGTTAGCCGCAAAAAACGTGGGTCCATTGTCTCCGCAAAGGAGAGCCCGTTTCCAAAAAGGACATGTTTTTTTTGCCGAGAAGTACCTGCTAGAGGGGGGGGGGGGGCTTTTTTTTCCGGTACCTGTTTATTTGCCTTATTTTTCTTAAAAAAGAAGAAGAAACAAACTATAAAAAACAGCAAACAACAAAAACTAACATCCAGAGGCCAGCTTGGTCCACAAGAGCGCGCCGCTGGCGGGCCAGTGTGCGGCTCTGGCCGCCGGCGGGGCCTCCACCCAGGCGCCGCGCGTGGGACGTTTCGGCCGAGCCTCAGGTCTCGAGCTCCTGGGCCTCAGTCACCCTTTCGGTCCCCCAGCGATTGGTGCCCTTTCTCATAAGGGTTTTGGGTTCCCCTACTAAGTAAAATAGACAAAGCTGAAAACAAATATCGGGTACCCTTATTGTAACCTCTCTACTGGAGGACCATTTCAGTGGTGAATAAGCAGTTTTTTTCTTTTTTTGTGCAGTCCACTTAGGTAGTGAGGATTAGGTGAAAGAGATGGTTGGGGACGCATCCTCTCTCGAAACTTGTTAGGGTTGTCGGGATGCAGATTCGACAGATGGTAGCCTTGGAAGCCTTTGTTTTTGTTTCCAAGTCAAGTTTGATAGCTTCAAGTTTTTGTTTCCAAGTTTTTGTTGTTGTTTCCAAGAGGTCTTGCGGGGCCTTGTTTTGTTTTCTTTTTGATAGCTTCACATCCAGCCCCTTTTTTCATGGGTTCCAAGTCTATGAGTTGCTGGTGCCCCCCCAAGCAAGCCCTTCCCCACCGTCTTTGAGAGGAGCCTTGGCCGTCGAGAGTCTCGAGAATGGTTCAGACCGAACAAGTCCTAAGTCAGATCCAAGGCAACTGGTTGTCTTCGAGGCGTCTGGCCGCGCAAAGCCGAAACAAAAAGACCGCCTTGGTGAGGCCGCGAAAAAAATCAGAGATCCCTTAGACGTCTTTTTGCTTGTCTGGTTTCTTGGCGGTCGGTTTAACGCAGGGCTCCTTAAAAGAGATTCATCTTGCGACCAGTTGAAACATGTTGCTTTTTCCACACCAAAATGAAGTTGGACACCACCATATACAAGTTGCAATGTTCAGGTGTTTTTCATGCATCCGGATCCCTGTTAACGGTTCGCAGCTCAGGCGGCCAAAGCTTTGGCAACGCTGGGAGATGCTGCTGGCGACTTGCTGGTGGCGCTGAGCGGCTGTGGCTGCGCCGCGGAAGAAAGCCAATCGCAGGAATTGCTCGCATCTATTTGCTGTGCGAGCGGTTCCACAGTTCGGGAGGGGTGGTTCGGGCACCCCCTAAGATGAAACCGAAGCTATTGCTCGCGGCCTGATCAAGGGACCCCTTTTTGGGAGCAACGGAAACTAGGGGAGGGGGGGTTGGATCGATCCAGCCGCATATTTTACAGCAGTTCCAACTGGGTGTGCGCCAAAAATCGCTGCCCAAAATGGAACCCTGGTAAATGGAACCAAGGACTCAAACCAGCTGTCCCTTTCCTGGTGTCTCAATTCTCACCCACTCCCAAGTCTTGCAATCAAGGATCCCCATTTGCAGGATGCAAAAAAAGAGGAACTACCGCAAATAAAAATGAGAAATCGATTTTCCACCGCAAAACCAGGGGCGCCTCAAGCAAAACAAGGGGCGTCTCACCGCATGGCCTCTCAGGCACGGAGGCGTCGATGCAGAGCTCCGCGGTGTCGGAGATGAGCCGGCTCTGCACGCAGGGTCCCATGCGCCCTTGGCTTCGGGGGAATGGATTCGGAGATATGTGGATGGCATATCTCGGATGAAGCAAGACACACACACACAAATTAATCAAACTCCGGCAAGATGAGAAAGTATTTGGAGTATTTTTGGGTGGAGGAGCCTCTTGCACCTCTCCTGGATGTGCTGCGCGGCATAGCGGTCCTCAAGCCGCTGTGGATGCTTAGCCCTGTGGTACTTGGATGTTCGATTCGCCAAATTGCGAAGTTGGATCGTTCCATTTGGGTTTTTTCACCCCCTAGTAACAAGGTTAACCCTGTGATAAACCCCAGTGAATGGGGGACTTAGTGGGTTATGACCTAGGTTACCAACAACTTACTAACTTGGCCGAACTCCCAAGTGCTGTGAATGAATTCCTCTTGTATATAGATGAGTTCCTTTTGGGCCACTTGTAATTGTAGATGAGTTCCTCGAGTGTCGTTCAACAAGGAAATACTGTGGATGGGAGCGAAATCCATCCGTTTCGCACCACCGTTCAGACACCGAAAGGAATGATCTGATTCCCCAACGCAAATGCCATCAACCGTGATGGTTTCAAGCATGGCCTCTGAACGGTGTTGCGAAATGGATTTCACAACGGTAAGGGCACCCCTTGCAAAGGGCACTCGATACGTCGCCAACTTGCAAAACTGGACAGAAGCCAACCACCTGGATGTGCCAAACTCTTCCACACACACACACACAAAATCGGGGGAGTCTCAAAATGATGGCTTTTCTATTCGGTCCCCCCTTCAACAAGTCGCCTGGAACGGGCCCCCTTGAACAACCGACGAGCGGAGCGCGCCGAACCGGAGGTACCGGGGCTGCTCCAGCGGCTCCCTGCTGGCGCTGCTGCTGCGGAGCGTGGCGGCGCAGCTGCTGCCGCTGAAGATCCACAGCAAAGCGCCCAAGGAGAAGCCTTCGAAAACTGTGGGGGGGTGGGGGCGTGGGGGGCGGGAAACGAGGGGGGGGGGGGAAAGGGGGGGAGATTTTGATGCCCCAAAACTTCGGTTCGTTCTCAAAGGGGTGACTTCGATCAAGTCGGAAAAACTGGGGGGTTGTCAAAGTCGGAAACTGGGGGGGTTATCAAAGTCATAAAAAACTGGGGGGTTATCAAAGTCGGAAAGGGGGGGGATCAATTTTTGCTTCAGTTGCTATTGGGTGATCAAAGGCAGACACTGGTTGGCGGTTTCCCTTTGCCACTGAACTGGGGGTGACTTTGATCTTAGTAAGATCTTGGGGCCAGCCAAATGGAGTGTGTCTCTGTGCCGAGTTCGCGGCCGTGGAAGTTGGTTGATATAGATTTATACAGATCCTCAATTTGGTTCTTTGGGGTGGTTTGGGAATGGTTGAAATGATTCTTTTGATACAGCAGATGGGGCCCAAAAGAAAACCCTTGGATGGGTGAGGTTCTCAGGTCTTTTTTTTTTCCCGGAATTAGTAATGATTCTATTCATTGGCGTTCGGGGTTCGGGTTTCAGCCTGGGATGGTGCAGCTTTTGATGGGATGGCGGGCGCTTTTGATGCAGTTCCCTTCTTTTCTTGGGCAACGCAGAAAGCCAAGCAGCTTGTGAGTAGGGATGATGGCTGGAACTTGGCCTTTGAGCTTTCAAGACGATCTTCTTGGATATATGCAGTTTGGTGATTGCTTCCAATACTTTTTGGTCAATTTAAATAAGCAACAGCAGAGAAATCACACAACCAAAAACATAATTCAGGGGACTCACTCAACTTACCATTCTTCTTGGTTGACTTTGACTCTGAATCCTGTCTGGATTTGCCAATTAAGAGCAGTAGTTCATTCCTCTTTAGGACGAGCTCCCCAAAAATATGGATGAAAGAGTCTGATCCCTGAAAGAGTCTGATCCCTCCCTATTCTCCCAGAACCAAGTCAAGGCACAAAAGGATCCCATGATCCTCCCTATCACAGAAGCTGACAGGAAGGTGTGGGAAGAGTACTTTCGGGCAGTTCCCCAGTCTCGTGCAAAAAACACAGGAACTGTTCTTTTTGCCCTCTGTGCAGCATGGGTGCAAGACCTTTTTGGACGTTTCAAGGTGTGCCGTTGATCCGGACTGAGATGGGGTCGTTAATCGATTCAAAGCCATAGCAATGGGACGAGTTGCAGAGTGACTAGGAGCCATTGAAGGACCATCTTTCAGGCCACAACCTTCCCACGGCCTTGTTTTTTGCGAGGCGGCTTTGAATCAGATGGGTATCTTTTTTGATGCTATCCTTTTGCTGGTTCTCAGTGGCGAATCATTGAATGCAACTGGTGGGTTTTTTTGGGTTGAGGGTCATCACCTCATTGCCTGAGAGCTAGCAAGTTCTTTGGGGTGTTTCACAAGAAATCCAACGGGCTAAACCAATTAGCTGTACCCATGAACAAACAACTTTTTGTTTTCAACAACCCCACGCTAGTGCCTTAGCCGCATTCAGGGCGTTTTAAAGTCTTGTTCTACAAGGAGCCATCACCACCACAAATTTGTTTTTTCCCCCTTTCCCTTGAGGTTTCCCCCGGGTTTCTCCCTGTTTTTCTTCCCACCCGGTTTCCGCCCTTTTGTTTTCCCCCCCGTTGTCCCGGGTGTCCAACGGGGGGAGGCGATGTTGCGGGCCGCAGGAGCTGCAGATCCTCTGCCGGGACCACCTGGCGCGCTCGGAGGCGCGGGCGAGCGCCCTGTGCGCGGCGCTGGTGCAGCACGGCCTGCTGGAGGCGGAGAGGAAGGACCAGGTGCAGCTGCTGGCGCCTTGGCGCCATAGGTGTCCTTTTTGGTTGGTTTGCCTAAAAAATAGAGGGCCCTGGTTTAGATGGGGTTTATTCCATTTACCAGGGCCATCTATTTGTCCAGCCGGCCGGCTATGGACATAAATCTGGCCAGCAAGGGTACCCGCAAAGGAAGACACACACACACACATCATACAGTAACCAGCTACAGTCATTTGTGCAGAATTTCGGCGAACCATTTACCAAGCGACAAATTCTGGTAGGATTTCCTGTAGATCTTTTTGTGTTTGGTTTTAGAACATATCGAAATGAAGACTCGCGTTGATCCTGGGTTCAAGTAGAGACTTTGCGGATTCATAGGAGGAGTGCAAGTCGGATTCGTTTGTGTTGCTAAAAGGGATGTAGACTCGCGGTTTTTGTGCCCTAGAAAAGGGGACCCACCCCTCAAATGGGTATCAGGCAAAAGTCAAAAGTTAATCGCTAGGATGTGAACGGCAGGATTTCGTCCTTGTTTCAATTTACCAGGGCAGCCTATTTTGGGGTTACCCTATTTTTGACCCACACCCAATTAAGCTCTCTTGAAAGAGAAGCCTTTTTCACAGATTTCAGTCATGCACGTCCCTTCCGTTTCTATCCCGCACATCGGTGTGCTGAAGCTTGTCTTTGTGTCTCCCCATCTTGTTTTTGAACAATGTGTTCAGCATGCTGCACTCAGAGCATAGGTCTTACTCAGGTCATGGCCCTGAAAAGGGACAGCTTCTTGAGTACAAATGTGGTTGCTGCGCCGCAATGACCAAGCCACCTTTGGAAATGACTCCTGCTGGACACTGATAACACCATTTGCGAAGAGTGGATAGAACATCATTTTGGATAGAATATGGACGTGTCCTTTTTGGAGGGTCCTTTTTGGTTGGTTTTAACGGGAAACCCAAAGGACACCGTTGCCATTTGTTGGATTTTCTTCTGTGGATGGTTGAGAAGCCCATCTTGCACCACTTTTCAGAAATCCGCAGGTTTTCCCCAACGTAACTGCCAACCAAGGTTCTTGGTTTCAAGCATGATTTCTTAAGTGGTGCGAAACTGTGTCCATCCATTATGGTTTTAATCCCATGATTTCTGACCGGTGGTGCGATTCTTTGGATTTCGCAGCCTTCCGCAGTAAGAGACACACCCCCATAGGTGTCCTTTTTTGTTCATTTGGTTGAAGCATATTTCGGGCGATTCCTGGTTTACCTGGTGGTTCAATCAACCAGGGAAACTCATCTCTTTTCAACCAAAAAGGACACCTATGATTGCAACCATACTGGGGATGGGCGAAATCAAAGTCACCATCCAGGGTATGACGATTCCACTGTAAGTACCAACAAACAAGGGGATCGTGACCTCATGTTTAAAGGGTCAGGAGACTCCAGGAGACCCTATGCACACCCCGCGTCGACCCTAGCAACGTTGCGGGCCACGTGTTTCTCGACGTACGGAAAGCTGAGGTGCAGCAGCTCGTCGCACTGTGCCAGGCGGGTGGGCACTTGGGCGATGTTTTTTTGGGTCCTGAGATGGGTGGCTCGGCTTTTTTGTTTTGGCCCCGGCAAAAATTGTCGCTTTTTGCTGTTTTGCTTTTTTCGTCTTTCTTTGGACCCGCCAAAATGGGTGCTTTTTTGGATTTTGCTTTGAGGGATTCCCTTGAAATCCACAAAAAGGGGTGGTCCTGTGGGTTTGTGGTGCTTTTTTTTGGAGGGTCACTGTTTTGAATGGCTGTCACAGGGAGACGAAAAGGAAAGCCATCATTTTGGAGTCGTTCGAATTTTAAGAGTTGGAACCATCTCCCAAAGT
Organism: Effrenium voratum; assembly: GCA_963377175.1. NCBI lineage: Eukaryota > Dinophyceae > Suessiales > Symbiodiniaceae > Effrenium > Effrenium voratum. The sequence continues at coordinate 1,642,897 of CAUJNA010003527.1, read as the reverse complement.
GGTTGGTACACATGAATCCCCACCAAAATGACGTTCCCTACCACTCATGAAGCGGAAAAAAAGGAGAAAAAAGCTGAGCCCGGAAAAGTTTGTTCCAAGCCAATTGGATGGTTGGAGAACATGCAAGGGTGCTCAGAAACTGAACCACGGTTTTGGTGTGAGCGTGCTTAGCTGAGGTTCTTTGATCCAAACCAAGGGAACATGAGGTGTCCCTTTTTGGTTGGTTTTGGCCAAAGAGTAGATGGCGTTTCGATTCCCGCTCATCTACCGGGGAAGCCCCCATCTATTTCCCCCAGAAGGACATTTATGGCCATGCGGAGAGTTCGAGTGTGGCTGTTGGTAGCCATCTCACTCCCCGAGTTTGTGGACTTTGCACTTTCTGGAAAGGCCGTTGGCTAGAAACACAAAGTGCGGGAAGCCGGATGTGGTAGAAAACTAGGTACCATCCCCAAGTAGCCCCTGTTTTCCAGCTTTGGTCCATGTTCCCATTTTGGTACCTTCTTGTTTTTTGAGCCACAGCCAGGTGGGAAGCCGCTCGACGTGTTCCGCCCGGGTGTTTTTCGCAGGACCCGCGGTGGGCCGCCGCGCCGCTGCTGTGCCGCAGGCTGGCGCTGGCGCTCTTCCGGGTGGCCGGGGCGTCTCGGGCCGTGGAGCTGGACGGGGCCGAGGGAGCCGGGGCCGAGGGCGGGGGGCCCGTGGGGTGGCGCCCGTGCGGAGTTTTGGGGTCAACGCCCCGTGGCTTGAACCCAACCAAAACTAAACGGTGTACATGGCAAACCCGAAAAATCTCACAGAGCTTTGGAGAATGATTGTGGAGGTGTCAGTTCTTTTTTGAGGGTCCCATTTTGTTGGTTGGTTTTAAAGAGGGGTGGCCCCGATTTAGAGGAAGCCGTTCTAACGATTTTGGGGTTTCCGAAGACTTGGCAGAGAGATAGAGAGATAGAGAGATAGATAGATAGATAGATAGATAGATAGATAGATAGGTAGGTAGGTAGGTAGGTAGATAGGTTGTAGATAGATAGCAACATGGATAGATAGACAGATAGATAGGTAGGTAGCTAGACAGACAGCTAGATAGATAGATGGATAGATAGATAGATACATAAAGAGAGAACCATAGACGGAAACAGAAGAGAGAGGGCAAGAGAAAGTCAGAGAAAGAGACAAGGAAAAACAGAGAAGAGACAGAGAAAGACAATGAGAAGAGAGAGAGAGAGAGAGAGCAAAAAGAGAAAGATACTGAAGAGAAAGAGAAAGATCAAGAGAGAAGGAAAGAGAAGAGGAATCGCAAGATAAAGAGAAAGAGAAAGAGCAAGAGAACACAGAAGAGGGGAAACAAGAGAAAGAGAAAGACAACTCAACTTTCTATATTTTTGAAATTTCCGCCAGCCTACTGGTACAAAAAGCAGACAGTTAACAAACTCAATGAACAGACCAACATTTGAAACAAAGTACGCATATATCAAGGTTATTGGCATCTACATATGGGTGTGTCTTTTTTTGATGGTACCGTTCTTGGGTGTGGTTTGAAGGGAAGCCAAAAGGAACACCTCCCATGTTTGAGCATCCCCTTTAAAAAATATCACACCCATTTTTCTACCAAACGCGTTTTCGCGTTTTCCGTGTGCGCTCTCTGAGATCCGTGAGGACTGCGCTCAGCGCGAAGAGGCCACCAAGCTCTTGGCCTCCGTGGCAGGGGCGCTCTGTGCGCAGCGCGCCGGGAGCTCGGAGCCGGTGGACGTGGCGCCGCTGAAGCGGTGGGCGGGAGAAGGCTCGGGATGCGCCATCGCGCCATGAAGCTGCGTGGATGCCGCTGCCTGGGTGTGTACATACACCTACATATATATATATATGTACATATATACATATATATATATATATGTATCTTTTTTAAATCTGTTTTTTGGGGGCAATGTTAACCCAGGATTTTTCGAACACCCCAAGTTAATCTTTAGGGGGGGTTGTTGTTTTTGGAGGGTAATGTTAGCAGGATTGTTAGAAGCCCCCATTTAGTAGTAGGGGTGTCCCTGGTTTTCGTGGGGTTGTATATTACTTTTGAAAAGGAAGGCCGTCATATGAATAGTCAGGGTGGGGTCAACATTACCCTATTGACCTTGGTTTAAAGGGAAACTAGAAACGGAAACCACCACTCTTGGGGGTCCCCCCTATTTTGACACACACGGCACTTTTCCCTGCAGGGCGACTGGGAATGGTGCCAATTCAGAGCCATAAGGGCGGCCATGTCCTATGGCCCTTTCTATTGCTCTGGATCAGCATATCTAGAACTGGGCCTGTCCAGGAGTCTTCAAGAAATATGAAAGATTCTCAGCGGTACTCTGAAGATTGCAATGTTAGTTGGAGCCTGGATGGATTGTGTGCCGGACATATCGGACCGACTGTAAATTCAGCAGACTTCCCTTTTTTGGGAAACAGGCAGAAAGCAAATAAACGCGCACACACACACAAACAGAACTTTGAGGGCGATGTTACTGGGTCAAATGCGTGTTGCGGCGGGTTTTGCCATGGCTTTTCAATGATGACGGGAGCAACAAGACTCAGGTATGGCAGTTCCATGCATGCCGAGTCCGACATGCTTATTTCACCAGTGTTTCGGACAGTCCTACAAGCCAACATGTGATTGCTCAGAAGCCTTCAGCGTATCGAGTTCAGATGGTAGACTATTCCTTCTGAACATGCGTGTGCTCCATTGCATGCGTTCGATTGGCCTGTTGGGTATGTGTCAAGATGGGGGAACCCGTAGCATGGTCGGTTTGCTTTTTGGACGATTTTTTCTTAAACCAAGGTGGGCACCTTCAAACAGGGACATGTTGGTCATTTTCGTTTCTCTTCAAACCAAGGTGAACAGAGAGCCCTCAAAAAGAAAAACGATACCAATTCAATTTGGTGGGTTTGGTCCTGGAAAGACACCAAGAGAAAAGAAGGGGAACACACGGTGGATGTGCCTGCCATATTGCAAGAAGGGAACAAAGGAAACTCGCAATCCATGGGCTTTGGTGGTTGGTTTATTTGCAATCTTTGAGACATGCAGCGTAATCCCTCCAATAGGTCCATCCTTGAGAACCTTCTCCCCCGCCTTCAGGCGAATCCCCTCCACCCCCTCAAGGAAACCCGAACGAACATTATCCATGTTGTTTTTTCCTTAATGAGGGTTCCGTAGGGGATCCACCTCCAATCCCTTCCCCCCCCCCGCTTCAGGCGAATCCTCCTCCTCCCCCCGCCCTTGCAAATACCAACAAACAATGGCTTCGTTTTCAAAGTGGTGCGAAATGGATTTCGCAACCATCCACAGCACCTCCATCCTTTCCGCTTCAGGCGAGATCCCCTCCCCTCCGCTTCCTCCCCCTCCCCTCCGCTTCCTCCCCCCCCCTCCCCCATCCCCCCCTAACCCTCCCCCATCCCCCCCTAACCCTCCCCCCCTCCCCCCCGTTCTGCTTCCTTCAGGCGGCCAGCTGGGCGCTTTGACCCGGTTCCTGGCCTCCGACTCGGCGGCCTCCTCGGCCTCCGCGCTGCGCGCGCCGGCGGGGGAGCTGCAGAGCTCCGCCGTCCCGGCCGGCAGCGGCTGGTGCAACGCCCGGGGCCGCAGAAGTCGGGGCGATTTCGGGCGACCACTTCGCGCCGGTTTTTACTTATTCCTTTTTAGTTGTAACATGTATTTTTAATTTCATTTGTTTTGTGGTTTTCAGTTTATTCTTATTTTCTAGTTGTTTTTCCCCGGATGTTTTTTTCGCTTTTCCGATTTGGGCCATGTCAGTAGGTGGTTCTAGAGGTTTGATTGGCAGCGCAGAAAAGGCCCTTAAACAACAAGGACAAGTGCTAGCCATTTTAGAACAAGAAGTCCATGTATAAATCTAGCGCCTGGTTTCATGGGGTTATCGCAAGGCCCAGATAGTCAACAGGGATTCGCTCAATTTCTTCTGGGGGTGGTAGGATGTCACTTCAACGGACCCAGCAATTGGAAGGCGTGATGAAAATTGGATAACATAAATGGACCATGGCTTGCGAAGCAGAAACAAATAAGAATCCATGGAGGGGGTTAAGGGGATTCAGCCTTCTTGCTCAAACATGCTTCAGCGCCACTTGTTCAATCAACCTTTTGGTCCCCTCATGGGGGGTATCGCCTGGTTGTTTCCGATTTTGATATGCTTGGAGTTGGTCGCGGGTTTTCCCCTGTATGACAAAGCCGCACTTGCCCCCTGTCCCCCCCCCACTCACCACCCAAACACGGGCTTCCAGGCTCGCCACTCCCCGCCGCCGGGTCGAACCTTCAGGCCGCGGCCCTGCTCTGCTTCGCCGCCGAGCCCAGGGAGAAAGCCGCCAAGGGCAAGGCGGAGGGGGGGGGGGAGGGGGGAGGGGGAGGGGGGTGGATACCATGGATCAGCCCCAACCTCAACCTCAACCTCACACCCCAACCTCAACCCCAACCTCAACCCCAACCTGAACACCAACCTGAACCCCAACCTGAACCTCAACCTCAACCTCGCACCCCACCAAAAAAAAGCAGAGGACCTCCTACTGTGGATGGCGACGCGAAATCCGAAAAAGAAAGAAGTCCCACCTGTCAGAAACTTCACAGGAATGAGATGCGATTCCCCAACGTCAATACCCAACAAACAATATGGGTATGGGTCAAAGTTTGACCAACCGCAGGATTTAGTCCTTTGTTTCATTTACCAGGATCCCATGTTGGGTACCTTTTTTTGGACCCACAGCCATATGGTTTCAAGCATGGTCTTCGTGGTGCGAGACTCGCGGTTTTCGCAACCATCGGCCGGAGTCTACATTCCTTGAGCTTCTATGAAACGAGGTCTGTCTTTTTTGCGGTTGCCAGGTACCGTCTTTTTGTGGGTTTTAAAGGGACACCAAGAGGACTATTTATATCTATGTATGTATATATATATATATGGTACCTCCCCCCAAAAAAGGTTTTGTCTGAAAACACTGGTATTTGCGGTGTTGTCTGGACAACAACCTGCATCTGCCAGAACACTCATTTTTCAGGCCATCTTTCTGCATAGCCTCATCTGCCAGAACCAGCCCATACTGCAACCAAGCACTATGCTGGCATAAGGGCATCTATTCAAGGAAAATACCCAGGAAAACTTGAAAAAACAGAAAAACAACTGCAAACAAATGGAACAACAACACTGAATAAACACTGAACACATGAAACAAATGAAACAAAACTGAAACATGAAAAAACAACAAAGCACTGAACAATGAAAACAACTTAAAAACCAAGGATTTGGGGGGACATGGCGGGGGGGGGGGGGGCAGCCCTCATGTCCCTCATTTTCTTCTTCAGCTTTTTTCAGTTTTCCTGGGCATTTGGGCAGAACCGAGCGTTCCAGTGCTTCCTTGCTCCTTTGTTGCCCTTGTTCTGATCCTGTCCTAGCATGGCCAAGGCCTCCAGCTCTGCTGGAGTATACCTGGTAGACAGAGAGAGAGGGGCAGTCATAGCGAGAAAGTTAGAGATTTTGCTATGTAGATAGAGGGAGAGAGTGAGAGAGAGAGAGAGAGAGAGAAGGAGTGATAGCTGCAAAGGAGACCACAAGGGGGATTGCAAGGATTAGGGATTGGTTTTGATCACCAGTTTGTTTAAAGGAAACGCCCCACAAGGCGACTCCCCTGCGACTGTTGAATTGCTTTCTAAGCAAAACTTCCAAGACTTCAAATTTGTCGATAGCCATGGCCCAGTTGATTCCTACTACTTGTCAGATCACCGCTGCAGGGCGTTGTTAGGCATCATGCAGGCACGCTGCACTGACATGGCTGAAACCATCGACCATTTCAGCCAGCGTGCCAAAGAGTACGACGCTTGCAACCAGTTCATCGGGAGATACTCCATCTTTAACTCTCCCACCGCCTGCGCTAAATCTCTGCGCACGCACTTGCCTGCCCTCGAAGCAGGCCCAATGTTTATGCTTCCCAGATGCTCTTTTAGGGGCGCTACACTCTGCCGAAGACGCCGCGCACCAACATCGACGCTGAAAAAAGTTGTCGGACGCCCTGCTAAAGGCTTTGGAGGCGCGATTGGCCGTTTGGAGCAGGCAATTGGATCGCGAGGCATTCCTCCGCAGGAATGGGAGTCTGGCACGAAAATGAAGAGCGGAACAGCGGAACATGTTTCTGGCAGCAGCCCGCTTCATCTCGTGCGAAGACGTCGGCGTTGCAGACTCTACGCCGGCCGAGAGTCAGACAGAAGCAATTTCGGGCGCTGGCCCTTCGGGAAAAGGCCTGCGTTCCAGCAGATCTTCAGCGCTTTCTCCACACCTACAACGTTCCCAGCCTAGATGCGCTTTATGGGAGCATCCGGGGCCTGGCCCGCCGCTGGAGTCCTTTCTCTTTGCAAGGAGGATGTGGACCGGGCGGCCTGAGATCGCCGAGAGCTACTACAGCAGGACCAAGTCCCAGGCGTTGGGAGGGGCGGTCGCCGTGCATTTGCGCAAGAGAGTGACGCAGGCGGAGCGAGAGGCGCGCCGCGCAACCACAACCTTGTTGCGCCCTTGTCCGCGGATGGCACTCGTATCCTGGAAGCCCCGCAAGGCGGCCCAAGCCTCTGAAGATTGAAGAGGACAGTTTGTCTGGAAGAATGTCTCCGTTGTGTTGGCGACCTGCCCCCAGGCGCACGGAGAGCATGCCTTGGGCGTGCGAGCTGCTGTTTGCGGAGACTTGGGTTGGGGCAGGCTCCGATTTCCGCCGAACCGAATGCGGTTTGTTGGGCCACTGGCAAAGTGGTTTCGGCGGAGAACGCAGACGTCGACTCATCCCTGGATTGCACCAACTCATGTAGATAGAGAGAGAGAGAGATAGTTATAGCATAAACAGTTTTGTTTTTATAGATAGGTGGCCAAGCGGAACAAAAGGGTAGTTATTCATAAGCACAGAGGTAGGTATGAAGATAGAGAGAGAGAGACAGAGAGGGAGAGTGGTAGTTAAACAGATGTATAGTTACACATAGGGAGATTTTGTTTTTGAGAGACGGGGGCACTTGAGAGGGAGAGTGGCAGTTACACAGAAAGAGATACAGTTATACAGAGACAGGGGCAATTATACAGATAGGGCTAGGGATCTAGGTCCAGGTATGAAGGTAGAGAGAGAAAGAGTGCAGTGTTTTCGGCCTTTTTTGAGGGCTATGGGGAAAACAGCAAAAAGGACGCGTGTCCAAAGACAATGTGCAAGCTTTAGGCAATGGCCCAAAAGTGAAAACGTAAAGAATGACCCACACGTAAACAAGTAAAAAGTAAGAATCTGGAGCCACTGGCCCAAACGTAAAGAAGCAAAAAGTAGTAAAAATAGAAAGCAAAATGTTTCAGCCCATGGTCAAACATTTTACTTCAGGACAATAGGCTGCATTGTTTTACTTCTTTTTTGTTTCACCTTTTCATTTTGTAAAAACCTTTTCAGTTTTTTTCTTTTACTCTTTTGTTTTTTGGCTCGTTGCTTTTTAATTATCCATTTTTTTAAACTTTGGGGCCCTGGCTCCAGAAACTTACTCTTGACTTGTGGGTCAATGGCTCCAGATTTGTTTTTTCAACATTTTGGGCCATTGGCCCCAGAACTTCGCACTTTACTTTTGACCTACTAGCGCCATAATTGAAGTTTTGTTTGATTTTGGAAGTGTTCACTTCTGGGTCATTGACTCCAACATAGCTGCTGTTATGCATCTGGCCAAACCTCAGCTTGGAATGGACAGGCTTAGGGTGTAGGATTTTGGGTTTGACTCGCAGCTGCAGGACTCGGATTTATTCTTTGTAACCATTCTTTTTGTTCAACCAGGCTCACTGTGTTCTATTGTTTTTTGCTTGGAATTCAGAGTATTCGCGTAAGGATAAGAATATAACAAGGCAATTAGAATTCCTGTTTCAAAACCTATTTGACAGATCATTTTAAAGGGGGGATCTTTGCCTAGGATTGTGTTTGTTCAATTGTCTAACTAGAATTGAAATGGAGTTGAAGAAGGAACAAACCCCACTAAGAGTTTCTAGGTTAAAGGTACAAGCGGAGGGTGGCTTTTGTCACCCTGGGATGCCGGGAGGGAAGCAAGGGTTAGGCCGCAGCGTGCTGCAGGTTGCTCCTCGCGCTCTCTGTTTGTCTCTCTCTCCGGCTCTCTATCTCTCACCGTTTCTAGTTTAACGGTAATTCAAATAGGATTTCCTGGTCGAACAAGATTTGTAATCAACATTCTTATTTGAAACTAGTTGTTCAATCGGGTTGATTTTTGTCATAGTGTTAATAGAGTTGAATAAAGACATAATCCAGCAGAATTTCTAGTTTTAAAGATATTTTACATAGGTGTTCCTAGAAGCCTGTTTTAATCATTGGAATGCTTATGTAAAATTAGATGTTTAAAAGGATGTCTTTTTCCAAGATGATTTGTTCAATTTTCCAGTTGGGATTGAACCAGAAACAAAAAGTGAACAACGCGTAATACAGTTTCTAGACAAAGATGGTTTGACTATGATGTCCATTTTGAAGATCACTGTTAATACGGATTCAAAATTTAATTTACAGAGAACTTCCTTTTCCCGGGAAATTGTTTCTCCACTTTGAATTTATTTAGAATTGAATGTAATCTATCTGATGGAATTTCTGACTTTGAAGACAAGTTAAATAAGATTTCCTTTGTAACAAAACACATAACTGGAGCTGTTTGTCCAAGTTAGATTTTGAAGATAATGTCCTTGCTTAGGGTGAGCTGGTGCTGGTCAAGTCGCATGGGGCACTCCAAATAAAACAGCTGCATTCCATCTCCGAAAATGCCTTCAAATAGCAAAGCGGTGGATCCATCGGGGGGTGGTGGTTAGCGTATATATATATATATATCTTTTCTTTTTTTTTTTTGGGGGGGGGGGTGGGCATAAAACATGCACCCGTTTTAGTGGCAAACACGGAAACAAAAGGGTAAGGGGTTAAGCGTTGCTTGCTCTTGTGGATAGACGGCCCGGCCACCCCCCTCCAAACTGCAGGGTTTTCAGAGCCTCTTGAACTCCTGTCTTAAAAACTTTTCAGGGCCTGGTCTGGAAAACAGGTTTGCGCGGGGGGTGGGGGGAGCGGGGGGGGGGGGGGTTGGGGGAAAAAAGGGGTGGCCCCACGACAGTTCCCTCAGGGATGACAGGCTGTCCTCCCGAATCTTGGTGGTTCCGGTCCCTTAAATTTTTAGGTTTCTAGTTGGTTTAGTGGTTTCCATTCAGTGGTGGTGGTTCAGTGGTGGTTTAGTGGTGGTTTCCATTTTAGTTTAGTGGTTTAGCGGTGGTGGTTTCTAATTGGTTTCTAAAGATTAAACTTTTAGCGGGAGATCGGAGGACGGCTGAGGAATGTGGAACGCGCTATCTCAATGTTCTTATTTGCGGACACTTCATTCGGACTTTGCAGACCCTCAGATGCTGTCATGCTTGGAGGCTGCAAGAGCCGGCTCTTATTTGCGTTGTCAATGTTCCTGAGCCCCTGCGCGTCATGCTAGCAAGCAACAAGGAAACATATTTGAGTGACACTCGCACCTTGTTTTGCTGCCACGGAGAATCAGAGCCAGACGCCTTTCATTTCTGGTCTTTTGATCAAAGCGCTTTCTCACCCACTGACGACCGTCACTTTCCTAGATGCTGATACGTTTGCTGGCTGTGCGCCAGCAGTTTGGCACCCGGCGCAGGAGAAAGCAGCCAAGCCCCGCGATGCAACTGCCGCTCGCCAAGGAACGCTGGAGATAGCTTGGAGTTTCTCAACCTCCTTTTGGTTGGGGTTTTTAGAGGGAATCCGAAAGCACGCCGACCATGGTACACGACCCATATCTTATCAAACACCCAGCTTGCATTTTTGTGCTGGTTGGTGATTCCTTGCATCCTGCATGCGAATCCAGGAGTGCAGCAGTCCAGGTGCTGGTTTTTGAGAACCCATGTTGCGGCCATCGCACGCTGGTTGTTTCTTCGCGGGGTATTGGAGCTGTTCAAGCACACACTTGAGAGACATGCATATGATCATTGATTTATGTGCGTGTCATGTATTGAGGGTACCTCTTTTGGCATTGGTTTAGAGGGAGAACAAACGGACACCGCCATTTCTTGGGTTTTCCTATTTTGAGAGAAACCCATATCAACCTCGGGTCGCCGCGCCCTTGTTTTTTTCAATCCGGCCATTGACAGGGAAGTCCAAAGAGCAACGGCGATCGCTGGAAGGTGTTTCTGAACCGAAAAACGAACGAGGGAACGGCAGGGACAACTGATCCATGCGTCAAACGAAGGGTTACCGTTCAGACAAACGAAGGGCGAAACAAAGCGAACGGCAAACGAAGGGTTTGCGCCTGACGCCTTTTCTTAGAAAAGGCAAACCCGTGCAGGGTTTAACCCTTTGACTCATGTGGACAAATGTAATGGGTCCTTAATAAAGAAGCGACATCATTTACCCTCATGTCTTGCTTTTAAAAGAGGGACGTTAAAGGTCTACTTAGGTGTGTCTCAAAATAGGGGTACCCCAAAACTGCTGGTTTCCTTTTGGTTTCTCTGTGAAACCAACCAGTTCCTCCCCAAAAAAGTCAGACCCACTTAGGCAAGCGCCTGGTGTTTGGAAGCGAACAGAAGTCCTGTCGTGAGAGGTTCCTACTGTGGATGGGCGAAATCCATTTCGAACCACCTAAGAAATCATGGTTGAAACCATGGTTCGTTGGGTATTTTCCGGGGAATCATCATTTCGGGGTTTTGTAGGGTCCATGCACAAGAGTGAAAGTGTTGCACATCCCGTGGATGGACAAATCCAGCACCAGTTGCCCAGCCGGTTTATCCCAGGATTCAAATCGGGTTTCATCCATTCCAACAGGTGCGGTTTGGAGTACCCAACTGCACGACTGCGGCACAATGCACAAGACGGTGGTTCCAATGCCCAGTTTTTGAAAAGGGCACCGGGAGAGGTTGCAAAGGTGAAACGGCGTCTCAAAGGTCTCAAAGGTCTCAAAGGTCTCAAAGGTCTGCCTACCGACGACAAAGAAGCGTGGCGGCTGGTCGGTTTCTGACCCAGGCGTGGGCCTTGCAGGCTTGGGCGGAGTTCGGGCACCTCCCAGCCCCAGGCTCGGGGGTGGCGCGTCTTCAATGGGAAGTTTGGGTTGGGTTTTGCAAGCATACATGATGGTCAGTGCAAAACTGTGACTTTCTTTAAGTGCGGAACCAGAGGTAGGTGGGTGTGGCTCAAAATTAAACGGGGGGGGGGGGGGGTACGCAGGTTTTGGTCCATGTTTCCACTTACCAGGGTTCCAATTTGATACCGGTTTTTTGAGCCGCGGCCAGGTCTTGGTTTTTGTGTCCCTTCCCATGTTGTTCGGGCTTGCAGGCTTGCAGGGGGAGGGGTGGAGTCTCAAGGGCCTTACCGAGAGCAGGCGATGCCTCGGATGCATCGGAGCCGCCCATTCGCGCCACCCGCTGCCTCTTGGCTTTGCCGCCGTTCGTTGCGACGCGTATGACACGTCGTTTTGGAGTGGGGGTTGGTTTGGTTGGAAGGTTGGCGTTGGCTTGGGTTCGGGTGGGCTCTAACCATCCATTTGCTGAAATGAATATATATATATATATATATATAGTTTTTTTTTCCCCCTGGTGGTTTTTAGAGGGAATCTCATCACTACTGGACATATCTTTATTTTTTCCAGGGGGCTTAAGCAAATGGAAGCAACTCATCTTGCTCTCAGCAGGACATTGGGAACTTGTTTCTAGGGCCCCCTCTTAGGGATTTAGCATGGGAATTTCATGTGTCTTTTTTAGTGATGCTTGATTTCCTTGTTGGATTTCATGGTGGGTTTTGGGGGAGAAATGGCCAAGGCTGGAGCATCATGTACTTGTTGCTGGCCACGTTAAGCATATGGACGCATGTTGATCGCCATTTGCCAGAATGATGGGCATTATGAATGGTTGAGTATGTGTGGATGCGACGCGTTTGTTGCTTGGTGCCTAGACGGCCTTCGCAGCCATGTTGGCCCGCTGAAGGTCCCCTAACAAAAAGGCACACCGAATGTGTGGACAGTCTCTCTTTCTCCCTGATTTTTGAGGGTGCCCGTTTTGGGGGCTGATTTTTAAGGGGAAACCCAAAGGCAGACTGTCATTTCTTTGGGATCCGCACATGCGAGTCAGGTGTTCTCCAGCAAAGGAGCCTGGTTTTGACGTCCAAAAACAACGTCAAGGTGCAAGTTTGGACACAGCGCATGCCATGTTTGCAGAGAGGGTTCTTTTCGCGGGGTCCGAAAATCAGCATTGGTGAAATGTCTTCACCGAGAATTTGGATGTTTAATGTATAGGTTTGGCAGAATGTTATCACCTAGAATTGATAGCTATGGGTGCGTCTCTAAATTAAGGGACCCCAAAATTGGTGGGTTTTCCTTTGGTTCCTCTTCAAGCTGACCTTGGGTCTAAGGTACCTTCAAACAGGGTCCATTTCCCTTTTTGGAACCTCAACTTTTGATTTGGGGAAATCCAGGGACCCCTGTCCCCAACATTTGCTTGAGCCTCAGGTGCGGCGAGTTTGTACCGCAAGCTGCAGTGGGGCGATGCATCGAGCCTCCTCTCACGCACCCGACGCTCGGCGGGAGCAGCAAACAGCGGGGGGTTGGCGCCGCGAACGAATCGGACCGTGCTGCATTCCATTCCCCGTTGGAATACTTTTTGAACAGTTTGTTAAAGCACATTTTTTACCCCTTTTGAGAACACTCCCTTTCCTTCTCTGGGAATGATTCCAAAGAACGTATTATGTTCGATCACATTAAAAACTCTTTTGAGAGGGTTTCCCTTTCAGATTAAGCAGTAAAATGGGAGCTGATCAATATTCCTGGCCCCAACATGACCATGGGTAACTGTTTTAATTTGGTGATTTAGTCATCGTTTTTGGTGGTTTACCTACTGGTCACCCCATGTATTGCGGACCTTTTGATCAACCAAACAGGTTCCCATGGCCACTGAAGGTGGACGACACTCCCTATTTTCCAACGGTTTGCGGGATGGTCTTCTCATTTTGGAAGGGGCCTTTATAGGACGCCCTCACTCGCAAGGCTCGGCTTTTCCCAGGTTTGCCCTTTTCAGCCACAGCTTGACCAAAGAGAAACAAGAGAGACCCCACCACCTTTTTTTTGGGGGATCCCCCGTTGGTGGGTCTTCCCATGTGGTTGTCATGTTCATTTTTTTTAAGTCGCCAAGCTGAATGGGCAGCTGGGGCTTTGCCAAGGCACCGGGGCTTTGGAGTCCTTGCTGTCCTTGGCCAAGAGCAGCCCCCTGGCGCATGTGCGGCGCCAGGCGACGGACGGTGGGTGGGTGGGAGGGGGGGTGTGGTGGACAGGTGGGGCCGTGCCCTCCTGTCGGTGCCACACGGGTTCTAGCAGGGAAATGGCCCATCGAGGTTCTTCCAGGACTTGTTTCTGGGGGTGCATGTTATTGGTGGATGGGAGGGTGATTTTGTGTTTTTAGGGGTTGGAGTCTGCAAAATGGACCCCAAGTGTCCATGGCATGGGGAGGGGGGGGAGGGGCAGGGGCGTACAGGGGGGGAGGGGGCTACAAGGTGCGTTGTTTCAAGGGTCCCTGACTTGACCGGGTGGTTCCAAATATATACATCTGCAAGATCCTTGTGCCAGATGGATTACGTGGTTTCCCTTGTGGTAGTCGTGTCCCTCGATGGACCACGGATGAGTTATTCCTCCCATGTTGAACAATGGGTGGTTGAAACGGCGCCTCTCTGGGCTAATTCTTTGCCTTCTGGGTGGTTTCAGCATCACCTTCTGATTGTTGAAAGACAAATCGGCCATCGCTACCTGGCGGATGCTTGGAGTCGATTTGATTTTGCAACACCTTCTTGGGGGTTCTGTTGTTTTGGGTTTTGGAACCCCTTTTGTGGGGGTTCCCTTTTTGTTTCGAGTTCCTTTCGGGCTGATTTTTAAGAAAGGGACTGAACAGAACATGTCTTTTAACAAATGTGGGTGAGGGGGTTTACCATCTCCTCGAGTCACACCCAACTGAAGGGTGGCCTGCGTGACGGTTACGAGCCATGAGAAAAAATGATGGTGTCCAACGTGGAGCCTACCGATCGGGGGTCCACTTTTTGGAGATGGGATGGCTATGTTGAGGTCTTGTCATGTAAGAGCTGTCTTCAGAAAATGCTCTGGCGTGCGGCTCCCCGCCACTTTTTGGAGATGGGATGGCTATGTTGAGGTCTTGTCATGTAAGAGCTGCCTTCAGAAAATGCTCTGGCGTGCGGCTCCCCCGCCACATTTTGGAGATGGGATGGCTATGTTGAGGTCTTGTCATGCAAGAGCCGTCTTCAGAAAATGCTCTGGCGTGCGGCTCCCCCGATGGGATGGCTATGTTGAGGTCTTGTCATGGAAGAGCTGTCTTCAGAAAATGCTCTGGCGTGCGGCTCCCCCGCCACATTTTGGAGATGGGATGGCTATGTTGAGGTCTTGTCATGCAAGAGCCGTTTTCAGAAAATGCTCTGGCGTGCGGCTCCCCCGATGGGATGGCTATGTTGAGGTCTTGTCATGGAAGAGCTGTCTTCAGCAAATGCTCTGGCGTGCGGCTCCAGGAACATGGTCTCAGCCAGGAGCCACCAAAATGAGGTTCCTGTGGGGAGGCTGATTCTGGGCCTGTTGACCCGTTTTCCAGGCTAGGAAGTTTCCAGTCCCGCTTATGTCTCTTTCGATTCCCCAACCGTTCTGGTTTGATTCCCATGGTGTCATTAACCGCGTTTCGGGACTCGCGGATGTCGCAACTATCCACGGAGAGCGGTTCCTTCTTCTTAGGGTTCCTCAAGGTTTCCCAGTGTCCTGGGAGTGGGGTTCCGACGTTTAGGACAGACGTTGTGTGAATGCGTTCACCAGCGAGTCCTCAAGATTTGGTTGTCATTTGATTTCCCAAAGTTCCTTAGGGCTCCTCTGGGGTTCCTTGGGTTCCTTGGCTAGGTCCCCCAGTAGTGCTCTTTCTCTCCCCTCTTCTGGTTGGGAGGGTTCCCCACGAAAATAGAGAAACAAGTGGGTACTCTTCTTCTAACCTCTCAAATGGACCTAGGTTAGGGATACTCCCAATTTAGAGGCTTCCTCGGCGGGTTTCCTTCAAAAATCCTTGGGGTTTCCTTACGGCTCCGGGTTCCTTGGGGTTGGTTCCACGGCGAGCCGCCTTCGCCTCAGGCGCTGCTGGGCCTGGGTGCGGCCTGCGCCACGGAGGTCGGGGACGGGGAGTTGAGTGGACTTGGCCGGGTGAAACGGAAGTCAAGAAGGAGTGCTTCACCCTTCGTGGAGCCTGTTTTTGCTGTTTTGTTTGTTGTGATCATCTCCATTTTTCCATTTTTGCTTTTGCTTTTGCTTTTTTTTGCTTTTTGTGATATTTTTCTCCATTTTTGCCGGCCCATTTGTTTGGGTAGGGGCTGCAACAGCCATGTTGTTCGGCGACCGTGCCGAGTGTGAAGCAAAGGACCGGCCCAGAAGGGTGACCATAACACAGGTTGGGTGGATTTTGGAGCGAAATGATGTGTGTGTGTGTGTGTGTGTGTGTGTGTGTGTGTGTGTGTGTGTGTGTGTGTGTGTGTGTGTGTGTGTGTGTGTGTGTGTGTGTGTGTGTGTGTGTGTGTGTGTGTGTGTGTGTGTGTGTGTGTGTGTGTGTGTGTGTGTGTGTGTGTGTGTGTGTGTGTGTGAAGCGTCCTGGAGCACGGACGGAAATTCCACATTGCAGGGGGACTGGAGCCGATTTGCCTATCCAGTCCAATGAAGCTACGGCATTTCGGTGGATACCGGATCTGATCAATCCGGCGTACCTGCCTATTTCCTGACCCTCTTTCCTGATTCCTTTTGCGGTTTCTGTTTGTCGCTGTTGCTTCCTGTTCGGTGTCGATGTTGTGACCTGTTGATTTGCATTTGCATTCAAGCATTTTTACTGACTGCGTTTTTCATCTCGGCTAGTGAAGCCTCTCGAGATAAGTGTGTTTACCCACGGCCTGTCCGACATGGCGCTGTGGGCTGGACTCGCCACATGCGGGAGCCCCCTGCGAGGGGAAGACCGTTCAAGTGTTCAAGTTCAAGCTGCAGTTCAGTTCAGCGCGTTTGACCACGATCAAGGCTGCAGCTTGAGGTCTTAAGGTATTCCGCACCCAAATGGTGCTCTGCTGGTTTCATGCGCCTGCACTGCCTGCACTGCCTGCCTTTGAAGCAAGGCTGCACCCACGAGGTTTCAGGCTCCTAAGCTTCATGCGCCAGTGACGAGTTGGTCATACACCAACTCTGCGATTCGTGGCGTTTATGGAAGCTTTCGTCTCGGATGAGTTCAGTTCAGATTCATCGGCATAGCCACATGAGGCACTTTCATGAGGCCACTTGACAGGCACCTCTGAGAACCCCTTTGTGCTCGCATGCATTTCTGTGGAAACTTTTGCCGTTGCCGCGGGGTTTTGGCGGTCCCCTGGTGGAATTCCCTCTGTTTGGTTTCGATTCGCAGGTTGAAGTTGGCTCGCATGCATTTGCACCATTGACGCATTTTTGCCGCAGTTGTGGTTTTGTTTTCACCCCTTTCCAACCTTCTCTCTCCCTTGCGAGATGGCTGGACACCAGCTCTATGACATGATGCATTCGCTCCTGCATAGCATTGCGACCGGCACCGCGTCCGGCTCACCAGGCAATTGTGGACCGAACTTGCAGCTGTCATCCCAGATGACGCAGCCCATGAACCTTGTACCGTCACCCAACTCGCAGACGGCATCCTTCACACCTTTCCCCATGATGCCCTACGGCGGCCTCTCGAACTTTGGCAACCCGATGGCCATGATGCCCTACGGTGGCCCTCCCAATTACGGCAACTTGGCACCTGGCACCATCATGCCTTTCATGACTCAGAGCAGCATGCCATCTTCACTGCCCGAGCCTCAGCCGGCGCGCGCGCCCGAAGCTGCCGCTGCGGCTCCTGCCGCTACCTCCTCAACCAACCACCCTCCCCCGGACACTCGGCACCATCCCCACTCTCGCAGATCCCGTTCCCGCCACAGACAGCACCGACACTCCCACTCCCACACCAGCCACCATCGCAGGCACAACAAGTCGCACCGACGACACGACACCCGACGATCCCGCAGCTACAGCAGGTCACGTTCCCTTTCCCGACACTTCCACCACTCCCGACGTGCACACCACTCCACTGTCTCCCTCCGCTCCCGCTCCCCCCGACACAGGTCCCACCATCGACACTCCCCTGCACCCAGAGCCACGACTTCGCACCGACCCACTCACACTACTCATGATTCCACCTCCTGGCGCACTTCCGGGAAGGATTCCAACAAGTCTCAATGGTCCTCCTCACACTGGCGGAACCAATCGTGGGGATACCCACCACAGAACAAAAACCGCTGGGACATGCACCACCATGGCGCCAGCCACACCGGCCACCGAAACAACCAGGACAAACGATCGTCCTGGTCACTGCAGCACCATGGGCAGCAACCCCACCCCACTTCCCGCACCGGCCACCACAACACTAGCTTGCCCCCTCACCCAGCACCTGCGGCGGCCTTCACTTCCACTCCCCCTCCCCCTCCCCGACCCACGCCGGCTACTCCTCACCCTCCCCAACCCCCCTTCGACAACACCGGTGATTTGGATCCCCCTCCATCGGAGGCGGACATCAATGCCACCACCACTTCCGACAACCGGTGGCTTGATCTATGGAGAAACGTCATGGACACGGCCAAGACTGACCCGCTGCGAGTTCCCACGCCTAGGGAGTTGGGGGAGCTGGACCCGCTTCCAGCCTTGGACATCTCCAGGGTGGAACAGACTAAGGCCATTTTGATGGACCTGGACCCTGCTTTGCCACCTTCACATGCCGATCTCCTCGCGGAATGCTGGGAACTGCGAACCATGGACACGGATGATCCCATACCGTTCGATCCCAGCTTCTACCACCTCTTGGGACGGGAATCACACGGCATGGTGTTCGCAACCACTTGGTTTCCCCGACCTCATCCTTGGCCAGTTGCTGGCGGAGACCCGGAAGCTGGATCCGGCACGGCCTCCCATCACGCTGTCATGTATGTGCACGGCACCACCCCGGATCGAGTGCGCCGCATGTGCCATGAGAACATGATCCGACCCGCTGCTTGGAGGCCCGAGAACCATGACTACCCGAGCTTTGGATGCTACGCTCAGGCCACCCCCACGGCATGCACGCCCGACACGCTCGGCCAGCTCTTGCAGAACTTTACAATCGGAAAGTCTCAACTCGGCGCCATCGCTTTTGGGGAACTACGCTCCATCAATCAGCACAAAATCCTCGAATCCGGGGGAAGCCACGAGGATCAACACAACGTGCGGCGCCACTTCGCATGCCGCCGAGGCAAAAAGTGGTGCCTTCACTCCAAGTTTGCGATGCTGAGAGGCATCGCGCTGCAGCGCCCGGCTTAGCGGGGCGCAAGTGTACCATCTTCCACCCAACCAGGAAAAGAATTGGTGCACTGTTTGATCGCCTTTTTTCTTTGCTTTGCTGTTCTGCCTTTCCGCGACCGTTCTCTCACCTTGTGACCTTACCCGCTTGATTCCGCTCACCAGCTTGTGGTTCGAACATTTCCTTTTCCCCCGTGTTTTCTCATGGCTTTCCAACCCCCTCGAGGTTTGGTTACGGCGCTCCAAAGGCAAAACTTACCACCGCAGCCTTCGCCCACGGCATCCCATCATCATGGCATCGTGTACGGCAACAACATGGCCGGGAACCCGTGCGGGGCCCTGTCCGGGCCTTCCTACGGATGCTCTTCCACGGCATCGGCACCGCCAGCTACACATCCGACTCCCTGTCAGACCTACGGCCAACCTATTCCCCGTTACCCACCACACCCCGGCCCTCGTCCACCCTCCTTTGGCGGCTCTCTCCCCCCCCCTCCCGGCGGCAACCCCTTTCCCCCCCCTCCCCCCGTCCATCTCAGGCCTCCCTCCTGGACTTCGGCATAAAGCGACCACGGTTGACTACACCTGACACATCACCGCAGGACGGATCCCCCGCTCTACCCCTGCCCACTCGCATTGCAGACGACTCCCAACCCCCCCCGGCTCCCCCCACCCACGGCGGCAACCCTCCTGCCCCCTCCACCCACGGCGGCACCCCGACCCCTCCCCCCCTCCCCTCCCCACCCACTTGGAAGGAGCCCCGCGACTTGCTCCAACCACCTCCCCACGTTTGCCAATGGCTCACCAGCAACTTCCCACCCGACATTTCCGACACCAAAGTCCAGCGATGGATCACCTCTCAGAAAACCAGCAAAGAGAGCAAGCATGTCCTAAAAAGCTGGTCCAACGACTGCGCAAAATGGGCAACCACACTGGACTCCGACACCAGAGCCCAACTCGAACGAGCCGCTGTGCTATGGGGCATCCCGGTGCGAACCCTATCAAAACTGGGGTCACCGGCCTTGGGCCGCATCCTGGCCGCTGCGAGTCACTTCTACCAGTGACTCTCAACAGCACACCGACAACGACGCACAGCCAGGCAGCACAAATTTTGGCAACACCACTGCTGCCAACTTCTCACTGTCCTCCGTTTCACTCTTCGGTTCTTCCCAACCGATGACGTCACCGCACGTCATTCTTGCTCCTGGCTACTCGCACAGCTTCAGCTACTTGACGTCTGCCATCTCTCCTGTGGTTCCGGCAGACTGAAAGCCCTGCTTACTCGACTTGGCCTGGACAACCCTGCTTCCGATTTCTCTTCTCAGCTTGTCCCTTCAGCGGTTTATCTGAGATTCACCAGCCATCCAAAGTGGCAGGCCTTTTTCTACCTCGGAGCCACTCGCGCCTCCCTCATGGCACGGGGCCGCAGCCAACTTCGCAAACTACTCCAAGTTCAGCGACATCATCTGGTCAATGCCGAACTGGCAGTCCGGTGGTGGGCACATTTCGACTTTTTCCACCACTACACCTCGGTGCCCATTCACACTGTCGTTCCGGCAACGGACCTATTTGCCACTGAACAGTTCTACATCCAGGAACTGCAACCGTCTCTCAATTTTGGCTTCATCGAGAAACATTTCCGGCCACGCACGGGCTTCATACGCCAATTGGACTTCTCCCAATCCCGGCACATGGGCTTCGCCACCATCTGGCGAAAACGCCGCCGACTACGACTACCCATCGCCCTACAACAGGCCTTCCTGGCCAAACGCGTGGACAACCGCCTGGATTTGTGGCGATTTTTGGGCGATCTTGGCAGCAACACTCTACGACGATTTGATGCCATCCGTTACATACGGACCAGAGACTTCCCACCCGCCGCTCTCTATGTCCTTCATCGCATAGCCACACACCTGCCTGAACCACACCACCAGGCATGCCTTTCCGCCATTCGATCCAGTTTACAATTCCGGGGCCTCATTCCACCTGGCCCCTCGAGACCGATGCTTGCACCCTTCCTCGCCTGGCGACTACTGCTAACCTGGTACCGACAACGACAACCACACTCCTCTACCACACACCTCACAGTGGACACACTTGACACCTCTGCCATCACCCGCGTCTACAACGGACGCCGTCGCCGACACAAACCCACACAACGCACCCTGTGGCTCGACGACATCCCCGAGATCATTCAGGCCACCCTTGACATGCAGATCTTCTCTGTCGGCCTTCGTTCATTCAGGCAAACACGTGGGGCACCGATGGGATCCCCCGCGTCCCCAGCTCTCTGTTTGATGGTGATCGCGGTCGCCGAACAATGTTGGACCAACACTCACATCACATCGGGACTTCGCTCCGTTGAAGATACTCTCCTACTCCGCTACGTGGACAACAGACTCGTGATCGCAACCCCCAGGTGGCTCTCGACTCCGGCAGCCAACATACTGTGCGACGAACACTTCTATGGAGGAGACATCTTCCTGGACACAGAAGCCGCCCTGGACTTCTTGGGGTTCCGACTGAACCTCACAAGCAGCACCATCTCCTTCATCCCCTCGCATGAGAAGCACAACATGCTCTCCGTCAAGTCAGCCGCACCACTGATGCATAAGGAATCTGGATGTTATTCCGGACGCACGCTGATCAACCGAGTTTCCTTTCCTGAGTTTCAGCGAGGTCAGGGTCTTGCAATGTTGAAGAGGTTGCACCTCCAACACGGTTTCACCTTACAAAGAGAAGAAAAACCGTCCTTTGCGGAACCACACTGGTTTTCTTCTCTGCCTTTGCATCCTGACAGATTTGACCTGATTTTCGCGCCGCAGCTGTTTGACTGTTTGACCAAAATCCGTTACGAGCATGGATACCAACACAGCACGCCAGCTGCTCCAAGACTTCGAACTCATCCTTGGCATTGCCCAACAAGGCATCGCCACCATCCGCGAGTTCCCTGAGAGTCCGCCTGCCGAACCTGATTTGGCACCGGAGGCCACGTTCAACCCCGCCATTGAGGACCTGACCAACTCACCACCAACACCCCTCCTGGCCCCCCTCGAGGACCTCTTTGAGCCACCTCCTGATGCTCCAGATGAACACCTTCCCACTGATCATGACGAACAATTCCCTGATCATTGGGCTCCGCCCACCCCTCCTCCGTCTTCTCCCGGCGAAAAACGAGCTCGCCGCGCACGTGATTTGGCCTCCTCACGATCTACGGCATCCAAAACCTGCTCGTGGACCAAGCGAAGCTACCACATCGACCAGGACTGATGCCTCTACTGAGGCCGAACCTGAAGCCTCGCAGCCTTGGACTGAGGGAGAGATTGAACTCCTCCGTTCCCTTAAGACCAATTCCAAAGCCAAGTATGTGTGGTCAGTCATCGCCACAAGACTTTCTCGCACAATTGATGCTTGCAAGACTCAATGGGCCTTGCACAAGTGATGTCGCCCCAGTTGGGGCTCCGTGTGTGTGAAGCGTCCTGGAGCACGGACGGAAATTCCACATTGCAGGGGGACTGGAGCCGATTTGCCTATCCAGTCCAATGAAGCTACGGCATTTCGGTGGATACCGGATCTGATCAATCCGGCGTACCTGCCTATTTCCTGACCCTCTTTCCTGATTCTTTTTGCGGTTTCTGTTTGTCGCTGTTGCTTCCTGTTCGGTGTCGATGTTGTGACCTGTTGATTTGCATTTGCATTCAAGCATTTTTACTGACTGCGTTTTGCATCTCGGCTAGTGAAGCCTCTCGAGATAAGTGTGTGTGTGTGTGTGTGTGTGTGTGTGTTTGTGGAGGGATCCCACTGCGGATGTTTGCGAAATCCATTTCGCACCGCCGCTTTTGACACCATGGTTGAAACCTCTTTTTGTTGGTATTTACAGTATGGGTGTGTGTTTTTGGAGGGATCGTGCTGTGGATGGACAGAATCCGATTCACCAGTTTGGATATATGACACCATATTGTAAATACTTGGTCAACCACATACCAACTGGTGCAGGATTTTGTTCATCCGCTGTAATGCTGTTTGACATGGCTTAAAAAACAATAATGATTAGACTTCTTTTCAGGTTGGCTTAACGGGAAACCAGCAGGAACGCAACGCACAGGGTCCAAAAAACATCCCTATTTTGCCACAGTTGAAAAATGACGGTTTCCCGGAAACGACTTGCAGGGCTGCAGTTTGTGCGTGTTACTCGGCAAATGGGCCCCTTAGGGGCCAAGGAGCTGACGTTATTCAAGGGCAAAGGCTTGGCCTCACGGCCAACGACCCCCTCAAACTGGCGCAGCGGGAAACCCCTTGGCTTATCCTTTCGCGCGTTCCCTCAGCAACCTCTCCCAATTGGCCGGCCTGGAAATGGAAGCTCCGGTCTTGAGGGGTAACTTGGAGCTTCCAAGGAATCGCCAGGTGGCACAGAAAACACATCACATATTTGCAACCAGAGCAACGGAGCCAGGCGGAGCTGATTTGCTCCCGCTGCATGGCGGAGGCTGTTGCAGCAGGCGCCGAAGTGGCTCAACGGGTTTGCTTTTGGTTCTCCTTTAAACTCAGAAAGAAGAGTACCCGCGAAAAGAAGACAACCCATATGTTGAGCATGAGCCGCTCGCCCCCCATTCGATGGTTTTTTGAAGAGGGGCTTGTTTGGAGGTAACATGGGCAGGCTGTGGGGGCGTGGGGGCGTTTGGGATCGTTTGTTTACGGGTGTTTTGATCAACCCTCTTTCAAAACGATTTGCGAAACCAAAAGGGACAAGCTAGTCATTTTGGGACTAGCTGGAAACCAAGGAGACATCAAAAGGCAACCCCAAGGGACATCAAAAGGAAGCCGAAAGGGCAAGCACACTCGTTGGGGTTCAAACCTCCAAAGGGAAGCCAGTTAACCACCACCCTTGCAACAGCTAGTTGTCCTTTTGAGACTTCAAACAAGCGACCCTTTTCAGGTTGGTTTAAAGTTTAGAGGGAACCAAAAAGACACCTTTCATCTTGAGCTTCTGGCCCCATGTGCATTTTCCGGGTTGGTTTAGAGGGAGCCAAAAGAACCCCCGACACATTTTCTGGTTTCCAAATTCCCAAGAGGCAAGGCTACGCCACGCAGCGACTTCTTTTTATCTATTTCTTGAAAGGAGCGCAGCCAAAGAACATTCATAGATTTATCCTAGGAATTTCACCCGGAGTTTTCTGTTTCTTCTTTCGGACATTTTCACCCGGAGCTTTCTGGGGAACCCCCCCCCCAAAAAAGAAAACAGAAGAAGACAACACAACATAAACAATAATCCCCAATGTTCCCCCTTTTTGGCTTGGTTTGGGTTTCTTGCTGCTGCTTGGCCAGGAAGGGAATGAACCTGGGGATTCCCGAATAAAGGAAGCCATAGACAGGGGTTGTTTATGGGGGTCATCCCATTTCTCATTCCCTGAGCACCAAGGTTTGTTTCTTTGTTGAAACGGAGGTCAAAGGAAAGGCCCAGGATGGCCATTTGCGTTTAACCAATTTAATTTATTTTTGTTTTAGCGAGAACGCCGATTTTTTTAGGGGGAGCTCCTTCTTTTCCCCTTCTTCGGCCGGGTTTTCTCGCCCCCACCGCAACGGCCGGACTCCGAGGCCTGCAGGACGAGGCGGCCTTTGCGCGGCTGGCGGCGCTGGAGCTGGTGGCGCAGCTGAAGCCCCAAGGCGCGGTGATCGCTCAGAGCGGTGGCGCGCAGCTGATGGGCGCGGCGGCCCATTTTTTCCGCTGAGCGGAAGGGGGGGGGGGGGGGTTCGGAATCCCATAAAACAACACAAAAAAGCACACACCCACACACACCCTTTCTCCGCCGCCTTCTCCCCCCGCCCCCCCCCAATTATGAAAATACCCTTTAGGGCCCGTTTCCTCAACACCAGCCCCCCATCAAGTGCTTTTGTTTTTTGGGCAGATAAAAAGGAGAAACAAAAACAACAACAACCACCCTGCAGCACCAGGGGAGAGGTGTGACATCCACCCGCCCCCCCCACGTGCCCCTTGTGCCTTTGAGACGCGAGGCGCAGACGGTTCCGCACGGGTGAAGGAGTTGCGGCAGCTGGCGCGACAGCGGCTCGCGGACTGCTCGGTGCTGGCGCCTCGGATGATTTTAAATATGCGAACAAGAGAGATGGTGTTTTGAGGGTAGAAGATGGAGTTGTCCAGGTGGATTTTGGAAGTCGCCTTTTGAGGGTCCCCTTTTTTGAAGTCATTGTTTGAAGAGTTCTCACTTCGGGGTTCCTTGCTGGAACTCCGTTCCAGGGTTGGGGGGTTGGGGTTTCTTTCCTGAGTTCCGTTTCGGACTTTGGGCACTTTTTGGGTTTGGACCGTTTGAGTGGGAAACAAACAGTTTGGCTACGTCTTTTGGCCCAGCAACTCCGGAAGTGAGAGATGGAGTTGTAAAGGGAAACCAAAACGAGCACCATGTTGCAATGCAAAGCAGCACAAGGACCTGCAAAAAAGGGACAGACCCAAAAAGATAGACCCAAAAGGACAACACCATGTTGGAGCTTCCAACCTCCCAACACCAGACAGACCCATGGATGGACGAAATCCTGCACCACCTGAGAAACCCTGGTGTCTGATTCGTTCCCCCTGTTGTACATAGCAACAAAAGTTATGGGGTGTTTTTAACCCTGGTTTCATTTCGAGAAGCGGACTTCGCAACCATCCACAGGAGTTTCCCCCCAGACGTGGTCTCTGCAGCCCCCCCCCCCTCAAATAAAAAGAAAAAACGAGAAACAAAACTGTACACACAAATCTGATTGTTTTCCTTGTGGTTTTCCTTTTGGTGTTCCTTTCAAACCTCCAAAAAACGGACCTCCAAAAAAGAGACAGACCCAAAAAGATAGACCCAAAAGGACAACACCACGTTGGAGCTTCCAACCTCCCAACAGCCAGACAGACCCATGGATGGACGAAATCCTGCACCACCTAAGAAACCCTGGTGTCTGATTCGTTCCCCCTGTTGTACATAGCAACAAAAGTTATGGGGTGTTTTTAACCCTGGTTTCATTTCGTCGTGCTAGAAGCGGACTTCGCAACCATCCACAGGAGTTTCCCCCGAGAAGTGGTCTCTGCAGCCCCCCCACCCCTCAAAAAAAAGAAAAAACGAGAAACAAAACTGTACACACAAATCTGATTGTTTTCCTTGTGGTTTTCCTTTTGGTGTTCCTTTCAAACCTCCAAAAAACGGACCTCCAAAAAAGAGACAGACCCAAAAAGATAGACCCAAAAGGACAACACCATGTTGGAGCTTCCAACCTCCCAACACCAGACAGACCCATGGATGGACGAAATCCTGCACCACCTAAGAAGCCCTGGTGTCTGATTCGTTCCCCCTGTTGTACATAGCAACAAAAGTTATGGGGTGTTTTTAACCCTGGTTTCATTTCGTCGTGCTAGAAGCGGACTTCGCAACCATCCACAGGAGTTTCCCCCCAGACGTGGTCTCTGCAGCCCCCCCCCCGTCAAATAAAAAGAAAAAACGAGAAACAAAACTGTACACACAAATCTGATTGTTTTCCTTGTGGTTTTCCTTTTGGTGTTCCTTTCAAACCTCCAAAAAACGGACCTCCAAAAAAGAGACAGACCCAAAAAGATAGACCCAAAAGGACAACACCATGTTGGAGCTTCCAACCTAGAAGAACAGAAGAAGAGGACCCCCCCCCCCCCACAAAATGGTTGTTTTCCGTTTGGTTTCTCTCAAAAAACCTCCAAAAAGGGACAGACCCCATCACTTCGAACGGGCGTTTTTCGTCGCGAAAAAGGTGCGGAGGGGCGCCTTCCGGGCCGCGCTGGGGTGGCTGGAGGAGCTGGAAATGCCGCTCGCTGGCGCGGACGCATCGCCCCAACGGTTTTCCTTTTTCAGGGCTCCTTAAAAGATCGGCTCCTTAAAAGATCTTTTACAGGGTTTTGACCCACAGCCAAATGTGTAGAAGATTCAGTTTTCGTGGGTCCACATCCAAAATACCACACCCACCCAGCTGGCCCAAAGGCGATGTTTTGGTCAGGGCTCCTTAAAAGATCTCCATTTTGCAGCCAGTTGACACATGTTGCTTTTGCAACACCAAAATAAAGTTGGACACCACCATTTACAACTTGCAATGTTCAGGTGTATGATGTAAGGATCTTTGTTTTTTGAGAACACACCACATAGGGAAACCAAAGGGAAAACCCACCATTTTGGGACAGGGGGGTTGGAACCCCTTTTGGTTTTGATGCCCTTTGCACTTGGATGTTCGATTCGCCAACTTAGGAAGTGGGGATCGCTTGGGGTTCAATCCCTAACGACAAGGTTAGCCCCATTGAGCGGGGGACTTGCAAGTGGTTTATGACCTTGGTTCCCAACAACTTACTAACTTGGCCGAACAAACAAGTACCAGGTCACTGCGCTGTAAAACCGGGGATTCCACGTGGCTCCCGGCCAGGAAACTGAGATTGTCCCACCACGGGTGGTTCTACAAAGGTCCCTATATTGTCCTAGTCTAAACCATGACTTGGATTTTTGGTGGCTGAGTTTCCTCTTGGGAGGCCTGTGTAGACTCATCTTTCTGTTGTTGCAGAAGTCATGGGCAGCACCCATGTCAGATGACAAGCACACCCGTTCCACTGCACTCGTGGTGGACTGCACCGACACGTCTGCGTCATGATAAACACACCTGCACCTCAAGCGCGCCGGCGCAGAGTCGGCAATGTCAGCGATCGCTGCACGCGCTTGCTGGCCAAAACTGGGCGCGCTTGTTGGCAGAGCAGTTCTAGGGTCAACAACCCACGCGTTCCAGGTTTTTCGGAGCCTGAAGAGAGACGCTTTTCGGCGCTGACCGGACAGTCAATTTGCCTGCGAAGTCCAAGATGGAACGCATGTTGGTTCAAATACGTCGGAAGTGTTTACCTCTGCACAGATATATTTGATATGAAAATGCTTTGTTCGCCGTATTTGATCTGGCTTTCCGCTGTTATGCCTTCTCCAGTTCGCCTACCTCTGAGGAATGACTGTGTCCTTTTTTCCGGTTGGACCCACTAAACTGGATGGGCTTTGTTGGGGAAAACAGAAACGTGAGCAGAGGTCCCCCAAATGTGGGAATACTTGGGTGTTTCTGAAAATAGGGTTCCTTAACAAGGTTGCTTTTCTTTGGTTTCCCTTTCAAGCAAGCCCAAAAGGGGTACCGAGCCACGAAAAACCACATCCGCGACCGACGAGACCCTCGCCACCGAGGCCCGGGCAGCTGGCGGAGGCCGGGGAGCTCCTGCGGCGCCTGCGCACGGAGACTCCGCAGATCCGAGCCCAGGACCGAGCGACGGACGGATCCGTTGGATCGTCGGATCGATGGTTTCGAGCCGCTGGGTGGAGCGCCGTTGCTTTGCGGAGAGGAGATATCCACACCACTCCAAAGCGGTGGGGATCTTTTTTGTGGACTGGGGTCACCATTTTGACTGTTTCTGGGGTTATGAAAGGCAGAAACCGGGGTTGTTTCCTTCATTCCATCACTTTAGGGGTGACTTTGAAAAAGGGAAAGCAATGAGGAAAAAGTGGCAGGCGTTGCTTTGCGGAGAGGAGAAATTAATCCAGACTCCAAAGCGTCACCTTTTTTTGTGTGTGGTATCTCCATGCTTGGATTGGCCTTGGGGTTTGGTGGTTTGGCGGTTTGGCGGTTTGGTAGACGACCATTTCTTTCATTTGCAGTTTGTTTTTAACTTTATTTGTGCTTTTACAACAACAAATCCCCTGTTGGTTTTGAAGGGAATTGATTTCACTACTGGACATATGTTCTCATTTTCTCCCCTGGGCTACAAAACAAATGGAAGTAACCTTGCCCAATGATTCCATGTCCATATCACCAAGGGCTTGCCACCCTTTCCAAACCAAAAGGACATTTGGTGGTTACCTACTACCTACAAATGGCGAATAAGCAAATGGCGAATTGCACGGGAATCATCCCTTGGTAATTGCACGGGAATCGAATCATCCCCTTGGTTTCTTAACGGTGGTGTGAAATGGATTTCGCAACCATCCACAGTATGTTCTCACTTTTTCCGCTAGGGCGAGCACCTACTAAACTGGGAACTGGAATGCACCGGGTGAATGTTGACCCCCAACTACGACAAACCCTGCCCAGATTTTCTTGGGGCCACCTACCTACAACAAGCAAATGGAAGGTGAAAAAGCAAATGGCCACCT
>CAUJNA010003527.1:1604337-1609337 GCA_963377175.1 Effrenium voratum | reverse complement strand
AGTCATTGGATCTCTCGTTATTTGCCGACAACTACACCAGGGCAAAAATAAGAGGGCACAGATTCGGGTGGGCAAGTGCAGGCGGATGAACAGCAGCCAAAATTCGGCTATCGTGATCCAACTTTGGGCGAATGGACCACGGCCTCCTCCCTTCAGGGAACCCAAATTGACATGGGCGGCTCGTCTGTTTTTGAGTTGGTACCCGTTGTTGCTTGTTGTAAAGGCGCCCCTTTTGGGGGTTCGATTCCTAAAGAGAAGGACGAGCCGCCCAAATTCCAACTTTTGGAGCCTCCAAAAGTGGACACCTATCGTTTCAAAAGAGCCCAGCAGCAAAATGATCCACTTTTGAAGAAAGGGACATCCAGGCAGCCCGAATTCATTTTGTTTGAGCAGGATTGGTTTCAACCTATGGGGGGAGGGTGGCGGCAGGTGCGTGCAGGAGGTAAGCACTGAGAGGTTGAGATAGTGTGCGGCTCTGCCTGGTTGTTGGATTTCGCTTGGTTTGGCATATCACTCCCTGAGAAACTTGTTGGGTTTGGGTCATTTGAGTGGTAGACAACAAGCTTGGTTACCTGGTTTTAGGGCCATCCACTCAGGAAGTGAGAGTCTTGGTTGGTCTGGACTTGCAGAGAACCAACCGTATCACTGCGGGTTGATATGACTTCCGCTTGCGACAAATATCTGGCCATGGGTCAAAATCCCGTACCCCTAGTGAACATCCCAATCCCCACTACAAAAGACTAAAACGGGAGGTGCACCGAAAACCCCAAAATGATACCATTGGTTTGACCCACAGCCATACGACTTCCGCTTGCGACGAATATATGGTGTCTCGTTCCCCCTCCAAACCAACAATAGGCCGACAAGAGTGCAGTCACATTCGCACTGGCTTCCAGCCTGGGTCATTAAGAACACGTCCCAAAACCCGTGTGTGGGTTAGAATATTTGGGTGTTTCTGAAAATAGGGTTCCCTAGAAAGGTTGGTTTTCAAATGGTTGCCCTTTTTAACCACCCACCAACAAGGGGGTTCCGAAGATAATTTTTCCTATCATCCGCCAAAAGGGAACCATGACAGGAGATTGACCAGGCCGTGGCTCAACAAAATGTACCCAAATGGCCTTGTTAAATGGAACCAAAGACCAAACCCCGCGGTTTGCCCTAGTTCTTACCTACCAAAGAAAAATCGAGCGATTCTTGGTTTGCCTGGTGGTTCAGTCAACTACCAGGGCAACCCGTCTATTATACCCTTTTTCAACCAAAAAGGCCACCGATGTTCATTCCACTTCTCCTTCCCTCGCGATTTCGCACCAAGAGATGGGTGAGTCCTCTCTCTTTCTTTTGGAGCCACACCCCCACTTGCGAGCAGCCCTGGTTCACCTGGTGGTTTAATCAGCCAGGGGAACCCATCTATTTTCAACCCAAAATGACACCCATGACTCAAACCCTAAGAAACCAATTCCCTAAATGAAGGAGGTTGAACAATATACCCTAAGTGGCCATCATACCGGGGCCACAAATCAACTAGGGCCATCTATTTCCACACCAAAAAGGACACCCATGATTGCGAGCCCCCTTGGTAAATGGAACCAAAGACTAAAACCTGCGGTTTGCCCTAGTTCTTCCTCTCTTTTTTATAGTCACAGCCCCCCCACTTGCGAAGCCTCCAGGATCCAGCCCGGAGACTGTGGAGGACTCCTCCCGCGAGGGCAGCGCCCCTTCGTTTGCCTTGCTGGAGCAGCTGAGTCTGGAGCGACCAGAGGCGGGCGGAAGTGAGGGCAGGGAGGGTTTTGCTTGGGGACAAGAGTGGGTGCTTTTAGGGGCGCCAGGGTACGGATGCCAACCATAGGTGTGCTTTTTGGGACGGTTTTGCTGGAAAAATAGAGGGGGATGGCCCTGGTTTTCTTGGTGGTATGATGAGCTTCCCTCTGATGATCAGCTTCCCTCTTTAATTGGATGGTTGCCTGGATCGCCAGTGGCGTTTTTTTTTTCATGCACTAAAACCCAACAAAACAGCAACCGTGACTGAAAAAAGCAGCAACTTGGCTATCTAGGCGCCTGCTTTTAGGGCCGCCATGGCACGGATGCCAACGAAACGTTGAGGGCTTGGCACGAGGGAAGCATGAGTTGCTCAAAGAAGCTTCAACCAGAAGCCGTGGGTTGAATGATTTTACGCTGGGCTTCCTTTGTTTCCCTGCTTGCAATTTGGCGAACGAAGGATTTCCGAAGGGATGGCCATTGATTCTCTGGGTGGAACTTAGACCAGGAGTCCTACGGAAATGACCTTTGGCCCAATTGGCTGTGGGTCAAAACCAATGGTACCATTCTGGGGTAGGCGCTCCACCCATTTTGGTCTATTTTAGTTGGGATTGGGATGTTCGCTGGCGGGCTTTTGACCCATGGCCCAATGTGTCGGCGCCCTTTGGCCTGCCATGCTGACGGGTTTCGAAGCTGTTCCTTGACAACATGCCAAATGCGTTGCAGCTGCTTCACCTATGCTGGCCCCTGAATCTATGTTGAGGATCAATACTCGCGATTATATTTTTCTGATCGTTAGCAAAATCTGGGACAAAGCGCCCTTGCTCGCTCGACAGACGCGAGTCATGGCCCACATGTTGGGAGTCTTGACCATGCGAAAAAATGACAGAGCCCGCATCGGCTTGTTCAGTAAAGGGTTCTACATGCTATGGCATTAGTGCAACCGAACGATTGGGCGCCTGCTCGTATGGGCCTCATATAGGCGTACGGACTTTGGGCTGGATGTCAAAGGAAAGCGAAAGGGAAAACCGCAACTTTGGACAGGTCCCATATTTTCAGACACCCGTATTTCCCGTGTGGAGCAGTCTTAAGCATGATCTCTTGGGTCAATTTTCCGCTAGGGTGGGTTCCTTTTGGTGAGGTGCTGTTCAATAGGGTTTTGTAGGGGTTTTGGCTCCCTCAGTGCTTTGGTTTCCGTGCAATTTCCCTTCGGTTTTCCCCATTTTCCCGTGGTTTCCCCAAGGTTTTCCTTTTGGGTGGGTCAGTTTGGGGTGGGAGCCACCTGTTCGGTCATTTGTGAGAACAGAACTTGGGAGTCCAACTCATAGCCTTACTCCTGAGCTCTCTTTTCTTGAAGCACCTTATTGGGGAGGAGTGTAGGGAGCTTGGAGGGTCCAAGTTTGAGCGCAAGATGGGGGCGCAATATTTGATTCCCAATTTACTTTGTGAGCTTGCTTGGGGACGTTTGAAGCGAAGCTAGATACGAGGTCCGGACAATTTTCCTTGGTAGCCAATGTTGGCGGTCGGGATATGAATGCCAGAGAGTTGTCGCGGCTTGGTAACTTCCAAGGGAACACTTGTAATTTCATCAGACCAGTTTTACTGCATCACCTTGGTTGCAGTTGGGGGTTGTATCATCGGACCCGCCTACTTGTGTGACTTCCAGCAAACGCCTAGCGCTCCTTTGGTTTGGTTGGGCACAGTCCCGCAAGCCCTTCTTGATTCTCTCACCTGAGTTTGGGTCGCGACCCCCGGAACATATGGGTAGATCGTTTTTGTGGGTACCCCTTTTGGGTGACCCCGCCCACTTGGATGCAGGTAGATTGTAGCCATGGCTATAGGGGGACGATCACCCCAGTTACCCAAGCCATAGCCATGGTTATAGCCTACTTCCTATGTCGGTTGAACATGCAAGTCTGTGTATATATAAACATATATATATATATACATATAGATATGTATGTGTATGTGTATATGTACTGTACATAGATGCAACCATATATGTATAGATATATAAATATATATATGTATATATGTACATATGTGTCTGTATATATATGTATGTATATGTATACATATGTGTATATATATATATATATACATGTTTCGCAGGCACTGCACCGCCAGCTTGGGCAGTTTCTTCCGTGGCTGGCGGCATCTGATGTCTCCGGCAGCCTGGAGCGGCCCATGGCGGCGCCTGGGCGTTTCTTCCGTCCGCGCGTCCGCGCGTCCGGGCGGCGCCGACGTTTTGCCGTTGATCCCGAAAATCGAAACGAACGTGACGCCGGCGTTTTTTCTTCTTCTTCTTCCGCATTTGAAGATCCCGCAGAGGTTCATTCTCAAAAAGGTCCGGGGAAGGGTACTGCTGTGGATGGACGAAATCCTGCACCACTTAGAAACCATGGGACATAATTGTTGGTTGGTATTTTACAGGGAAATAATTCATTCCATCCTGAGGTGGTGCGAAATGGATTTTGTCTATCAGTCAAAAGATCTGCCCGGGTTCCGGTTTTTTCCCCGTGGCTCTCGCGTTTTGGAAGCCGCCGGCTCGCGGTTTCGGTGCCGGCGTGCGGTTTCGAGCGAGGCCTGCGGCATCTTGGCGCAGGTGCTGCCCTCCTGGGGGGCGGCAGCTTCCAGC
Organism: Effrenium voratum; assembly: GCA_963377175.1. Lineage (NCBI taxonomy): Eukaryota > Dinophyceae > Suessiales > Symbiodiniaceae > Effrenium > Effrenium voratum. The sequence goes on along the minus strand of CAUJNA010003527.1, from coordinate 1,604,944 downwards.
TTGGCCAAGCAGAAGCTCGGGGGCAGGAGGGCTGGGCCCATGGTAAGGCCTGGGTCGCAAGTGGCGTTTTGTTTTCCCCCCGGCACTTTACCATCCAAAAATCGGCAACAGTGACTGAAAGAAGCGATCGGAACTTGGATATCTAGGCACTTCCATTTGCGTCCAGTGAAATCGATTCCCGACAAAAAAATGCCAACGAGGGCAAATTGTCAACCCCAAGCTTGCTGGTGCGATAGCTGGGGAATGATCGTCTGAGTCCGCGTGTTGAATCGGAATGAACCGCTTTTTGCGGATTCCCGAACAAAGGACACCAACGCGGGCATGGTTTTTCTTGGGGTCATTTGAGTTCTCATTCCCTGCCTACCAGGGAGCAGTTGGACACCGACGGGGGTGGGCTGTTGGGCGCCGCTGACACATTCTTCATGGGTTTCACATTACCGGCCTGGTCCCCAGGGTTGGTTTTTGGTCTTTGAGAGGGGGTGGTTGAACCTTTCTGTCTGCTAACTACACGTGCAGTTTTCGATCCGACAGAAACTTCTAACACTGTGGCAACTCCTGGCTGACCCGAACAACTAGGGTTGCTTTTCCTCATTTGAGACAAACTAAG
>CAUJNA010003527.1:1509337-1599337 GCA_963377175.1 Effrenium voratum | reverse complement strand
GGAAAAATCGGGTTATTCTAACCTCTCAAATCTGGAGGACCTACTGTGGATGGACGAAATCCATTTCGCACCACTTTGAAACCATGATTGAACCCATTGTTTGTCGGTTTTTACAGGAAAAGGAATCATTCCAGGGTTTTTTACATGGTGCGACCGGATTTCGCAACCATCCACAGTAGGAGTCCCTACTAAGATGGACAAAACCGGAAAAAACTAGGGTACCCTTATTCTAACCTCTCAAGTCTGGAGGACCTAGGAGGAACCCCCCCAGACGAGAGCCGTGGGCTCTCGTGGGGCAGCTACCGCAGGACGGCCAGCGCCTGTGCCGTCACAGCTGGATCCTGGGCTCGCTGCTCGCGCCTCGGCCTGACGAGACGTCGAGCGGGAGAGGTGGAGCTCAGGTCGAATCGACCTGACATGAGCTGGGGATGGGTCAAAATTAAACCACCCATCTGGGTGTGGGTCCAAATTAAACCACCAGGATATGGACAGGTTTTAGTCCACGTTTCCACTTTCCAGGGTTCCATTTTGGTTTAGGTGGAGCTCTTTCTTCCATTTGCGGAAAGGAATATGCTTAATTTTCCCCAAAGTTGGTTTTAAAAGGAATTTATCACTACTACCGGAAATATTTGCTCATTTTTTCCAAATGGCAGATTTCCATGTCGCTGACCTGAGATTTGGTTTCTGGTTGCTTGCATTCACGCGACCAAACCACTTGGTGGTTTGGTGGAACGGTAGTGAAGGTCGCCCGAAGAGGCGATGACCTGATTTGTTTTTTCAGGCCCAAAGGGGGGAAGGTGAGTTGAATGAAGCGGGAACTGAAGCTTCCCAAGTCCACGGCTTGAACTTCTCGCCGTTTTTCTCCGAGCGCTCGGCTCACCGCCTGGAACCTCTTGCAGAACTTTGTCATTTTCCTTAAGGCCATTGTGGTCTGGACGCACCAGCTTATGCCAGGGCTTCGTTCATGACAACTTGCGCGAAGTGCATGTCGTCCATCCACAGTGTGCCGGGCCTGGGCATGGAATTTTGACTTCCCCGCAACAGGGAGGGACTGTGTTTAATCGTGCACACATCGCATGGTTCCCTTGCGGGAAAAGACACCTAGGTGTTGGTTTAGCTTGGAAACAGACAACCAGGTAAACCAGGAATCACCATATCTATCACCTGCCGATTCCAATGCGTTTCCCTCCAAGAAGAAGGGCTTAGTGCTTAGTCCACCCCACCCCACCCCTCCCACCCCACCCCTCCCACCCCCCCTCCCACCCCTTGGATCGCCTTGAGCGAAGCACACCTTCAGCGACCTCGCCGCCCCCCCTCACCGACTCACCGCCTCACCGACTCACCGCGCAGCGCGCAGCGAGCGAGCCGAGGAGTTCCTGGACCGCGGGTCCTTGGAGCAGCTCGCGCAGGCCATGGCGCGGCTGCCGTCCAGCGGCGCCTCCCTGGCGCAGTGCGCCAGGCGGGGCTTTCGAGCGGCGGGGGGGGGGGGGGGTGGGAGGGGGGGGGGAAAGGGGAAGGGGAGAAGGACCCCATCAGTTTTCAGTGACCCAGCAATCCTGGAAGAACTGAATTGGGTACGATTTCGTCTTTGGTTTCATTTGCCAAGGTGAAGCTTTGGTGCCACTTTCTTGAGCCACAGCCAATAGCTCTTAGGCTTCCAAGGGCCCCTGTGACCGGGTTTTTTGATCTAAGCCTTGAAACCACAGCTTCGTTTGGGGTCCAAATGGGGGCCAACTTATTGCAACGAACCAATCAGATAGCACGGCCCGAAATCATGGCTCAGCCATTTGCAGGTTGAAATCTCCAACTCTGTGCTAGCTGTACCCATTGATTGGGTCTTCCTTATTCATCTCACTCCCTGAGAAACCCTGGACCTCCTTTACCACTTTTTGGGTTTGGACCGTAGGAAATAAAGAGCTCGGCGACTTTCTTTGGATCCAATGCCAATCCTTCGGAAGTGAGGTGAGTGGGTTTTTGGTTCGGCGCCTCCGCCATGAAGTGAAAAGGCTGGGCTAGAGCTTTTCTCGCTGCGTGCGATAGGCAGGGAAGGAGACATGGAATGACCCGGTGGCTTCCTTTGTTTGGGAATCCCTAAAACCTCTTCATTCCAACTCATTCCTTACCTACTTGGATGTTCAACCAACTTGGTAAGTAGGTGATAACCATGGTTGTAACTGGGGTAACTGGGGTGATCGTCACCTTATAACCATGGGATACCAACCTACTTTCTATTTTGGTTGAACATCCAAGTGGGCGTGAGTCCTTTGTTTAAACTCCCAAACTGGCAAGGGTGTCCTTGTTGTTTCCAATTAAGAACCACCACAATTCACTCCCTGCCTATTTTTGTCGTTTCCTTTATTCGAGCGAAGAGAGGAGAGGGAATCGGAGAGCTGGAACGCTTTCACCGCCGCTTTTCCCTTTGTGGAATCCCCAAAAACCGGCTCATTAAAGACTCACTCCCCACCTATTATCGTCGTTTCCTTTCTTCGGGACTCCCCAAGACCGGTTCATTCCCTCTCATTCCCAATCTATCGCACCGATCGCAAAAGTCTTCGCAAGGAGCGCCTTGCTGCTGCTGAGCGAGGGCTGCCGCTCCAAGTCCGCGCGCCCGGCCATGCGCCGTGGCCAACGTGTCGTGGTCGTGTCGGTGTCAGGTCTGTGGATGGGTCCGTCTGGGTCCGTCTCTGTGCTTTTTGTTTTTTTTCCTCGGGCGCCCCTTTTCTCGGCAGATTAGGATTAGGCGAACCAGAAGCGAACCACCGTTTTGTTGCGGCTCGTCTTTTGGAGGGTCCTCGTTTGCGTGTGGCTTTAGAAGGGAAAGCACAGGGACAATCACCATTTTTGGAGACACACTTGGGACGGACATGTGGGGACACGCTCATTTTCACTTCGTCATCTTGTGGAAACCATATTAGTCGAAATTGAACGCCGTGCGTGATCCGGCGGTCGGCTCAATAGTTGCCCATTCAAATCGTTGGCATCTGTGCTATGTATTAAACTTTCATAGACATGCTTACGTTCCAGCTTTGACACATCGTTGGACACAAATACGTATGCCAGCTGACTTTCGCCGAGTCGGGGGCAAATGTTCGGGGAATCTTCAGGTGAGCCATCATCAAAGCTGGGTGGAAGCTTGGGTAGACCCCAAAGAAATTGCCAGGTGTTGAATGCTGGGTTCCGTCAGCTCACAAGTTCCCTGGGAGCAAAACAGCTGCGTGTTTGTTGGCTCGGAAATCGGCCGACGAGCGGCGCCAACCTTGGTTCAGAGGGACACCAACCGGTGGAGTCTGTGTTTTTTTGTCAATGGTTCGAGCCACGGCTCCAAATTCAGGTGGTTGGTGATTTTGTCTTTGGAATTGCAGAACAAGCTCTGCGACATGTGTTTTTTTGGTCAACGCCAACTCTAGCAAGACCGCCCCTGAGTTCTTCACGTCCTTTTTGCGGGAAAGACGAGGCACCGGACGTGGGGGGGCCTCACCCTCCAACCCCCACGGCCTCCCGCCTCGCGGCCTCCAACAGCGCGCGGCCTCACGCCTCCTCGAGCGCTCGCTCGAGGATCTCGGCGCTGGGCTTCGCGCTGAAGCGCTTCCCCGAGTTGTTGGATGCCGAGGAGGCCCGCGGTTTTTGAGCGCGGGCGCGCTCGCGCGAGCGCCAGCGCGAAGAAAGCGTGTTTGCGTGTTCCAGCTAGGGGCCAACTTTCTCACCCCAACTTTTTTGGGGTATTGGGTTCCCCTCCTAAAATAGACGGACAAAAAGTTGGTACCCTTATTCTAACCTCTCAAATCTGGAGGAGCTAGTTGTTGCGAGAGAGGCAGGGACGACCCCGAGATAAAACCATCCAACTGGCTGGTGGTTTCCTTGATTCGCGCATCCCCCAAAACCGGTTCATTCCAACTTATTCCCCTATGAACCATGTGTTGCGGTGTCCTTCATTCGGGAATTCCTGGGTTCATTCAGCCCAAAATAGGCTCAGGGAGTGAGACTTCAGCTGAGGCCATAGCTGTGGATGGTTGACATCGAAATCCATCCGCTTCTCGTCCCACCGTTCTAAGAAACCCAAGGGAATGGAATGATTCGATTCCCCAACGTAAATACCAACAAACGTTGCGGTTTCAACCATGATTTCAAAGTGGTGCGAAACGGATTTCGTTCATCCACAGTAAGAGCATCGTGTCGGACGGGGTTCCTTTGAGAGACCCCAGGTAAGTCGAACCAAACTCTCGATTGAGCATAGGATTTGGAAAGTAATTACCGCTTTTGGGGGTTGCTTGACCAGCATCTTCTTCTTTTCTTTTTTTTTGGGGGGGGGGGTGGGACGCACGCAATATGCCTCCCGGCTTTTTGTTTGACTATACCTCCCAAGGTCCAAAAGAGTCCGTTGCCAGTTGCAGTTCGGGCAATGAAAGTCACGGCCGTGAGAAATAGGCCCAATTTGTAGGAACCCTCACCCCCCCCCCCCGTTTATGTCCACCCATCTTGGGAACCAAAAAGCCCGCGCTGGAACTGGGCCCAACATTGAAACCAACGCTTGGGTTCCCACAAAGATACTTCTCTCAACACTGTATGTTTGTTGGGTCTCATGTTAGTTTGGAAGGTCACGTTGAGGCGAAGAAAGGGGGATGCTTCCAACAGAGCTTCCTCTAACAAGTGATTGAGGCCGAAGCCGGCTTGTGATTTTTGCGTTTACAATTGGTGTGGTCTACAATTGACCGAACCAGGGTGGCATCTTGGTCTTCCCCTTCGTTCTTCTTCTTTCCAGCTGACATTTCTTTTGCGGGTTGGTTTGTGCGAATCATTTTAGAGGCCCAAAAGTCTTTGAACTTACCCTTTCTTTAAGCTTCCTCCCCCCCTGGGTTTCCCTGTCTGTTTCACTTCAAAGCAACCCCACAAATGGGTCACTCCTTTCGTTTTCCAGGGTGTCTAGGGACCAATTTCAAAGTTTTTAGTGGGGATGGGAATTCAACTTTGGTATCACAGGTCGGGCGATTCTCCGCAACCATGTACCCACACCCGGTTGTTCAGTGGCATTATTTCCCCCTTTTTGCTTGATGGCTTAAAAAAAACGGTCAACCCCAAAAAGCAATGGTTCCATTTCCACGTTTCCATTTCTACGCGGGTCACTGGGTTCGTCGGGTCTTTTTTTTGAGTTGGTACCCCATTTGGTTGGTTTTTAACCAGAGAAACCAACCGGAAAGCCGTTTCTCCTTCTTTTTTGGGGGCTCCGATTCAGCCCCCAACCCCCCAAAAAAGGGCGCGAGCTCTTTGTTTGAAGGCTTTTCAGCCGAAAAAGAAAGGGACGCTTTTCCCTCCGTGCCTTTTTTTTTTGGGTGGGGGAGAGAAAAACACCCCACTTCCCTGTCGGACCCTTCCTTCGCGCGCCGCATACGCCTCAGCCGCGAACGCTTTTGCGGCTTCTCGGCCGCGCGCTGCGCGCCTTCGCCGCGCGCCGCGCGAGGCGGGGGTCGCGTCGCCTCTGGCGCTGCTGCGCCTGGCGCTGCAGGGCCCCGCCAAAGCCCGGGCTGCGGAGGCCTTTGCGGCGCTCAGCGCGGGGTACCAGGCGCGGCTGGCGGGGTGCGGGGGGTGGGTGGGTGCGGAGCGTTGGGGGTGGGGGTTGGGTTGGAGCCATCTACCCATTTTCATGGGTTGGAAGATGTTTTTTGTTTTTTGTTGAGGGGAAAGCCCTGGTCCTTGGGAATTGATATTTCGCCATTTAGGTTGACTATGGACAATGAAATATGTCGCTTTCGCGGGGTCATGAGGTCGATTGGGAGCTTACACATTTCCCCTGTTCGGTGCCGGTGGGCGATGGTGCCTCCCTCCCTCCCTCCCTCCCTCCCTCCCTCCCTCCCTCCCTCCCTCCCGCCCTCCCGCCCTCCCTGCCTGCCTGCCTGCCTGCCTGCCTGCCTGCCTGCCTGCCTGCCTGCCTGCCTGCCTGCCTGCCTGCCTGCCTGCCTGCCTGCCTGCCTGCCCTCCCTCCCTCCCTCCCTCCCTCCCTCCCTCCCTCCCTCCCTCCCTCCCTCCCTCCCTCCCTCCCTCCCTCCCTCCCTCCCTCCCTCCCTCCCTCCCTCCCTCCCTCCCTCCCTCCCTCCCTCCCTCCCTCCCTCCCTCCCTCCCTCCCTCCCTCCCTCCTCCCTCCCTCCCTCCCTCCCTCCCTCCCTCCCTCCCTCCCTCCCTCCCTCCCTCCCTCCCTCCCTCCCCCCTCCCTCCCTCCCTCCCTCCCTCCCTCCCTCCCTCCCTCCCTCCCTCCCTCCCTCCCTCCCTCCCTCCCTCCCTCCCTCCCTCCCTCCCTCCCTCCCTCCCTCCCTCCCTCCCTCCCTCCCTCCCTCCCTCCCTCCCTCCCTCCCTCCCTCCCTCCCTCCCTCCCTCCCTCCCTCCCTCCCTCCCTCCCTCCCTCCCTCCCTCCCTCCCTCCCTCCCTCCCTCCCTCCCTCCTCCCTCCCTCCCTCCCTTCCCCCCCCCCCCCCCCCCCCCCCCCCCTCCTCTCCCTCCCTCCCCTCCCTCCCTCCCCTCCCTCCCTCCCTCCCTCCCTCCCTCCCTCCCTCCCTCCCCGCCAAAGTCCAGGAGGCAGCTGAGAAAGGCAGCCCTGACTGCGTGAAGCAGCCGGCGCGCAGCTCCGCCAGCGTGGCCGCGGCGTGGCAGAAGTGCAGAAGTCGGGAAGTGGAAGTGGAAGTGCGGGGGCGGGGGAGGGAGAGGGGGAGGGAGGGGTCAGTTTGTTTGTTTGGGTTCCTGGGTATTGGTTTTGCTGGGCCGTTGGGCTGTTGGGCTGTGGGCTGTTTGTCAGGGTTCGTTTTTCATTGCTTCATTGCTTCCTTCCCCCACCCTCTCCCCTGGGGGGATTTGTTTTTGTTTTTTTCATTTTCTCCAGCCCCAAGGTGTTTTTTTATTTGTTTGTTTGGGCCGCGAAGCTCACCGATGGAATTTCCACCAGCTTGTTGTTCAAAGCCAAGAGGTAGAGTTTTCACAAACATACCGCGGATGAACGAAATCCATTTCGCACCACTTTGAAATCATGGGAAACCGCGGGGAATCATCATTCCAGGGTTTCTTAGGTGGTGCGAAATAGATTTCGTCCATCCACGCTATCGTGGGGTTAGTTCGAGGCTTGTGTGGTACTAAATTGAACCGTTGCCTCATGCAAGTGGACATTTTTTTCGTCCAGAAGGCCTTCTACATCACAGAAGGGATGACCACAGCCCTGGAGGGGATTGTCCTTGGGTGAGTCACAGGTGCCCATTTTGGTTCCGCTGGTTCTGGCGGGTTTGTTGGACCCGCACCCGTTCCCACACCTGAAAAGGTGAAACGCCCCTTGGCTTCTCGATTCAAAACGCATTCTCTGAACCTCCTTGCCAAAAGCATGGCCTTGGGACCCGACGGTTGAACCCCCGCGAAAAGAAACACAGCCTTTTCCACCCCCCAAACAGCAACACACAAACGGGCCTCCCAAAACAAAGGTCGCTTCACCCGCCAACAAAACTCCAAAAGAACAACACACCCCTAAATTCCCTCCCCCGGGGAAAAATATCACACTCACTTCTCCGTCTCCCGGCGAGCTTTGTTCTCCCTGATCTAGGACACGGTGTGGATGTGGTTGTTGTTGATCCACTGTTGCAGAGCCTTCCAGGAGGCAGCAACTGACTACATCTCCGGAACATCCAATTGACCGGCGGTTTTGTACCAACTGAAGAACACATCAACCAAGAGCATTTAGGAAATGAACAGCTGACAAAACCAACGCGGTTGGAATCCAGACAAGTTCTGGAAGACTAGTTTCCTTACAAGGGCCCCAACTCAGGATTCCACTCAGGCAGTAAAAGGAGCAGTTGGTAAACAAAAAACAAAAAGCAAAAAAACAACGTGTTTGGACTCCGGAAAACATCAACCAAGAGTAGTTAAGAAAATGAACCAGCTGAAAAAACACCAACGTGGTTGGAACAACCCTGTTTGGACAAGAAACTTTTTGCCAACTATGGGTTTTCCACCAAACCACTAAAAGTTAAACTTTTAGCGGGGGAGCCGAAAGCAACCGAGAATCCCCTGAAATCGGATTCATCCCCTGAAATCGGATTCATCCCCAAGAGTAGTTAAGAAAGAAACAAAACTGCAAAAAAACGTGGTTGGACTCCCCCGAGAACGGATTCATCCCCAACCCCCTTTGGACGACTCGACGACAAACTTCTCAGCGAGGCCCAGAAGTTGGCCTCGCTGCAGCCGGAGCTGCTGGGGGCGCTGGACGCCGCCTGCTACGGGCCGCTGCTCGCGGGGCTGAGGACCGGGGGGCTGGGGTTGGGGGCCGTTGGGGCGCGGGTGGCGCGCGGCTGGGGGCGGTTGGGGCTTGGTTCAGAGGGGTTTGGTCAAAGAAGAAGCTGAGACGCAGGGAATGGAGAAATGGAAGGAGGTCAAGAAAATCAGATTGGCCTGCTTGGGTGTTTGGTTTGGTTCAGTTAGTTGGTGGTAGCCTAGGTCACCCCACTTAGTCCGCCGTGAAACCACTTGGCCGAACATCCAATGGGTTCCTTTATTCGGGAATCCCCCAAACAAGTTCGCCCGGCGGAAGGTCATCCCCTAGCTCTCGCACCAAGCGGCGATCCACCTGGTAAGGATCCAAAACTATTGGAATGATTCCTATGAAGGGACCTAGGCCTTAGCCAACCGCAGTTGGCTCTTTGTTGTTTTTTGACTATCCCACAAAATGGTGGTTTTGCTTTTTGGCATCCTTTTCCCCCTTGAAGCAGCACACAAAGGGTTCCCTCGAAAATGGGTGTGTGCGAAAATAGTGGGATCCCCACCCTCCTTAAAAAGACGAGCCACCCATTTTCGACCCCAAAGAACCACTATTTTTTCTGGGTCTAAGTCCTTCAGGGGTTTGCCTTACTCGAACGGATGGGGAATCTGCACTCGCAAAAACCAGAAGGAAAAGGGTCCCAAGTTTTCGGGGAACCCTTCCGCTGTCGCTCGGGTATCCCCTGTCCAGGTCTTGGGGCATTTGGTTGTTTTAATTGTGGAGTCCCGTTTTTTGAACAGTGAACTCAGATGTGTGAGGGCGGCTGGTTGAACATGGACCTGCGTCACATCGTCCCGGTTTCAGCCAGACCTGGTGTTTTTGTTGGTGACGGTTTTTGTTATCCCGAAGGTCCGGGGGTTAAAATTCGCTCCTGTTGCCCACAAACTGGTCGTCATGGTTCAGAGAGTTGTGAGGGCACCCCGACCCACAAGAGAGATTCTCACAGAACAGCTTCCTTGCCAGGGAGTGGGGTGGGGCGGGGTGGGGTGCGTCAGGATGACCATGGTTGTACAACCACTCAGGGACTTTTGACATGAGTTTCTGATTTCAGGTTTTCATTTTTTTTGGGCCAGACGCAAATATAGGATGTTTATTTGGAGCAAAAAAGCTCTTCGCGAGGGCAGACACTTTGTCCACGGGTTTCTTTGGTTTGGCCAAATTTGGGCACTCAAACGTGGGGATTTGAACCCCAAACCATTGCTTTTCTCTTGGAACCGACCTGAAAAGGTCGTAGCTTCGAAAGAAAATCTGGGTCTGAAATGTCCAGGTGCTTTTACCCTTTGGTGCCTCCAACTTGAAGTGCAGGTGGCGCCCCCCTTCCCCCAAAAGTTCCAAGGGCGAGCTTCGGTTTGAGGAGCCTCTGTGACCTGGGGGCCCGGTGCTGAGCTGAGTCGCTGAGAAGGGTTCTGGAGCCGAGACCATCCATGACCAGAGACTCAGAAGCCCCCCATGCTTTCTTCTATGGGTGGAAACCCCAATTCTGGTCTGAATCCCCACGAAAACCAGACATGGACACCCCATTTTTACTCTACCTGCAAAATTCATGGCACAAACAAAAGGGTGTTGTGCCATCTACTTTTCTCCGGCGGGTCCAGATAATGGGGGGTCGAACTAGAAGCAGAATAGATGGCACATTTTTTTAAGCGCCCTAAGAAGCACAGGTTACCTAATTTTTAATTGATGGCACAATTCAGTGCGCTCACTCACTCACTTACTCACACACTCCCCCACTCCTCTCTCACTCACTCACTCTCTCACTTGCCGCCCTCTGCCGACCTTTGTAACGGGTGACCAAGAAGTTCCTCCCTGGCACCGGAGGCAAGTCTGGGAGCGCAACCGGGAGCCAGGCAAGCGGAGGGCTTCCTTCGAGGCCGGGATTCTGCCTCGCCTCCAGGCGGAGTTGAGGAAGTCCAGCCAGGCAAGTGGAGGGCTGATCTGAGATTCATGTGCTTCGAAGCCTGCACCAGGTCCATATGGAATGGTGACATCTACTTTTTATTCATTTGTGTTGCCTCCAAGGCAGCCCCCAGGCAGCGGCAGGCAAGTGGAGGGCTGATGAAGGCAGCCCCCCAGACAGCCAGGCCAGCAGAGGCTGTTTTTTGGAGGGTGTTCTTTCATGCTCTTCGCGGGCGCTTCCCATTGGCCTTTGGCTGGATGCGGACTGGTCTTTGCACTCGCCTTGGTAGCTGCAGGCTATGCCCGGGCCGGCTTGGGTGCTGCGGGTCGCTCTACCGGCTGACGAGGGCGCCCGGTCCTACCCTTTCCCCTGAAGGCATGGGCTTCTGGTTCCGAGTCTGCTTCCGGTGCGTGTTGACTTTTTGCCGCTTGCAACATGCTTGCAGAGGGCGAAGAGACATCAACTGAGGGAGAGAGAGAGAGGCATGTGACGTGGCAGCGTGGGTCGGAAACCCATGACATGGCGCTGGCTTCTGTGTGACTTTGCCATGTTGACAGCGGTCCGGCGCAGGCTTGTTCTCCAATATGTGGTGTGCGACAATGCTTGTGCCTTGGGGCGGTTCGTTCGGCGGCCAGACTCCGCGGCGGTGAAATCTAGCTCACCAATGTCTTGGATCGCTGGCACAAGCAGAGCCATACTGCCTGCCTCACTCCCGGCCACCGCGTCTACACTTGACGCGCGCTTTCTTCCAGCGCTTCTGAGCGGTTCAAGGCATGGTTTGAGTTGTTTTTGCCAGTGGCCCGCAAAATGTTCAATTGCTTCACCATTCTGCTTGCGGTCGCTGGAATGAGCATCGTGCTGTCAGCCAGGCCGCTGCTTTTCAACCTGTGCTTCCACATGCTCCACAAGGGGGCGACACGCAGCCTCGACTGCTCAGATTGTTTTTGACCACCTGACGCCAGACGGTTTCTTTTCGGGGGCCTTTGTTGCTTTCCAGGCATCGCTTCTGCAGCCATTTGCTTCACAGCAGCTCGCCTTCTCCACTTGTTGTTGTACTATGGCTGCTCAGGCTGAGAGTGCGTTCAAGAAGCGAGTGCAGGAGACCGCAGTCTTGCAGGACTTTTCCCGGGAGCTTGAAACCCGCCTTTTCCAGAAGACAACTACGTGCGTGATGCTTGCCGAGCTCTGCTTGGTGTCGTTCCTAGCCCCCACCGCTGCCTTGTGGCCCATTCCTCCCATCACAGTCCCTGGGTCCACACCAACAATACGGGGATGCATTGGGGACGGACCGCGCTTGTCGTCGGAATGAGTGGTTGAATCAACATGACAAAGCAGGTGGCAAGGTCGCGGCGAGTCCAACCCTTTCGTGGGAAACCTGAGCCTTGCACTTTCTGCTGGCCCCTTGGAAGGAGAAGGCCGGACCATGTCCCAGCCGCAAAACCTTGGCCGGTCTGCGGGCTTCATCTCTGAGGGCAAGCGCTTCTTCAAGTGGCTGCAGCAGAAGGGTCCATCGACGAAGCCATCGCAACGGAGGCGGAGTGAAGACGGCGCGGAGGCGGAGCGAGGTGCTGCGAGGGCGGAACGGAGGCGGAGCGCAGACGGAGTGGAGGCGGAGGCGCAGCGGAGGCGGAGCGCAGGCAGAGCGGAGGCTGAACGGGGGCTCCAGGTTACCTTCCAGCCCAACGCTGTGCGTTGGAAGGTACTCCACTGGTTTTGTAAGGTGCAGCGAGTTGATGCAGGGTCGCACGCCCAGTTCAGGAGCAGCGCCAGGGTTGCAAAGTGGTCGGATCAGCTGAAGTCTAGTCGTCATACGGCCGGGCTGGATTCTGCCTTTCGAAGCCTGGGTCCATCGCAGGTCCACATCGAATTGTGCCATCTACTTTTCTTCATTTATGGGACGGGCAGTGCCTCCACAAGGCAGCCCGGCGGGAGGACAAGGAAGGCTTCACTCCACTCCGCTCCGCTCCACTCCACGCCACTCCACTCCACACTCCACAATCCACTCTCCACTCTCCACTCTCCACACGCACTCCACTCGGAATAAAGGAAACGGTTATTCTTGGGGTCTTTCCATTTCTCGCCTGTCGCACCAGCAAGTGTTTATTACTATGGGGGTGTCCATGTTTGGGGATTCAAAGGTTTTTCCACCCCATAGAACAAAGCATGAGGGGTTCTGCTTTTCGCACCACCGAAATGAAATCATGGGATTGAAGCCATGACTTGTGTTTGGTATTTTACGATGGGGAATCGGAATCTTGGGTGGCAAAATGGATTTCGCAACCATCCACACACACAGCGGGGGGGCTCTGCTTCTTTTGGTGGGGGTGGGAGGTTGGGGTTGAGGTTCGGAGGCTCAGGGGGGTTGAGGGGTATGGTGGATACAGTATTGGAAACGGGAAAAAGTTAATCGTTTTTTCTTTCTCAAGGTGCTTTGGGCAAGTAAGCCATACAGTGGATGCCCGTTTACTGCATCCAACAACAAAAAGAAACAACTGGTTGCAATTGGGAGGATATTGCCTAAGAGGACGTCCCCTTTTTTGGCGGAAATTCTTGGCTGGACATTGGCCCCGCTTAGAGAAACCGAAGCAAGGTTCTTCTGGTTGGTTCCCCTTAAAAACCACCCCCCAAACAGGGTGCCTGAAAAACACATCATATCCATTTCGCATGGTTTCAAATGAAGGTTTTAAATGGCCTAGGCCAATGCTCGAGCGGGTTATTACCCATGATTATTACAAAGGATGGGCCCGGGGGTTCGATGATAGCCACAAGCTCGCTTCCTGAGTTCCTGGACTTGATACTTGTTGGGAAGACCATCTCAGTGGCAAAACACATGCTGGCGACTTTTTCGGGTCCAATCCACTTGATCGGAAATGAGCAAATGGTGGTTTTCCTTCTGGCTTTCCTTTACAGAAAGGGCACCAAATCGAAGATAGACAGCCCAGACGAACAGTTTGGACTTTTACTCACTTCCTAAGTTCTTCTTGAACCTTCAAGACGATTTTTAGTAGTAAGGAACAAGAGTTTGGATTTTTTGGGGCTATCTACTCAGGAAGTGAGTTTAACCGACTCGAAAACTGGGTTTTGAGCAAGGGATGGCGCTTTTAGGTCCTGCACCCGGCGTCGACCCTGCCGAACATCCTCGCAGCCACCGTGGCCGCGCCGGCCATCGCGGCAGCGCGGCTCGGCGCAAGCTCTTTCGTTTTTTTTTTTCTTTCGACCCCCCAAAATAAAGAAAATACATAAATAAATAAATAAATAAGTAAACAGTACAATTAGAGGCATAAATCAACTAGTATATGGTGGGTTTTCCTTTTGGCTTCCCTTTGAACATCCCGGAATCCCCCAAGTTGAGTTGCAGTTTGCCTATTGGTGTTCCTTCACCCCAAAATGGTTTCGTTTTTTCCCCCCCCCCCGTTTTCATTTGGTTTTCCTTTTGGTTACCCCTGAAAGACCTCTCACTCCTGAGTTCCGTTTCGGACTTTAGTCACTTGTTTGGACCATTTTGGTGGCACATTTTGGCAGCACTCATCAAGGGTAAGGCGATTCCATGTTAATTTGCAGGGGGAGTCTAGGAGATTCCTGAGGGCTAGGCTTATGGTCAATCTGGCGGCTTGGCTGTCGCGTGGGGTCTGATAGACCCCAAATGGGATGTGGGCAAAGAGGTTGTGTCCAGTTGTTTGAGCTTCCAGTTGGGTAAATCAACGAGAAGACCCTATTGCAAGTTCAAGGCCCACCAGAGGAATATGGCCGGAGCCTCCGGCCTCAAACTGGGTACTTTGTCTTTGTGACCTGAAAACGGCTTTTCCAGCTTGAAGCAACCCAGCATTTTTTTTCACCTAACATCACGGCAGCCTTCTGGTGGGTCCTTTTGCATTCTTGCTTCTACCACCCACCCATTTTTTCCGGGTACTCTACCTATCTGCCTCCAATTTGCAACTCCTATCTTGGCAGGGGCCACGCATTCCGTCTTGGCTTCCATGTCTTGACGGGAGGTGAGCCGGGTTTAAGTTGACTTTGTTACGAAAAAAAGGAAACTGTAGCGGAGTAGTTGGCAAAGCCTGAAAAAGCCGAAACGCCCTTACCTCCCCCAACTTAAGAAAAGTAGCTTGCAAGGTTCTCCTTTGGTTCCCTTTGGTTTACTTTGGTTCTTCTTTGGCTCCCTTGGCTTTGGTCCTCCAATTCACCCAGAGTTTTGGGTTCCCATTCCTTTGCTTTCCCTGAGCTCCTGGTTACCCCACCCACCACACCCCACCACACCCCACCACCCCACCACCCCACCACCCCACCACCCCACCACCCCACCACCCCACCACCCCACCACCCCACCACCCCACCACCCCACCACCCCACCACCCCACCACCCCACCACCCCACCACCCCACCCTAGCCCAGCCACCCCCCAGCGCGCACCGCCCGACCGCGCCGCGCACCGCCCGCGCGAGCCTCGAGGCACGCCCGGCCGCTGCTGCTGCGCTTGGTGGAGTCCTCCCCGCCGCTGCTGGCGCAGCGCCTGGGCGCCGGGCTGCAGCTGGCGGCCGAGCGCCTCGGAAGGGAAGCCGCGCGGGCCGCGAGCCGCGGGCCTTCGGCGCGGGGGGGGACGCCCTTGGTGGGAATCCGTGTCACTGGACATGGTGTTCTCATCCATTTTTTTGAGGGGGCGAAAGAAAGGTGGGGGTCAAACATAGGTAGTGCTGACCCCTGTTTGATATGTTCTCGCTCATTTTTTCCAGGGGGCGAAAGGCACCTTTCCTCCCAGTAACAGAAGGCATATGTGGGAGAGTACCTGGTACGTGGAAGATCAATTTCCCCAAGACAATTTCTGTTAGCTGCCAGGTTAGTGGGAGGGAGGGTAGAACACTCCTGATGAATAAACCCCACCATTTGAATTTTCTTAGTGGGGGATCCTTTCTCGCCAGGACCGGGACATCTGATTCAAAACTGGGGGTTTATTAGTCAGGAGTCAACATTACCCAAGTAGGTTGCCCTGGGAAACGAACACCTTTTACAACCATCGGCGGTTATTTTTCGTCGCACTCGTGCGAGGAAGCTGGCGGCGGAGGGGTATGTGGAGGCCTGGGGTTCGGGTGAACAGGTCAGTTTGGCTGAAACTAGGCGGAGTCTGCTGGTTTGAGTCTGGTTATAATAATCATTTGCCAGGGCCTATTTGTCCAAAAAGACACCATGCTTGAGCCTTGTTTTCAGAACGGGCCCAGGGTAAGATTTTGATTGCCAGGTAGACATAAACACAGGGCCGGTTTTCCCTAACAGGGACTATCTTGGGAGAATCAAAAAGCAGACTCCCAGGTGGGGGTGTCCAGGATATGTTTTTCTGGTCTTTTCCAGGGGAGAACCCCCGAGACCATCTGGGTCAGGCGCAAAGGGGCGAAGACTTCGGCCTTAAGGACATATTTGGGCCAGGAACAAGGACCTACAGGGGGACCTCCTGTATAGTTGCAGAAAGCTTGAGGCGGATTGGCACGTGGTCCGTGGTTGCTTCATTTTGGGTTGCCGGTGGCCCAACTGAGCCCTTTGGCCTGCAATCCGAGCAACATCTTGCGAAGGAGTCGAGGCTCTTTTGCTGCCAATGCTAAATCTCAAGCACTTTTGTGGGTTTGTTTCGAGAAGAAGCAGCATTCTTACTTGTTGGCGGTAAGCAACCAGTTAGCCGCCAAAACCCAGGGAGGTTTGCAGATTTGAAGGGAGTTTGTTGTGTAAAGCAGCCAACAATGAGTTGTTTGGCTTACCACACGATGCTTTTTTTAGATTTCTGCGGCGCCCGCCTCAATCCCGTGCTTGAGTGTGACACTCCATTTGGCATTGGGGGTCTTCTGAAAGGGATAGATTGGTCGGTCCCTTGGTTGACGGGAGGCTTGGTTCCCTTTGTCAAATGCGGACCCCGCCCTCTGGGTCACCTAAACGAGAAAACTGCAAGACACCTTCGTTTTTTTTTTCTTCTTTTTTTTCCTCGCATTTTGAGGTATGAGGGATCGAAATCCAAAAGCGCAGAATGTCAGCGGGACCTTTTGTTTCCCTTTCTGTCCTTTCAAAGCTTCACTGGACTTTCCCCGAGTGAACAGTTGATCAATTCGCTGGCGGTTTCCATTGAAACTATCGGTTTCCACTTTTGGAGGTTCCAAACAGGGGAATGGCAATTGGAAGACACCATCCCAAAAAGAGGCTTCAATTGGAAGACACCATCCCCAAGAAAACCACGCACCCGGAGGTCGTTTTAGGACGCGGACCCGGGCCTCCCGCCCCCCCCCCCTCCCCAAGGCCCCGCCGGCCCTTGGATTCAGATTCTCGGGAGGTCTACAGCGAGTCCTGGCGCTTCCAAGCGGTCTGCGAGGCCTATGCCGAGTTCCTCGAGGCCCAGAAGTGGCTTGTGGCTCCAAAGAAAGATCCGCGGATGGAGACACCCACTGGGGCAACTTCCATCTGACCCATGGAACAATATGAATGCTTCCGGCTCCCCTGCCTAAAAAAATAAAATCATGGAAATGGGGTGGTGTTCCCGTTTTAGTTTCCCTTTAAGCCGAGGTGAAAAGGGTAATGTGGATTAATGCACCCCTGGGGAGGGAACCTGGGTAACTTCCATTTGCGTTTTCGACCCGTGGAAAAACTGAGATTTTTCCCAGTAGCTAAATCGGTTCCCTTTAAAACCAACAAAATGCTCCTTTCAGCAAATGGAAGGTACATGTTCCACAAGTCCATGCTCGGGCTTGAGGTCGCCCATAATGTTGACCCCGGATTAGTACCCCCCCTGTTTAATAATATGGGGGTGTGGGCCCCACTCAAAGCTGGGACACCCCTTGGGTTTATAAATCCTGACATTGCCCCTCTTTTGGGGTGCCTGAGGGCCGGCCATGATCTTTTTGAATTGGGAACTTCCAACATGATTGTCGGACATCATGGACATGATAACTCATTGTTGCGGTTTCCCTTAGAATCCCACTCATCATGGACTATGCTCCCATTCTCAAGCGGGGCTCAAGCGAGGAAAGCCACGACCAGTGGTCTGAGAAACGCATGCATCAAACTTCGCCCCGCCTGCGGAATCCATTTCTGGCTTGTTGGGGCCCTTCCGTGGGGTTTCTGAACGGCGCGTTGGATGGATTTTGGTAGCCAGCTCCAATCAACTGAGAAAAGCGGGGCGTGGTCCAAAGTGGAAAGGCCTTTTTGCGCCATGGGCCATGCCTTTTTCGGGCCTTTGAAAGGCGGCCCTATGTTTGACAACCCATGTGAATCCCAATTTGAGCCCCCTACCCCCAGGGGTTCACACGCCCCAGCGGAAAAAACAAATCCCAATCTGAGCCTCCTATCCCCGGTATCAGCCCCAGCGGCAAAAAATCCCCAGGGCCGCGCGCTGCGGGACCAATTCCTCACCTCGCTGCTGGGAGATCTCGGCTCGGGCCTCAAGCTGCAGCTGGCCGTGGGGATCCTCGCGCGGCTGCCGCTCTCCAAGGCGCTCGGTTCGGCGGGGAAACCGGCGAATGGGCTGGGCCGGGCCGGCGAGATTTCCTCGGTTTTCGGGGCTGAGCTTGGGTGCGTGCCATTTGCAACCAAGATGTTTGAGGAGGACAACACCTGCAAAGCTCATTGCGCCGGGAAGTTTGGTTTGCTCCCCTTGGCTGGGGGGCATTTTTGGGGAGGGGCTGTGGATTTTGAGGACATCCAGGTCGCGCCTTTCAGAAACCCAAGCCTTCAGGGATTTGTCATCTTCCAATCTGGGTGTCTGGTCTAGGATTTGGACCCCAAATGGCGAAAAGGCTTGGTTTCCCTTTACCACCGAAACAGGGGTCCTCCACTTTGGGGGCGCGGACCGCTCTCACCTGATTACAACTTATTAGGTATTGCTAACGGTTATACGGTTTTGAGTACATCGGCAGGTTGAACATGCCAGTGCATTTGACATGAAATACTTGTTCAAAGGAATACAGGGTTGTTCTGAGCGTCCAGATGATGACATCCGGGTAGAACATTGGTTTTGTTTGGTTCGGGTACTCCCTATTCACGGGTCGAACGAACTGGAATCAGACCTCACTTCCTGAGTTATGGACTTTAAACTTTTTGGAAAGACCGTGTTAGTGGTAGATAAAAAGTTTGGAGTTTTTTGGCCAATCAGCTCAGGAAGTGAGAGAGGCGAGGAGAACCTTCCTTTTTTTTCCGATCCAGAAGCCACAAGCTGAGATTCTGCAGTGCGGGTGCTTGGCAACTCCTCATTTCTGTGGCGGGCTGACGAGCTCACAGGTGCAGGTCCTGTTGTGGATGGTTGCAAAATCAATTTCGAGCCGCTTTGAAACCGTGGGGAACCATTGTTTGTCGGGCATTTAGAGGGGAATCATCAGAACCAGGGTTTCTTAGGTGGTGCGAAATGGATTTTGTCCGTCCACAGTATTTCCTGAGGGGAGAAAACAGGTCCATTGCTTCAGTCTTCGAAAAGCCCGAAGATAAGGATTCGGTACATCAGTTCACTGGATTCCAACCTCAAATTCCTGGGTGTGGAGTGGGTTCCTCCAAAATTCTCCTACTTGGATGCTCGGCCAAGTTAGCAAGTTGTTGGGACTCACAAGTCCCCCTAAGTGGGGTTCACAGTTATTGGGGGGAGTGAAACACCCCAATTGGGATCGCCCCCACTTACCAACTTGGCGAATCGAGCATCCAAGTATACTTCCATATATGAACCCCTGGCATGAACCCCCTGGTTATTGGGGGGGGGGAGTTACACTCCAGTTGCCTAACCCCTTACTCACTTGGCCGAACACAAGCAGGTAATGACAAGGGAGGTGCTTTCATTGAGAGCCTGTTTCGGGTTCCTTAGCATTATCTAGGGTTTTTTCGGGTTCCTGAACGATCCTTGGGGACCCCCCCTGCTTTGTCCTGATTTCGTCTTGGTTTCTCCTCGACTAGGCCCCCCAGTAGTGCCCTTTTACCCCCTTTTTTTGGGGAGGGTTCCCCCACTAAAATAGACAGCCTCTCAAATCTGGAGGACCTACTGTGGATGGACGAAATCCTGCAGCACCTGAGAAACCCGGGAATCATGATTCTCTTGTAAATACCCACCAACAATGGCTTCCTATGGTTTCAAAGTGGTGCGAAATGGATTTCGATTTCAACCATCCACAGTTGAGTTTAAAAGGAATTCATCACTATACACTATACTGGAAATATTTTTTCCTGGGGCCTTAACCAAATAGAAGTCTTGGTTTCTCAAGCTCCCTGGCCGCGCCTCCGCGCCTCTCTCAGGAGCCGGAGCTTGCGCGGGTCTTCCACTGCGCGGTGCGCTTCCTCACGTTGAAGGCAGGGGGGCAGTTGTGGCTGACACATGGGGATGAACCCACTGTGGATGGTTGAAATCGAAATCCATTTCGCACCACTTTGAAGCCATGGTTGAAACCAGTGCTGGTTGGTAGTTACATAATAAAATCGAACCATTCCAGGCTTCTTGGGTGGTGCGAGAAGAGGATTTCGCAAATCAGGAAGCAAACGAGGGTGGGACGCCGACAGGAGCCCGCGGAATTGCCAGGGTTCTCGAAAAGAAAGATACACCCTGGTGGTGTCTTGGTGGGGGGTAGTGTTTTGACCAAAAGGGAAACATCAGAAGAAACAACGAAGTTTCATTCGATTTCGCGGGTCCGCCTATTTTGCCACATATCATATCCATTTCAAGCAGTTCTCGAAGCTGCTCTTCTCTGGCTGGGGCAGACATCGGTTATCTATTCACCAAAGAAACAACAGATCGCAAACGGGAGGTTTCCGTGCACATAGGTGTCCTTCTTAGGTTGGTTTGGTTAAAACTAGAAGGCACTGGTTTAGATGAGTTTGATTCCATTTACCATGGCCATCTATTTTCCCAGAAGGACACCTATGTCCGTGCAACTGCAAAGTTTTTTTTGGGGACATCGAGACACCACTTCGGGGCGGGGGCCACCATTGTGAGGCAACACCCAGGGGGTTTGACTTCTGAAAGCCCCTAGGACGACCCGCAAGTGCGGTGCGGAACCCGAGTCTGGGTGTGTCACTCTTGAGAGTTGGCACCTGCTTCTTGGTTTGTTTTAAGGGGAACCAACAGGACCACCATTTGGGAGGCTTAAATAGGGTTGCTTTTTTTTGAGACATCACATTTTTCAACAACCTTCGTGAGAGGTTGGGTAAATGGACGCCCAAAGGAAGGAAGTTTCCACCGATTTTGGAGGTTCCCCTTTGACACATACCAATGTGGCTATGTCTTTTTGAGGGTTTGCCAGTTTTTTTGTTGGCTTAACAGGATAACTACCTTTTTTGAGGATTCCTAAAGAAAGGACATACCCATATGGGTATGTGTCATTTTCCCTTTAAAGCAACCTGAAATGGGCACCAGACAAACAACACACCTGCTCTTATCAGACTTGCACCCAGGGAGCCAGCTTGTTTGGCCAATAAGTGGTTGGCATCCTAGGATATAACCTGCTTCCAACTGGGCCAACTGGGCCCACTGGGCCACTTTCCGCGGTTTTTCGAGGTGGCGCCTCTGCTGGACGAGGCGGCGGAAGACGCGCCCGGCGCGGAAGACGCGCGGCTCTGCGCGTGCGGGGCGGTGCTGCATCGGCTCTGCGTGCAGTGGCGCCTCGGTCTCGGACCAACTTAGTCTAAGTTGGCCCTGGTCCCTCTGAGTCCAGAAGGCCATCGCCTGCCCGGGCCTCATGAGAGTGTCAATACATTCCTTGTCGGACGCCAAAACTGCGTGTCTTCTACAAGTCCAGGGAGGTCAGGGATGTGAAATTGCGGGAGAAAGAGATCAAAACCTTGGTCCATGGCGGGGGAGGGGGGGGGGGTTGGCGGAGGGCGGCAGATATGTGTCCCCGTCGCCCGTCGTCCCCAGCCCCCCCCCCTCCCCCCCCCGAATGGTATGGGTCCATCCAGGGGCGGGGGGGGGGGTGGGGAACCATGCACCCCGTGTACTGTCCCACTGTGCTACCTACCTGCGTTTTACCCAACCCATTCCCACGCAAGGGGGAGAGGGGGGGTGGGGACCATAGACCCCCCACGCATCCCTCACAGGGGCGGGGTTGTACGGTGGGATCCTACAGAGAGGGCGGGGGGGCTTGCACGGTCACACTGTGCTACCTTCTAACAGGGGGGCGGGTGGGAACCATAGACCCCCCACACCCATCCCACAGAAGGGCGGGGGGGCTTGTACAATCACACTGTGCTACCTTCTATAGACCCCGACCCTGATTCCTGCAGGGGGGGCGGGGGGTGGGAACCATGGACCCCGTCCCCCCCCCATCCCACAGGGGGGGGGGTTGTACGGCCACACTGTGCTACCTTCTTGACTGAGCATGACCATTGGGGGGGGGGTGGGGGTGGGGGCCAAGAAAGACTGGAACATATATACACATATGTATATAGACACGGAACATGTACATACATACATACATACATACATACATACATACATACATACATACATACATACATACATACATACATACATACATACATACATACATACATACATACATACATACATACATACATACATACATACATACATACATACATACATACATACATACATACATACATACATACATACATACATACATACATACATACATACATACATACATACATACATACATACATACACATACATACATACATACATACATACATACATACATACATACATACATACATACATACATACATACAGACAGACAGACAGACAGACAGACAGACAGACAGACAGACAGACAGACAGACAGACAGACAGACAGACAGACAGACAGACAGACAGACAGACAGACAGACAGACAGACAGACAGACAGACAGACAGACAGACAGACAGACAGACAGACAGACAGACAGACAGACAGACAGACAGACAGACAGACATACATACATACATATTACATGGGTATGTGTATTATGTAGTCCATACATATACATCCAATGAGTTCCGGGCCGCCCAGCTCCACTCCTTCTGAACCGAAACCGAGGCTGGGGCTGGTGGGCGGGGAGCTGGTGCGGCAGATGCGGGAGACCTGGGCGCAGCCCACCCTGGCGACCGACTTCGACCAGGCGCTGCCCATGAGACGCTCAGCTGAAAACCACAGGAGGGGGGGGGGGGGTTCGGTGGATGGGGGGGGGGGGGAGAAGCAAAAAGGACGCTCTGAAAAGGCTTGCCTTTTTTTCAAAGGGAAGCAAAGGAATCATAGGAATCCCCTTAAAAAACGTGGGAGCTTCACGATTCTGAACCCAAAACAAGATCGGTTTCGAGCTACAGGCGGTTTTTTTTGTTGGCGTACCCAAAAATAATTCTTTCTTCCAGGGAAAACTGACAGAGGTTGGTTTTTGCCAACATGTTTTTGAAAAGGTGGGGGTTGGGGGGGGGGTGGACCCCCTTTCTCACATACCAGCCCTGACGCCCATTTTTTGGGGTACCCTGTTTCTGGGATCCTTATTTTGATTCTCTTTCTGAGGGTATCAAAGTCAGATGGGTAAGTCTTGCAAGTAAAACGGCTACAGGCCACAATACCCTGGCAAACTTACCGAAAACATCGGTTGGTATGGGATGGCGCCATCTCCCAAGTCTGCCTGGTGCAATTCCATCGTGTTTGGCGCCCTTGTCTTGATTTCCACTTTTTGGTCGAAGTCAGATGGGGTGTCCATTAACGATTACACCCACAAAAAGTTAGAATCTTGTTGCAGGGGGGTCGTTGCAGCAACCAAGTGGCAAACATGGTTCCACCATACTCTGGGTGGACGAAATCCTGCACCACCCAAGAAACCCTCGGACAATTCCCCTGCAAATACCCAAGCACACACACACACTGCCAAATGGATTTTGTAACCATCCGCAGGTCAAGCAACCGAGTCATAAACATGGTACCACAGATTCAGGGGGTTGACCATGCCAGTGGTTTGCAGCCCGCTGGACTGAAGCCGAGGCTTCAAGCGACGGAGCGTGGTGGACTTGTCGGAGCTGTGGCGTTTGGAGGGGGTCGAGAGCCACGGCCTGCTGCTGCGGGAGAGACTCGGCGGTACCCTCAAAGAAAATATGGGTACCCTTCAAACATCCCCTTTCTTGGCTTTTTTAAAAGTATTTTTTGTTGGTTTCGTGGTTGGGTTTCCGTATTTATCCCACAAGTTAGTCACTTTTTGTGGGGGATCTGAAAACGGACAGCCCAGTAGTCCAGTAGAGTGACGCCCCTGTTTGGAGGCGGGGTTCGCTTTACGTAACTTGAAAAAACGCCCCTTTCTCAATTGGTTCAATGATTCAAGAATAGTTCGTTACGAATTGAGGTACATCCATCTGGAGATGAAATACCCCTTCGCAAGAACAGGGGGAGTTCTATCAGCTTCAACAATATATCCTTCTAAGTATTCGCAATGAGCTGAGCCGAGCAACGAGGTAGGTAGCTTGATGCAGCGAGGCGGGGCCCAAGATAAATCTGCACTCTGTGCATGCGTTGCTTCACTGTTCTTGCCAAGTTGTTTTTTCTTCTTTTGTTTCTGTTCATTTTTAGTAGGGGGCTGTAAAAAAGAGAGTTTGTTTTCTTTCCGACCATACCAAGTGTTGTGAAGGTTGTTAAAGCCTGAATTCTTAGGACTTTGGTCGCTTTTTGGGACTTCCCATGTTAGTGGCAAACAAAAGGTTCGGACCTTTGTTTGGCCAGTCCACTCGAACGGAAGTGAGATGCCAGACCTTTGGCTTTGTTCAAATTGCTGGATGCTAAAATTGACACCCTTGGGGCATCTACCTTGTCGGGTTTGTTTCAGTCCCAAACATCTCCCCAGCTCCAAAGTTTTGTTTTGGAGCCATTTCCTTTCTCGGCCAGAAAAGCCGCTGCTTGACTTCAAGGAATTGCAAATGCACCCCCCACTGAGTCGACTGCAGTAGGGCGTTTCCCACAAAACGGCACCACTCTCGCACGGGCTTCGACTTGGGGCTTCCCTTCAGGAGTTTCAGAGAGAGAGTTTTTGTTTTTGTTGTGGATGGACCAAATCCACTTTGCACCAGATGGGTGATTTGTCGTATTCAAGTCGGGTTTCATCCATCCCAGTTTTGTCCAACTGGTGTAGTGTTGTGTTCTTGGTTTGAAGGGAACCCACATGAAGCCACCATCTTTGGTGTATCTCTTTGACTATACTCTTACTTTTTTGGTGGTTCCCAGCCATCCCTCTAGGTTTTTAGGTTCTCAGGGTTTGGTGACAGCCCAGAAATGATTGGTTTCAAAGGCGAAACCAGAAGCACAGGGAACAGCGCCCAGTTTCGCCGGAGCCGACTTCACTCGTGCCCCGAAGCGAGGATGGAGAACTCGCCGCTGCTGGGCAAGGCTGTGAGGCCGGCGGCCCGAAACGGAAGTGAATGTCTGGGGGAAGCCAGAGGTCCCCCAGTAGTGCCCTTCTCTCCCCTTTTTTGGGAGGGTTCCCCTACTAAAATAGACTACAGAAGAAAATCGGGGACCCTTATTCATAGCAGTTGCAGGGGTCCAGTCGTGCTGGGGATTCCTCTTTTCGGTTTGTGCCTTTTTGCTCACAGCACCTTGCCCTTTCCACGCCCCGGAGTTTGCCTATGATGGGCTTGGGTTCCATGGTATCCAAGGGAGCAATTGGGACGTTGTCAAACACGAGACCAAACCACAGAGGGGGCTCTATGTGTTTTGGTGATTGTGATTCTGGGGCTACCTTCCAATTCCATCCTTTCCAGGGGCCCCCGGATTCTAGCAAAACCTCCGGAGAAAAACACCCGATCGGTTGAAACCGGATCCGGTTGTTGGGACAGAGACGATGGTCGAAAAAGAATGGACGCTGGGAAATCCACCCCTGGAGTGATCCGTTTCCATTGGTTTTCCCAGATTTCGCGGGCTCCGGAACTAGGATCGTTGACCATCTCGATCTGGAAACCATTCGAGCGTTTACCGTTTTGACCATGGGGGTTATAGTTCAGAAGCTGGTTTGGGGGTCCTTGTAAAGGGAGTTGATCTTCCAGGACCCCCCCCAGTCAGGTTTTTTTGGACCCTTCAAAAGGCGACCATATCAAGTCGGGTTTTGTTGATGGTAGTGGACGGCAGGGTAAATCCTCTTGTCAAGGAAACCCACCCGGTTGGTATGTTTGTTCTCTTTCATCTAGATCACGATTGAGTAGATGACCTGACGGTTCCAAGCACCAGCCATGCCACGGCTGAGACACAAGTTGGCGATTCCCGGGGTGTGACCCTCGAAGTTTTTGGGTTGTTGGATTGAGGCGTTTTGACAAAGCGGCTGTGGCTCAGAAAATGGAGTTCGGAAAAAATGGCACCCTTTGCAGGCGGGAGCAAAGACTAAAACCTGCGAGGGGGTCAAAGACCACAGGAGCCTTTGAGTTCTGAGAGTGTGCCCTGCTAGCGCCAATTTCCGGCAGTCCCCTTTGGTCGTGCCTGAATCATCTAGTTCATCCCCAAAAAGTGTCTCTGTATTATAGTTGTTTCCTACATCAGGGCTCCTTAAAAGATACATGTCGCCCATTTGAAACATGGTGTTTTCCACCAAAATAAAGGGAAGCCACCATTTACAAGGCAATGTTCAGGTGTATAATGTAAGGATCCCTCTACATGTTGCAAGCAAAGGAGCACTCCTGGACTCCCCGTACCCTTTGCTTCTCCCAGTTCCGCAAAATGAGACCCTAATGTCTGGCCTGCGGCCTAATTTGGAGGTAACCAGGGGGGTCAGGGCGATGACTTTGTGAGGTTTTTGAAAAGGAGCCCCTGACATAACCTTGGGCCAGTGGAAGGAGTTTCGGAAGGGGTCAAAGGGGTCGGAAGGAAACTCGTATGTTGGAAGGGAAGCCTTATGTATTTTCTTGGTGGCTCCCAGCCATCCCCTTAGCTTTTTAGCCTTTTAGCGTTTAGTGGTAGTTTCCATTTAACTTACTAGAAGTCAGTCACTTTTTGCGGGGAATCTGAGGGCAGCCCAGTTTTGGGTCCACCGAGTATGGGGTGCTTTTGAGCCTTTTCAAGCCGGCGAGGCCCGCTGCGCTCGCCGCGCCGAAGGCTGTTCCCAAGAAGCGCTCTGCCGAGGAGGGGGCGCTGGGCCCCGACCAAGCGAAGCCGAAGCAAAGTGAAAGCACAGGTGCTCATCTAATTTGTCCAACTTCCATTTGGTGAAGACTATGTGTTATTTTCCCAGTTGATTTTAAAGGGAATCGATTTCACGACTGGACATACTTTTGTTTTTCCAGGGGACTTAAGCAAATGAAATCATGTCAGTTTCCTTTTTAGGGTAGTGTTGCCATAGAAATAGATGGGTTTAGGTTTGATTGCTTTTTTCCAGGGCCATCTATTTCCAAAAGGGCTTAGTGTCCATCTACTTCAAAAGGCCATGGACGAAATTCCGCACCACCGTGGGAAACCATGATTAGGTTAGTCTGCTTAGAAATAGAATCTAGAAGGCACTGGCACTGTTTTAGGTTTGATTGCTTTTACCAGGGCCATCTACATGAGTGAAAACCACTCCCAAAAGCAAGCATTCAAACTGAAATGGGCCTGTCTTGTTTTAGGGGACCCTCCGAACGCTTGCCTTTTGCTTTCCATGGAAACCACAAGAAAGGGGGCCTCAAAAAGGACGAGCCATCCAAATGGCCCCCCCATGATGCTTCTTCCTCAGGGACCCTCCTTCAGTTTCAAGGAAGGTTTCCTTGAAACGAACAACATGAAACTTGCCGTTTTGGCATGTTCTCCAGGTTTTCGCACACACACACACACAGCCCCAGTTGCTCTATCGCAGAATGGAAGAATCTTCTTCTTTTTTTGTTTTCTCTGGGCGTCCTGGATTCGCAAAAGGGTGCAACCCATTTCAATGGAGAACTGGATTCTCTTCTTTTGGGGGGAGGGGGTCCTCATGCCATATTTGGCAGCCAAGACCCAACCTAAAAAGACAAACCAACTCACTTAAACCCCCCCGCCCCCCCCCCAACAACCTCACTCCCCCCCCCCCAATCTCCCCCCCCCCCCCCCCGAATCCATCCCCAACCTCCCCGTGTCACCCATTCGAACCCGTCGCAGGAGCCCAAGGGCCCCAAGGCAAAGGCCCGGAAGCAGGCGACAGAGGCGCGCAAGGATCGCGACGTCCCGTGGGGTGCACTTGCCCGAAACATTTTTTCGGGTCTTAGGATCGGTTTTTTCAGCTAGGTGCCCTTATACCCACTTTTTTTGGGGAGGGTTCCCCTACTAAAATAGACTACAGAAAAAAAAGAAAAAAAACATCGGGTACCCTTTTTCTAGCCTCATCTGGAGGACCTAGTAGGGAAACCAAGCGCTTTGGGGTGGCCCCTAAAAACCAGGTCCTCTTAACCACACGCACATTGTCCCATTTCCAAGGCCTACGTGCAGATTGGAGAAGCACCATTCGCGCAGCCTCTCTGTAGACCCGGTGCTCTTAGCCAAGAGCTTCCACCTGAAACTGGGCCATACCCCTTTCCTAAGGTTTTCTGCGTCTTAGCCAAAAGGTTTCACCACTCCCCTTCACGAATTTGCCCCAGAAAACCGGGGTGATTGGGAATTGCCCAATCCAAATATGAAGGACAAATCGGGCTTCTCCACAGGTGAACGAAGGGTCGAAAGGAGGTTGGGTCATGTAGTCCCGGGCCCTTCGGGTGGAGATCTATGTCCACCAAGCACCTTTCACATGCAGAAAGTGAACGCCGGGGCTCATATGGGTGTGAACTTTAGCGGCTTTGGCGGAGGACCAACGCCTTTGGCGGATGTCCACTACTTTTCAGGGGCTTCCCCATGAAAAAAGCCAAAGCTACGCGGCACCCTCACATGAGCCACAATCAAAACCCGGGTAGATGAAGGTTACTAAGGGACACTCCCAACCAGCAATATGCTGCGAATATCCGCCTTCTTCATTCTTTGAGCATGGTTCTGGATAGACCAGGTTTTGGTCGTGACTCAACCTGCAAAATTGGGCAGAAGGGCACCAGAATCCCCAACCACCACTGTGAAGATGAGTCTTAAATCCCGGGTTTTGCCTATGACTCACGTGGAAGACGCGTTTTTTTTTTGCCCGCGCAGGCGGCGGCATCCGCCAAGGCGGCAGCGGTTGCCATGTCGAAGGCGGAGTTGCTCCGGAAAAAGTCGTTCGGCACGTTGCCGGACTTCATGCGGACCCCGGATTTTTTCGGCCCCTCCAAAACGGGGTCTAAGATGGTTCCCCCTAAAACGGAGCTTTGTTAAACCATGTCAACCACTGGTAGAGGGGTTTATTAATATGGGTCCCCTCCAAAAGTGATTAATCCCCACCAAAGCCAGAAATGGACACCCCCAGATTGATAAACAGGGTTTATGAATCCGGGGTCAACATTAAGCCTCTCTTCCTGAGTTCCATTTCGGACCTTGAACTTTTTGGGTAGACCATGTTCGTGTTCAAACAAACAAAGTTGGGACTTCGGCCAATCCGCTCAGGAAGTGACAAGCTGACCTTTTTTTTGCGTTGTTTGCCTCATTGTCCTAGGTCCCCCAGCTAGGTGCCCTTTTTAACCCCTTTTTTGGGGGGAGGGTTCCGTGTGTCTAAAGTAGACTACAGAAAAAAGGAGACCCTTATTCTAACCTCTCTACTGGAGGACCTAGTTTCCCTTTTGACGAGCACAAGCTTCACAATTTTTGCGCGGGGGGTTGCAGGCAGGCGAAGACTTTTTGAGAGTCGCAGAGGGGCCGGAAACCGGAAACCTATGGAGTTGGCAAGCTTCAATGGTTTTTGGTAGATGTCTTCAGGATGGTTTGCCTTTTCCGCTGTTTGTTGGATACATAGGCAGCCTTTTGGGTAGTGTAGACACCCTTCTCAAGGGAGGTTGTTCCCTTGTTCATTTCATTGGAAGAGGCAAACCCTGGAGTCTTCATCAAATTTAGTAAAAGCTGAAAACAGACAAACATGTTTCGTTTTTTTGGCCAGTCGACCGAGCAGGTCGGGGTGTTGGGGGGGCCTTCGAATTTGGCTCCCCCTTATCATCGGTCTGTTTGTTTTTCCCCCAAGGCTAAGCTGTTGTTTCCTTTGGGACCGGCGAGGCCTCTTTTTCCACATGAAGTTTCACGTTGTTCCCTTAGATGAAAACAACGGTTGTGCCCGCTTGTGTTTTTTTGTTTTGTCTCCGGTGATCCGCCACTTGCCGGTCTAAAGCCAAGAAGCCCGCAAGGCCGTCAGGGGCCCTTGTGGTCCTTGCATTTTGCTCTTCGGTGCCCCACTCAAAACAACCGACGGGAAGCAGAGGAGAGTTTCTTTTTTTCCTGCTGGGATTGCAACCGCGGCAAGCGCGGCACGCGTCAAGCCACGCTGGATTGCCAGCCATGGTGCTGGATCTCCAAGTACCAGTGGCGAGTGGTATCCTCACGAGTGTGAAATCTGAGAGAGGTCCCAGAAAGGAAACCGGTCCAGGGAAGCCTTAGTTCCATGACTGGGTTTTCAGGACGCCGCGTTGAGTTACAGGAAGCCCATGTTGCAGAACAAGCCGCATCCGACCCCAGATTGCACCGCGGATATGTCTGGGCGATGTCCACTGGGAGAGCGCTTTTTCAACAGAAAGACCTACCCACTTGAACCTCCAAATAGCGATACATTTTAAGATGGAGCCACCTCAATGGCGGTTGGTGGACATGCATCCCCACTGAAACGATGCCCAACAAAAGGGTTTTCTCCCTTAAGCAACACGCCCAAGCGTGTGGCTGTGTTTATGTGTGCGGTCACGGAAAGACGCGCTGGGCAGGCGGCAGCTGGGGCATAGTCTGCCGTCATTGAAACTGCCGGAGGCGGAGACGGAGCAGTGTTCCCAGAGGGGGATGATGTTTTGTGATGAAGTACAACATGGTTGTTGTTAGTGGTTTAGTGGTTGAAATCCAACCACTTAGCTGCTAAAATTTAAATCTTTGCTCCCCTTCCAATGTCAACCATGACAAGCCCGATGATACATAGGGGTTTTGCAATTCCTGTTAATGCGAAGACATCTCCTTGGGCCCGGTTTAGATGAAACCCTTGTTCGAGAGTTGAACACCTCGCATGTGGCAATGTCTCACCAAGGCCCAAAGCGAATCGAGCCGAGCTGAATGGCCTTTTATGATACAATTGTTTGCGGTGACCCCCCCTGGGGTTAGCTTTTATTCGAGGATTCCTGCATCACTTTTGGAGGGAGCGCCCCCCTATGAACAGGACGGTTTATTAATCCGGGATTGACATTTTGACCTGCTGATATTCCTGGTTTCGACTTTCAAGGCGGAAACACCTGGTCGTTCACAATTGGATGATTGGTTGAATGGTCGGTTAGCTACTTGTCTGCTGGTTTTGGTTGGTGGGTGGGTGGGTGGGTCGGTGGGTTGGTGGCTTGGTGGGTTGGTGGGTCGTTTCAGGTTCGTGAGGTGTAGAAGCATCCGGTTCCTTAGACTTTTAGCTTTTAGCTGGTTTAGTGGTTGGGCTTCCGCATTTCACCCACTAAAAGCTAACGCTTTAGCAGGGGATTTGAGGGCAGCACAGTTTTGTTTCTTCAGATGAGCACCGTTTTTCGGTTCGGTTTCTGTGGAGGTTAGAACGCGCCTTGATTCGTTGGCAGGTGCTAAACAGATCCCAGAAGAAACCAGGGTAAGCCTTTTTTTGAGGGAGAGTAAAGGGGGAAAACACGTCCAGTGCTTGGATTTGTGAGGGTCCACTGCCCTGAGTTGTGCTCAACCAACTGGTTCTACTCTTTCGGCTTGACACGGTCCTGCTGATAATCGGCTTGATTTGTGGATTCATCTCCTGTTTGCTTTGGCAGGCCACCTTTGTTCGATTCCCAAACGGTTGTTGGGTGACGGTCTATGTATTGATATGTATATATATATATATATATTAATTGGGGGGGGGGGCTTAGCATATATATATATACATATATATATATATATATATATATATACACGCATATTAACACAAAAACCAAACACGTTTCATTTGGGGCTGCGGGGGAAAGAACGCATCTTTTCAGTTTACCGTTTTGTTTTGGCCGCTTTTTTTTTTGCTTCAGAAGAACCTACCTGGGGATTGGTGCCATTTGACGTCGCAGGGGCCGGCGGCTTCCTGCAGAATTCAAGGCCCGGGGTGGGTGGGTGGGTGCCTTCTCCGTGTGCGGTTGGAGAGCTGTTTTGTTTTGGGTCCCAGAACCAGAACCCGGATGAACAAAGAAAACAAATGAGCTGGGCAACCCTTATTTCTTGACTGGGTCCTCACTTTCTGGTCTTTCGTCTTTTTGGGAAGATCATTTTAATGGTAAACAACAGGTCTAGGGATTTGACCTTTGACCCGTGCACTCAAGACGCCAAGAAGCGAGGGTGTACGCAGTATTCATTTCCATCTCATCCGGAAGTTAGCTGGCAAGGAAAGGCCGGTCCCTCGATCATTTTGATACTTTTGCTTTTTGACAGGCCCGAAAAACGGTTTGATTTTGGTTTTGAGGGTCAACCAGATGGCCGCAGATTTGACCGTGTTCAAGCGGAAGGGTCCAAATCGTTCTGCGATCGTCAAACTGCAGGCGTGGGCTGGGGTCGGGCTTGAGTGAAGGGACAGCCCTGGAGTCTCGTCCGAAATTGATTGTACATAGGGTAGACCAAACATGAAACCCAGCCTGAACATATCATTCTTGGTATCGAAAGTAGAGACAGGGATTCAAGACTTTCGGTGGGCGGGTGCTTTAATCAATGTTTTGGAAGGGGGGCAATGGGTGCGCAGAGCCAGGGGAGAGGTCTCGGCGTTTCAACCTAGGTCACTGAATTTAATAGAAGGAGCATAGAAAGCTTCGGAGGAGCGTTCCCACTTTTGGATTGTGGTGTGCACCCCCCAACCGAGGCCCGGATTACTCTGGGGAACGCTACGGTCTTTTGGGGAGCTTCTCAAATTGGTACTGTAGATCGCCTTTTGGTGTTGAAGGGGAAGTGAGAAGGGACTCCACGGCCATTTCAGGGGACTCCATTTTTTGAGGAACGTCCTTTTGGTTTCAATTGGATACCGCTCGCAAGGCGTTGCCGTCGGGATATGTTTGAGCCAGGAGAAGATTCGATCAGCAGAGATCTCTTGGCGACATGCGTCGAACCCCCGATGGGAAGCCAGTTGCTCCTTAAACCACTTGTTGGGGAGGGGGGGGTTGTCTCATTCAGGATCAATGCTTCGCTTTTGGGTTTCTGGGACCCTGAAAAAACCCACGTTGATTGCTCCGACATGAAGTTTTCCAAGACCAATGCTATTTTCTCGCTTGCATATTGCAAGAAATGGACAAGTGGTTGATGACACATGGGCTGAATTCGGTTCAGCGGTGGCGACTGAAGCGGGTGACAAAGGACATATGTGTGGGGCTTCCTTCGAGAAATTGATCTTGGAACCCTCTAGAAAGGATGCCTCCAGCTGCGCAAAGGGTCTTGCAAACTGCTTCCGACCTCGATGGCATTCGATTTCCATCAGGAACCATCCCAGCACTTTTTTGTTTTGTTTTGTGCGGAAGACCATTTGGTGGGATTAGCTTTGCATGTTATATATATGTATGTTATAAAGGTGTAATGTTAGGTTGCGAATAACAAATGGGGAGTCAATACACAAAAAGTCCAAAAAATAGTCACACCCCTGAAAAGCAAAAGGGGGAGTTAATACACAAAAGTTTTTGTGAGGGGCAAAAAATCCGGGAAAATGTTCCCCCAAAAAAAGTTTGATAATTAATCCCTAGTTCAGTGCAACTCCCGTCTCTCTCTGCCCCGCCCGCCCCCCGCAACCTACCACCACCACCAACAAGGAGATGATGATTGAAGTCCCTGAAAAGGAAGTTTAACTGAGGTCCCCAACAGCTAAATTCTTTATGACAGCCCTTACTAAAAGTTGCACCCTGCCAAATTTTCAAGGGGGTAGTACAGGGAACACCCAGGAAGCAAATAATGAGATTTGTTTAAGGGGAGTTAATTGAGAAAAGTTTTTTAGGACTGGGGCCAGGGAATACTAAACCAATACTAAACCAATTCTAAGGGGGCCCCTTTATTATTCACTCCCCAACATTATATATGTATATATATTATAATATATATATATATATACATGTATACACAGACGGACCAGGCATCATGCATTTTAGGTTTTCTCGGTCTGGTGCCAAAGTTCGGCGGGGTTTGGCGTGGTCGCCTGAGGGTTTCAAGGCCGCATGATGGCCTTGGGCCGTGCCATCATCGCATGTAGGGAGCGGGGCAGCAGGGAACGTGTGAGCGGTTTGGGACACATTTTAGTGGGTATGAATTAAGTGCTTATGAATTGAATTGAGTGCTTGATGTTTGTTTCCGCACCCCTGGAACGCTGACCCCCCGTTTAAACACACGCTGGACAAGTTGCTTGGTATCACCCAGAGCTCGTTCCGATTGGCCAATTGAACCTGGTTTGATTAAGGCCACGTGTAAGACCTATGGACGCCGCTGGAATCATCTTGGAACATGGGGACCTCGTCCCAACTCCAACTTATCTCTTGCTTTGAGGGTCTAACAGACAAGTCGGGACGGACATGGATGCAGAACGGGGACTTGCCATGGGGTTATAGCCATGGTTACTGACCAGATACTAGGGTAACAGGGACCTGGCCCTTTCTAAGGAAAATGGTGCAAGACCCAACAATTGGTTGGGAATCAAACAAAGGAGGCCGAAGCAATAGGCATGAGTCCACAAATTAGGACAATCTACGTTGGAGGGTAGTTAGTCACTTTTAGCGGGGATCCGAAGTGATGCCCTCTGATCCTTCTTGGAGGGTGGTCCCTTAATTGGTCAACAAATTGGGATCCGTCTTGGGGTAGGTGAATTCACCACCCATTTTAGAACGTAGTTTAGTGGGGATTGGGATGTTCACTGGGGGTACCCAAAATGGAACCCTGGTAAGTGGCAACATGGACCAAGACCAGTGGTGCATATCCTGGTGGTTTATTTTTGACACACACACAAATGGCAGCACTTCGCATTTCAAAAGCATGAGCGATTTTAGCAGTGCCGTCCGGCTCGCCCGTGCACCTTGGCGGAGATAAATTCCCTTTACTGGGGTTGCATGGAAAGATATCGATGGCGCATGAATGGGGCGTGCGCTCGGGGGCAGAAAAAAATACTAACAAATAAATTTATTAAAAAAAACAAAACAAAAAACAATATAATAAAAATATATATATTACAATTTTATATATTGAACGTAAAAATATAGAAAACTAATAACATAATATAGAGCGGGAGATAGGAATATTATATGTTTTTTTTGGTATATGCTTACGATATTAATATAGACACTAGTCCTAAATGATGTTAGCTTTGCTCTAAGGAAGGGATGGAATACGTTTACTTATATATTATTAATGGAATACGTTTGCTCTAAGGAAGGGATGGAATACGTTTGGATTATATATATTATTAATGGAATATATAAATTATAATATTTACTATGATGATTTTTCTATTTATAGATTATTATTGTATATTTATTTATATAGAATAATTTTTTAAACGTTGAAATTACGAATGTTGTTAATAGAACAAATGAACGGTTTTTTTTACCTTGATAATTATTATATATGTAATATATTCTTAAAGACTAAAATTATATATGTTATTAGCGGAATATATAAGATTTTATTTTTATTAAATATTTTTATATATTATTGGTAAAATATATAATTGAATATATTTATTATACTTATTAATATAAACACAATTATAATTATATATATATAAAATATTTTATAAACATATTAAAATTATATATATTATTAACAAAATACAGAAATGTATGCTTTTATGATAATATTATATATATATAAAATTATAATTATATATAAATATTAAAGATTAATATTGTATAATATAATAATTAAATTAATCCAAATCTTTAAATCGATATACTCGAACAAATTTAGAATTGGGAAATAAATTTTATCCGCCTATAACTTAATATCACTTTAAATACGAAAATTATATCACGCTCCGAAAATAATACTCAAACCAAAGACACAAATAATTCAATCCAAACAATATACAATTTAAGAAATAACAATTCCACAAAACACAAATTAAAAGAAATAATCAGAAATATATACCAAATATATTCTCAAATATTTCATTATATACTAAAAAGATCCCGTTAATTCTATCAATGGCAATACCAACAAAAAAAATAATAAAGAAAGAAAAAAAAAGAGAAAAAAAAAAAGAGAAACATAATAAGAAAAAACATATTAAAGAAATAGTAATAACAAAAAAAAGACAATAAAACAAAAAAAACACAAACATAGAGAAAAAACAAGAAAACCAAAAAAAGAGAGAGAAAGAGAAACACAAAGAAAGAGAAAGAAAGAGAAAGAAAGAGAAAGAAAGAGAAAGAAAGAGAAAGAAAAAGAAAGAAAGAGAAAGAAAGAGAAAGAAAAAAAAAGAGATAAAGAAAAAGAGAATAAAAGAAAGAAAGAAAGAGATAGAAAAAGAGAAAGAAACCCATGGCAAGAGGAATTATTGCTAACGGGAATAACCGAGTGGAGACAATGGCTCCCCAAATCTAAGATCTAAGCAACGAGGGAAAAAAAGAGAAAGAAAAAGAGAAAGAAAAATAAAAAGAGAGAGAAAAAAAAGGGAAGAAACAAAAAGAGACAAAAATAAAGGGAAGCAAACAAATAAACAAAACCAATAGTAATATAATAATAATAATCCAAAATAAAATAAAAAACAGATCAACAAAAAAATGCAACATTTAAAAGAGAAAAATGCGGTATACAACAACACAAAAATATGTTATTTTTATTCGCCGATTCGCAAAAACAAATCCAAACCAACAAAAAAATACAACAAAATATATACATAAACATTACCAAATAAACAAACACAAACACACAAAAATAAACAAAGAAACACAAAAAAATAAAAACGAATAACAAACACAAATATATAAAGACAAACAAAAACAATATCAAACCGAAACAACCCAACCCAAAAAACAAAGAAACACAAACACAGAAGCAACAAATAAAATTACACAAAAATAAATAAAGAAAAAATAAAAATTACAACAAATAAATACAAACATACAAAAACAAACTACAAAACACAAAGAAAAACAAAAATACAAAAACACCCATCACACTCCGAATTTTAACCCAATAATTTTAATAAAAAACCACCAAATTCCCAAAAAAATTGCTAGAGTAATATCCAAACACCTAAAAATCATATCGCCGAAAACAACCCAAAATTCGGCAAAACTAAGCCAAAATACATCATACCCAAAATTTCGGCAAAATCTCGATATTTTTTAGACCATACAAAAAAACGAAAATTATGCCATAAAAAAACAAAACCAATAACAATAACAACCATAAATAAAACCGCTCATCACAAACACTACAATTCGGCCAAAATACTACTACAACGACTTACCAGCATAATCTAATTAATAAATCTATAATTAATCAATATATATATATAATATTTACAAATTCATATATTTCGATCACTATTGCTATAATTGTTATATTCTTATACATATGCATATTACATTTTGTGTCTTTTAAGCTCGAACGACGGCCACTCTGCAAACGGCAGTGGGGCCTGCGCAAAGACAAGTCAGATCAAACGTGGGCTTGGGGTGAAACCGAGCCTACCATTTGTGATGCTTGGAAGCTTATCACCACTGTAAGCTAATGCAGTATACGGCTGTGGGTTAAAAATGTGACCCAAAATGGAACCCTGATAAATGGAACCAAAGACAAAAACCCGC
The DNA here is from genome assembly GCA_963377175.1 of Effrenium voratum. Lineage (NCBI taxonomy): Eukaryota > Dinophyceae > Suessiales > Symbiodiniaceae > Effrenium > Effrenium voratum. The sequence goes on along the minus strand of CAUJNA010003527.1, from coordinate 1,562,416 downwards.
GGTCCCCTGGTGGCTTCATTTTGACCCATATACCTCTTACGCCAAACCCCCGGCAACGCTCTTCAAGGAAATGCCATCGTCGAAAGGATCCTCTGATATCAACATTTCTGATTTGAATCGCTTGCGGGAATCCCAAAGCAACTGCACATTTCAGATCGACATGGAACGATGACCCCAATCTTTTTGGACCTTCCCGGGTTGGACAAGTTCGGGTGGGGTCAAGCTCGGTCAAAGAAACATCTATCGAGGGTCCCTTTTCACAAAGTAACAACCGCAACCTTTCCGCACCAAACCATGACTACTCACTTTCTGAGTGGGCCAACCAAAAAAAGGAACTTATTATTTACCACCAAAATGGTCCAAACCCTGTCAAGCTCAAACAAGTTTCAACCCCAAACCTGGTCGAGTCTTGGGCAAGTTGAAATGGTCATGGATTGCAGGGGCAGGGCCCAACACATGCCAGACAGGGTCCAAAGGCATGATGAATGATAGGGTGCGGGATACGGTACCAGGCATGTTCCGACCCCGACCTTTTTTTACGTACACTCAATGGAACATAAAGGAAACCAAGAAGGACAAGCAACACCACTAGCGGTTTAAACCTTTTTGCTTTTTGCCTTCTTGGGTTTTCGAAGGAGTTGCTAATTTTCGCGGGGATGCAAAAACGCAGGGCCCCCCTGGCAAACGAACCCCACGAACGCACCTCCCCCGCGGCCAGCGATTGAAGCACTTCGCCCGACCTGCGGTTTTTAGCACGGAGCGCGGATGTAATTCCGAGTTCTTCAGCCTTCAGCATTCCCAGTTCTTCAGCCCAGTTTTTCACCCGCGCCATGTTTAAACCATACGCCAACCACAAGCCATGGTAAAGTACTGGGGTTCCTGCGACACGTTGGTTCGCACCCGCTGCCGGCATGTTGGTTCTTCCCGTCCCGTCGTTTGGAAAACACCTGCCTTTGGCGTGAGCGAACATATCTTTGAGAAAACAAGCACACTCAAACACATGCATTGACAGCCGAGTGGTGGATCCCCAATTCGAATAATTATCTTATCTTCTGAGGGAAAACTGGACTTCTCTGGACTCAAGGGGTAACAGTGTAACTGACGGTCATATGTTTAAGGGGATAAAGCCGGATAATGATCTCAAACAATCCATCAACACCAAGCTCAGGTATGGATTTTGGAGGTGTGGGAGGCTGGCATAAACCTGTGCAGTCCTTGTAGAAGTGGCCCCCCGCTTGGGCGATTCGATCCTGTTTCCAACAAATGCAACCAACTGCAAGAAATTACCTGGGACTGGAGGGAGGGGCATGCGATTGTAGCTTTATGGCACCTTCTCAATGGAAACACGTTTTTTTGGCTTCCCCCCACCCCGCTACCTCGCTAGTACAAGCTTCAGAGCAGTCTTAAAGTAACCTAAAGCCAAACACAAGGAACAAAGGCCCGAGTGAACTTCTGCCGGCCGCAAACGGACACGACACCATGGTGTGCCTAAGGGGCAACTGAGACTTGCAACCAGTGGGGGCCCTCATCATAACAGCCGCCCCACTGGTTGCAAGTGTCAGTTTCCCCCTTAGGGACCCGAAAATGACATGTGAGCAAATGTTGGGTTGCCGTGATCCAAAAGCAGTTGCCTCTTAGGGACCCCAGCAATGCAAGGTGAGCACGTTCTTGGGCTGCCATGCCGAAAAATCGAGACGCCTGGGCCTCCAGTAGAGAGGTTAGAACAAGGGTACCCTTCTTTTCTTTTAGTAGGGGAACCCTCCCCCAAAAAAGGGTAAAAGGGCACTACTGGGGGACCTAGTGGGGCGACAAATCGGACCAACCTTCGCTTTGGGGAACCTGAGAACTCTGGACCGGCGGCCTGGCGTCTTCGGGCCGGCTCTTGCCTCAAGCGAGCGAGGGACCGTCAAGTGGTGCGCGACATTTTGGATGTCCTTGAAAAAACATGGCACCCAAAAAAGACCCACACACAAGAGGCCACAAACTATCCGTTCCTTTGTGTTTACTTTGGGATTTACTCTATAGGAATAAAACAGAATTCGTTGATTTTACGCTGAGTTGACAATCAGCTGGCTGGGACTTCCCTTGAAAAAGGATCCTGGCCCGGTAGTTGAACTCACTTCCTGAGTGGATTGGCCAAAACAAAGTACCCATACTTTTTATTTACCACCAAAATGGTCCAAATCCAAGTGAGGATCAAGTCCAGGAACTCAGAAGCGAGACTCTCTTTGCTGGTGGGTGCCTATTTAGTCTCTCTTGCGCCCAGCAAAAACCCTTGGCCCTCCAACCCTCAACGCCTGAAACCTAACCCTCCGAATCCTCACAGAGGAAGACACAGCGATGCTCAGCCGCGCGCGCAGAACTTGCTGCAAGTCCTCTGGCAGACCGCAGGCCGCCTAAAAAAGCTGGAGCGAGCCGGCTGAGCGGGGAAGGCACGGGCCGAAGGACACCGAAGGACACCCAAAGGGCCAGAGAAACCGCGAAAAAAAAGGAAAAATGCAAAAAAACAACTATATAGATAGCCAAGTTGCTACCTTTTTCAGTCGCTGTTGCTGGTTTTTGGAGTAAAGCGCAAGGAAAAAAACAACTGGCGATCCAGGCAGCGACTCAGGGAATTTCCGGTGAAGACGTTGGCCAAACGCCCAGGAAAAACATCTATTCCAAGCTTCCTATAGCTTCCTGTTGCTGGTTTCTTGGATTTGCTTCAACTCTCCACCTATTTGAATGGGGTTGCGCTTCTTGGAAACCACATTCGGATATTCTTCTCAGAGTACACGGTGCTTCTGAATTCCTACCTACTTCAAATTGGAAGGGGAGCAAAACATGAACAAAATAGCACTCAAGTGGTTGGATTTCAACCACTCAACCACAAGAATGGAAAACCTTCGGGCCGCGGACCCAAAAACCTCCAGGCGCTGCTTGTCCTGCGAGCTAGGTTTGTTGGATCCCTCGCCTGAGAAATGCGTTGTTCTGGCTATAACATCTGCCACTTTGGGTGAACCAGCTTTTACGTTCGACATTTGAGGATTGCTATGACCAAATTCGGCCCTGAAAAACAAACGATTCAAATCAAAAGCTGATTGCGGGTGGTTTCCATCAAAAGTTCCACTTTCCAGAAAGGGAACCGGCTTGGAAACCCTGTAGAAACTTACCAGCTGGCAAAGGGTGGTTCTCAGCTGACCAAAAAGCTCACACAGGTGGCATTCTGGTGACCTCCGCCATGTCCAAGGAGGGACGCATATACTGCACCTGGCGGCTTCCTGGAATCTTGTTTTGATCCTTTCAAAAACGGGGTCCATGATCCCCTGAATTTTGTTCGGGTACTGCCCCACCATTTTTTCAGGGCCAGAAGGCGACTCCAGGAAAGACCACTTTGCGCTGAGGTTTCGCCATCCCCAGCCCGAGCAGGCCCCTGCCCGAGCAGGCCTCGAATCGAGCCCCGTCGATGCCTGCGCTCTCTGGGGTTCAAGGCACGCAGTGCGCTGAGACCCCTACCCTCCCACCAATTCACACGGAACCTGACGTTCGCGGGGGTCCTGGAAGACCATTTTCCTTGAAAGGACACCCCCTGTCGGGTTCCATGTTTGGTGGTGAGAATTGCAGGGGGACTACTAGACCACTATTGTGAGAAACCCTAGTTGTTGGCAACATGCTCATTTAAAAAACACACACGACTTACCATGCTACGTGGGCATGGTTACTCACCACTTGCGTTCAGCACCCTGCCCATGATGTCCATGAGGCAACAACCCATATAAGAAGGGCTTACTGGCAAAAAAGTCGCCCTTAAGTGAATTGCCTTTGCGTGGACATATAGCAACTTTGTCGGCAGAATACCGTGGCACATCCATCCTCCGTGTAGCACTGCCCTCTTTTCTCGGTACATATGTTGTAGCTTCGGCCGCTCAGCCCGCTTTAAAGGAAACCAAGAGGAAAACCACCTTTTGATTAGGCGAACATCTTTTACTTGATCTTCTTGCTTGTCTGTTTGTGAAAGCAAAGCAGATTGGAGCCGGGGTCAACACAAGCTCCCCGGCCCCAGCGAAGAAAAAGCACAGAACAAACACAGCAATCACACAAAGCACCCTGGTAAATGGAAACAAGACCGAAACCTGCAGTCCCCTGCAAATCTCTCAATTTTGAGCCACACACAGAAATATCAACAAGAAACGACAACAATACCAACCGACAAAAAAACACTGCAAAGAAGAAGCCCACATTGCCAACCCAAACACCCAAACCAAGGATCCCAAGAAGACGCATCCCCATGGTTGCGACAAGTAACCCACTTCGAACAACTCCCATCTAATCAACAAACACATTTAAGAAGCCAAGTTGGTTCAGCCACTTAAACCCAAGAAGAAATCCAACTCACCCAACAAGTCACTTTCTAAGTGGATTAGTCAGAACAAGTCCAGACTTTTGTTGACTACTAAGGTGGCAAACAAACCCAAACACTGACTGAAGTCCGAAACGGAAGTTACGAGTGAGACAAACATATCCGATAAAACAACGTGTCCAGCTTGCCAACACCTGCTGAGGCCATCTGAGTCATAATCAAAACTCGGTACTAAAATAGTCTACCCAGAACCATGTACAGACTGAAGAAGGCGGATATCCGCACCTATTTATGCTTGGGATTCTCCCTTCCTAATGTTGACCCCGGATTAATAAACCGCTGCTTATTAAGATCGGGGTGTCCATTTCTGGTTTTAGCGAGGAATCAGACCACTTTTGGAGGCGTGTTCTCCCACCATATGAAAAATCAGCAGCTTGGCTTCTTCCTCCGTCCACAATTCACATTCTTTTCTCCCCGACTCCGTTTCGGTTTTGGAGGCCACGGCTCGCCCAAAAACATCCGTAGCCCACCCTCCACCCGCCCCGAGCCTCCGAGAAACGAGCCGCGCCGCCCACGCCGCCCGCGAGCGATCGGCGATCGGAGCTGCCTGGCAGCTCCAGGCGGAAGCGGTGCAGGAAGTTCCGCGGGCACCAGCTCAGATCCGCCTGCAGCGCCTGGAGCCAGAAGGCGGAGGTAAGAGAGGCGCCCGAAGGTCCAAGCGGGGTGTCCTGCAGTTTTTGGTGGTTGGAAGGTTCCAAGCCATGAAACACACTCAGAAATGGGGCAAACATGGGGTTGAAGCCAGATCATAGCTGGCTCCTGAACTCGAAGCCACTCATTTTTTAAGCGCCACCTTTGGGGTATGGGTCAAAATCCCACCAGGACACCGCAATTGTTCAATCCATGCTTCCATTTGCTGCCCACTTTGCTTTTTCCTTGTTTTTTTTTTTTTTGGGGGGGGGGGCGTTCAAGGAAAAGCTAGGGGGTTAGACCGTATTCTTGACCCATACCTCTATGAGTGTGCTTCAGAATAGGACAAGGTTGGGCCCCTCCAGCTTGGGGCTTCAACCCTATGTTTGCCCCATACCTTCTCTGAGTGTGTTTCATAGCTTGGAACCTTCCAACAAACATCGATGGTAGGAAACCCCGACACTTGGCTAGGTCCCCCAGTAGTGCCCTTTCTCACCCCTTTTTGGGGAGGGGGTTCCCCTACTAAATAGACAAAACCGAAAAAGTTGGTACCCGTATGAGGGGTCCTATTTTGAGGAAATGGGTGGGAGGAAGGGGCCTCAAGACGCCCATCCGCACCATGCAAGAGGGTTGTTGCTTCAGTTGTGGTACTCAGCCTTCAGAATAGTTGATTTGAGCTTAGCTGCTTTTGCTCACTCACATTCAAATGGGGGATGTGCAGTGGATTCTGGTAGACGTGCAAACAAAAAGGCCCTTTCGCCCACCCAGTAGGAACATCAACTGCCAACATTTTCAAAAAACCTTTCCTGAAATACTCACTTCCTGAGTGGATTGTGCTCGTAACTGACATTCCCCTCCCCAACCATACGTCTCTGAATTCTAATTTAGGAATTTTTGGTGGACATCATTTAGGTGGGGATCCATGTCCACCAACCACTTTGGAGGGGGTTCCCTATTCAACTTCATAGCCATATGAAGTCAAATCTGGGTTGTTCTCAGCTTGTAGTGGGCTAAATGGCTTCAACCTGGGCCGAGCCCCTGCCTAGTTTAAACCACCAATTTGTCTCCTCCCTTTGAGGGAACACCTTGACCCTTTTGCGGGGACATAGGCTTGCCAGATCCCAAGGCCCCCAAACCAGCAAACATATTTCCAGATTCCGTTTTCGTAGCCAATGTACCACAAACAAACAAACAAAACCCAAGCCGGTGGTTTCCTTTTGGCTTCCCTTCTGAATGCAACCCAACAACATGTGGCCGTGAGTCTAAAATAGGTACCCAATGTGGAACCCTGGTAGTTCGAAACATTGACTCAAAGTTGCGGTCCAGGTGGCTTATACAATTTTGACCGAGAAAGAGAGTTAGAATCAAGAATCCAGCTGACATGAAAGCGACTGGAGGTGATTGGCTTTATGACGGCGCAAGTTACATCCAGAAGCTACACAGAAGTGACCTAAGCCACACCATGCTGTTACCCCCGCGTTATTCATGAGTGGGTATGTGAGCATTTTCTTTCACCAATATGAGCTGTACCTTTTATTGAGAGTGTATTATCTTCTCACATGCCCACCGCTCACCTGTTAGCAGTTGACTTGCAGTGGATACATAGGAGAGAATTATATATTAGCTGGTATGTGATGGAGTGATAAATCAAATAGACGTCAACCACAAGTATGATAGCAAAGAAAAGATGTACATAAGGAATGAACAAGTAAGCCATAAACCCAAAAACGTTTAAGACCATTCCAGGACTTAATTCCCCATTCTTTTCAGCCATCGTTCTTTTCAAAAACCGATCGCCATTTCCCCAGGATTTTTGGTGGCTCTCTAGAAAGATCCGGATGCCTGGAAAAAATGGGGGGACGTTACCCCTAGAACTATAAGCTAATGCAGGATATACCCCTTACGCGCAACCCCTACACAACACGAATCCAGGATGCCAGGAAAAAATGGTTGGAAGTTTCAGAAAGGATGCCTGGAAAAAATGCGGGGACGTTACCCCTAGAACTATAAGCTAATGCAGGATATACCCCTTACGCGAACCCCCTACACAACACGAATCCAGGATGCCAGGAAAAAATGGTTGGAAGTTTCAGAAAGGATGCCTGGAAAAAATGGGGGGAAGTTGCCCCTAGACCCATGTACCCCCTCACCACGACCCCTCCGCATTCGACCAAAAAGCTCAGGCCTCAGGCGCGTAGCGCCCATCGCAGACCACCGCGTGGCCCAAGTGCGCCAGGTGGCAGCGGATCTGATGCTTCCCTCGGACGGACAGGGACGCTCGGAGCCACTTGGATGGGTTGCTCTTTTTTTTGCGGCTATATACCTAGGTCCTCCAGACTTGAGAGGTTAGAATAAGGGTACCCGTTTTGTTCTTCCTTCTTTTCTTTCTTCCTTGTTTCTCCTTTTTGTTTGTCTATTTTAGTAGGGGAATGCAGAACCATGTCAGGAAATACAAAGGCGGATATCCACAACTTTTTATGGCTGGGATTGTCCCTTAACCTTTATCTACTTGGGCTTTGATTGTGGCTCATGTGCCTTTGCTTGTGTTTTTTTTTGCGGCTATATACACTTCTGGTTCCGTTTGCTTAAGCCGCCTGGACAAATAATCATATTTCCTGTAGTGATAAATTCCCCTTAAAACCAACAAGGGAAAAAAAAGGTTTTCTTAAGCAAATGGAAGTTCAACTCTCAGGTTGATTTTAACCACTCCCGTATTTTGACACAAAACCATCTCTTTTTGAGGGCACCCAAGAATGGGCGTGAAGTCAAGGGAACTCAAAGGGAAACCGCCACTTTGTTCCTTTTCCCTCCCAGCCACATCCTACTTATAGCATTTGCTCTCACACTGAATGGATCCTAACTTGGGTCCGCAAAGCAACCGGACTCCTACCTAGGTCCTCCAGTAGAGGACCTAATAAGGGTGTCCCTTTTTTTCCGTAGTCAATTCTACCCCCCAACAAGGGTCAAAGGGCACTATTGGGGGACCTAGGTACTGTTTCTCTGCCGCATCTTGATGTTCACCCCTGGGGGCATGGCCCTCGGGTTCAGCTGAAAATCACGCTGCCTCCTCAACATGTGGATGTGTACGGCGACAACCACCGTCTCCTCAAAGGTATATTCCCAGGCGCCAAGGTTGAAGGCAAACCCCCCCTCTATTTTTTTCTGACCCTGGCCTGGTCTCATTTTTTGCAGTGGAGCCCTCTCAAAGCGTGAAGGATCTTTTGGGGAAAGCCATCCGTTTTGACTTTTAGGCATCTTTTTTTTGCCAGTGGTTGGTGGACATGAGGTCGCCCCGAATGATGTCCAAAGAGTCCGCTATTCAGACTCACACACGAGTTGCTCTCACCGAAACGGTCCCATATTCGGAAAATCTGGTCTTTCATAGACCTTCCTACTTCGTGTTCTCAGGGTTTAGCACGATTCCCCAAAGAAGCAGTTGGGCGTGGCATTGAGATTTGGCCTTCTGGAAATCCCCCCTTCAGCAGCCCAAATTGACGCTCAAACCCGCCAAAAGGCCACCATAGCCCCCCAAAACAACAGGAATCAAGGGGTCTCTCTCTCTCTCTCTCTCTCCTCTCTCCTCTCTCCTCTCTTCTCTCTTCTCTCTTCTCTCTTCTCTCTTCTCTCTTCTCTCTCTCTCTCTCTCTCTCCCCGTAATAACCGGGTTTCCCGGCAACAAACCTCCACAAGGTATCTCAACCCCCCTCCCCTACCACACCTGACTGAACCACGGGGAACACGCGCATCCGCGCCGACGAAAGCTTTCGATCGCCGAGCCGCTGCCCGTGACGATGGAGATGGCCAGAAGGCCTCGGCGCCAAACTCCTTCGGTAGCAGTGCGTCAAACATAGATGGGTCCCACTGGTTTGAATGGCTTCAGATTTTACCAGGCAAGCCCATCTATTTTTCCAAAAGGACACCTACTGTGGATGGTTGCGAAATCCATTTCGCACCACTTTGAAACCATAGGTGAACCCATTGTTGGTTGGTACTTACAAGGAAATCATGAGAAAATCGGGTTTCTCACGTGGTGCAGGACTTCGTCCATCCACAGAATGGGAACCGTCCAGCCAAGCAAAGATGCCCAACTTTACCGCCATTTGGTTAAGCCCCCTGGAAAAAGTCATAATATGTCCAGTAGGAATTGGATTCCCTTTAACACCAACAGGGGAAAATGACAAATATTCTTAAGCAAATGAAATATGGGAACCCTGGTAAATGGAAACATGGAGTAAACCTGTGGTCCGATGGTGGCTGAATTTTGACCCACAACCATGTGACGGTGGCCCCCCCAAAAAAGGTAGCCAAAATGGCATGGTAAATGGAACCAGGGAATTGCTCCACCAACGCCGCAAAGGGATTCTCCATAACCAAGTTACTTGGCTTGCTTTCGGCTCCGCAACTCAGCTCTTTCGACTCGCGTGGAGTGGCTCAAACAAGCGAACCGAACTTCTTCGATTTACCATTAAATTGTCAGGAACTCAGGAAGTGAGCTTCAAAAACACGCGTCATTTTGCTTCGAGGGTACCCATTTTTGGTGGTAAAGTGAAAGCAGGAGGAAACAAAGATTTGGTGATGGTCGTGTTCAGGACACACCCCTTCGTGTTTTGGAGCCGTCAGTCAACACTGAAGCAGCCTCATGAATTCCATGAGTCCAACGGTTGGTTGTACTGCCTCCAAGTCAAATGTAGAACAAACTAAGATGGGCTTGGTCCAATATGGGGGAAGTCTCAAAATGGCGGTGTTCCTTGGGCTTCCCCTTCAAACCAAGCTATAAAGGCTACTCTCGAAGAACGACACACCCATATCTACTTGTTTGACACCAACGTAAGTCGTCTTCATGCTTCCAACTCGGAAAAGGACGCTGATGTCTAAGCAATGCAATGCGCGACTCATCTTCCAGCTCAATTGAGCTGAGCGGAAACCACGGCCCCGTTGGTTCAATTGGAAAGGACACCATCTGACAAAATCAAAGGACACTAAATGCTGGCAGTTGAGGAGAAAGCTGGTAACTGGCGCAACAAACAACGTGCCCCTTTTGCTAAAATCAGAAAAACAACATACTTATGCTCATTGAGCAGGTAAGATAAACTCATCTTCCCGCCCTGAAAGATGTGACTTTTTCGTTGATATTGTCTAATCAAATCTCCAGGACTTCCTCCGACCTATATTTGCGGGTTATGACAACTCACCCCTTGCCTGGCATACCCTGCCCTCGCAAACCGCGAATCGGTTGGACTCGGCCCCCCCAAAATTCTTGCGTTTCCTCGGTGGTCATTGGAAAGTGAGATTGCGTTTTCGGGTGTGTCTTACAAAAGGGAAGCCCCAAACTGCCGCGCCTTCTTTTGGTGTCCTTCTTTTGGCTTCCCTTCAAACCCGAAAGAAGGTACCCATGGTACCCTTCGCCCCAAAAGACGAGCCACCCCTTCTGGATATTTCACCAACCTGAAATTTGCGGTGGTTTCTTTGGGGCTATTTCAACCACATAAACCACTATTTGGGGTGAATTCGGTCGTGTGAGGTCGTTACGACTCACCCAGGTTCCTCCACTTGGATGGGTCTTTGCTTGTTTTTGAGGCTATATATACACTTCTGTTTCCGTTTGCGTTCGCCGCCTGGACAAATCATCATATTTCCAGAAGTCATAAATCCCCTTTCTTTGAAACAAGATCAATTAACCCACGTTTTCTTCCGCAAGCGCCGCCAAACTTCGGGAGGCAACCCTCGCCCGAGCGGCTGTAGCCTTCTGCCAGGTGTGCCACCGGCTTCAGCCGCGTCTTCGCCGCTTGGCCCTTGGCCCAATCTACGCGGCTCGACTCCTCCGCCGTCCAAATGGGCGCGCACAGCTCCTGCGATCCGATGGTGAGACGAGAAGACATGGCCGTGGTGGGCAAAACCGTTTGGGATCCCATTTTGGTGGGTAGGTGAATTCACCCCTTAAAACTCCAAGGATTGGGGGAGTTCTCATCTTTTACAGACATATAGCCCATGTTACCCCCAAAAGGCTGAAAAGTTGTCAAGCAGCGCATCCTCGCGAGGCCGCTTGGCGGGAGGCCGCTGGGCCATCTGAGCAGCCGCAAGGCAGGGATCGTCCGCCCACGCGGCGGGCTTTTCCAGAAGCCATGCCTGCACGCATCGGAAGGCCTTGGAGGAAGTCATCTCGAGCAGCTGCGGCGGGTTTTTTTTGATCAAGCATTTGGGACCATTCGAGCATTTGGCGGGCTTTTTTTCTTTGCGCGAGTCCAAGCTCGTCAGTGCGTCCGCCTACGAAGATTTCTGTTCTCTTCCTCGAGGATCTCGACGCGGCGCTCCAGCGCCTCACGGCGCCAAGTCTCACGGTTGGCCTCATCCTCAGACAGAGCAGCCCGCTCCCGCACCATCTGCAGTTCCGCCAGATATCGCTCGCTGCGTTCGCAGAGCTGCTCCAGCGCCCCGAGGAGAGTCCCATGGCGCGCAGCTTCGGCGATGAGATCCTCTTCAAGGTACTCGATGCGGAGCCGGTAGTACAGGCGCTCGGCCTGGAGCAGCGCATCCTCGCGAGCCCGCGCGGGAGGTCGCTGGACCATCAGAGCGGCCGCAAGGCTGGCAACGTCCGCCTCCGCCCACACGGCGGGCTTCTCCAGGAGCCATGCCTGCACGCACCGGAAGGCCGCAGAGGAAGTCATCTCTTTGAGCAGCTGCGGCGGTTCGAAATCATCGAGAAAGCGAAACGACCCATGGCCACATGAAGATGCTCCAGGTGCTACTGTGAATGGACGAACACTTGCGCGATTCCGTGTAAGCACCACCAAACCTCATAACTTCAACCATGGGTTTCGTGGTAGGAACGGATTTCGCCTCTGTAGGCCCCACCCTCCGTTTCTTGCAGTACCCTCATTGGGTATGAAAATTAAACCACCAGGGGACCGCAGATTTTGGTCCATGTTTCCATTTACCAGGGTTCCATCTTGGGCACCGATTTTTGACCCACAGCCATTTGGGGTGGGTTTTTTACTGGCTTCCCCACCGTCGCCACATCCGCGGCTCGAGATCCTGCGGCTGGCGCAGGAAGCCGTGGCAAAGCACCAGGTACTCTCTGGCCTCAAGCTCACGAGCTATGTCCGCAAAACGGCCAAAACATACACCAAGTGCAGTGAAAGTGGGGTTACAGGTCCTCAAGTCCCACATACTATCCCTCCCAAACCAACCTCCATTTTCATGACTATCGTTCTTCCTTCTCAACCACAGTTATGGGGGCCATGGCGCAATGGCAGCGCGCTCGTGAGCTCATGGCTGCGGGAGGTTGCAGGTGCAAGTCCTGTTGGCTCTGGACTTGTCCTTCTTGCATTGTTTGGAACGCTTTGCCGCTTGGTCTCTCCAGAAAGGGGCATGGAAACATAAATGGATCGCCCCCTTTATTGGGGTGGGGGGAGCACCAGTCTGTCTGCCTACACTGTCAGGGCCGCTCATCGGTCTTTGAGCACGGACACACACGCTTTTCGCATCTTGACTAAGCCCCCTTAACTTAAGCCCCCCGAGAAAAAAACACACAATATTTCCAGCAGTGACAGATCCCTTTGAAACCAACAGGGGAAAATAAACCATATTCTTGAGCAAATGGAAGTTAATAGCTTTTGGAGCAAACAGACTGTCACCTCTCCCTGCGAACACGATTCGCCGGTCTTGGGATGCCCTGCCACTTCCGCGATTCATTCTTTGCGTGTCTCGCTTCTTGCAGGTAATCTTGTTGGCTGGTCGAAAGGAAAACCAACAGGAACCCATCCTTGCGGGGGTTTCAAACATACGCACCCATATACGCGATACGCGCGATGTTGACGGAATCACATGAACCTTTTCAAGCCCCGCAGCCCTTTGACAGAGGTCGGAGTCGAAGCGACTTCTCCCCAACCGAGGTCCTGGCCACTGCAAAGGAGTCCTGCCGAAGCTGCAGTAGCAGGAAGGCCTGGAAACTATTATGTACAGTAGTCATGATAGGAGTATGCCAGGAGTATGCTTCGTGTGCTGTTATGTTACCCCCTTCTTTTCGGCTGGGGCCGGGATGCAAGCAGGGCCTCTCTATCTTACAGTCGCACAGGCTGCAACTCAACAGCAGATCTAAGAGCAGAGCCGAAACAGACAGCAGAGCTGAAGCGCCAACAACCCCTTGAACCTCGATTTTCACCCACGCGGCTCCAAACGGCAACCTGTTGACCGAGCGTGTTTGAAGGGAAGACTAGAAGGTAACAGTAGCAACTTTAGCTCTATTCACCAAACGGGAACTTTCTTTGATCCCCGAAGGGTGATGTTTGAAATAACTGAAAAGCAAAACGCAAGGCAGGTTCTCAAAACAGGGCCCAAGGCTTCTCTGTTCCTCCCTTTACACACCAACCAAAGGGGGTCCGAATCCCATTTTGAGAAACTCCCGCAAGGATTCCCGGGAAGAGAAGAATGATAGTTCAACTGGTGGGGAGAAACAAGTCGCAATGCTTGCGACGCTGGACCGTGACACTACATGGGACCGCCCAAGGTGGTTTTCCTCAGGTTTCTCGCTTTGAAACTAACCCAAAAGCGGTTTGCCTCAAGAAAACGCAATGCCTTCAGGCCTTTTGTGTGAAGGGGGGGTATCAAAGTCGGGGAGATCAAACAAACACAGGTGAAAAGAGTACCAACTCCAAACAACATACTGGCCCTTCATAGATTGTAAAGCGAAACCAAACAAACCAAAACATATGCACTTCCCCAAAGGAAACAACAAGTTAACTTCATTTACGTAGGGATGTATGTCTACCATTGAGGGTGCTCCCTGTTGAAATTCATACCTGCACTGGTCTCAACATGAGGGACCAACATGGTGAGCTTCTTTTTCACACCAATCAAAAACGGGTTCTCCTCAAACGGCTGGGTGCCAAATATTTTGGGCGGGGCTGAAAAATATGCAGACAACATATGAGTCACAATCAAAACTCGGTATTAAACGTATTAAAATGGTTGACCCAGAACCATGTCAGGAAATACCAATAAGGGGCCGCAACTATTTATGGCTGGGATTCTTCCTAACCTTCATCTGCCCGAATCGGTTTTGAGGACGTGGCTCACATTTGGTCTAGGAGAATCAACGAGCTCTTTGGCACGAACCTCTCAAACATCTATTTCCTTTGTGCCAATTTCTCAGTTGCCCAAAAGACCTGGAACCAAAAGGTTAACCTTTTGGGGCCATGACTAAATCTAGACCAAAATTGGAAAACCAAAAGGTCAAAGGGTCGGCTTTGAACAACTGAGATTTTCAATGCCAGGTGCCCAAAGCCAAGGACTCTTTGGCCAGGCAACCTCCGAATCCCGTGCCATTTGGCGGTTAGGGAAAATGAAGGAACCTTGGTTGTAACGACCCCCCTGCAAAAAGTGGACCACTTTTTTGGGGGGTTTACTGGAAAACCCCTTGATTTCCCAAAAAGCTAAAGTCTAAAGATCCAACCCAATAGCAGTTAAGGAACACCCAAAGGGCAACAATTATTATACTCACTAGGACCTGGAAATTAGAGGTGATCACCTTTCGGGTTGCCATGACTGAAAATGGAGCAAAAAAGGAAAACCAGAAGGTCCAAAGGTCGATGCGCTTTTGGGCAAGTGAGAATGACAACATCTTTCCAGTGATAGATTATTTTTCGCGTTTTCGCCCCTGAACAAAAAACAAAAAACACATAGTTCCAGTGACATCGATTCCCCCAAAAAACCAACAAGGAACAATGCAGATTCCGATTCCCTTTAAAACCACGGGACAATGCCGATGCCCTGAAAAAATCACGGGACACTGCGAATTCCCTGAACAAATCCCTCCAAAACCAGAAGAAAAAAAAAACGATCTCCCGACAAAAGACAAAAAAAATCCCAGGACATCATCAACACCAAGTCCTTTCCACCGGAAGATCCCTCCGCCCCTCGCGACTTGCGGCCCGCCCCCAAAGGTCGCGCCCCAAAATTCGTCCGCCTCGTAGGTCAAGGCACACATCACCAGGCCTGAGGACTGGGCATCCAGCCGACCTACGTCGAAACGAAGATCGGACGGCCGTTGGAGTTGAAGCCGCCCGTCTCGTTTTTTTGTTTCCCCCACAGGGCCGCAGCTTTTTTTTTCATTTTTCCCCCGGGGTTTGGTGGCGGTTTTTTGCTATGATTTAGTGTCTTCTTCTTCTTCTTAGTCGGGCCGCGGGCCTTTTTTCTCCATCTTTTTTGATTTTGTTCCCCTTCGTTTTTTTGAAGTCGGGCTGCAGGCTTTGGCGTTTTGTGTCATCGTCAAATCCATGAGTGTCTTGGCCCACATGGTTTGCAGACATGCGTTGGTGTGTCTCAAAATAGGGGAGCCATGCTTTAGTTAGTTTCCTTGTGGTGTCCCTTGAGCATAAGCCCGAAAAGGGTACGCTCGACAAATGCCCCATGTGTCATGCCCACATCTGGGGTACAGAAAAAAACATCAAAACTTTCTCCCCTAAGCGTCATGACCCCTCCAATGCAACCCCTGGACCCTCCAATGGAGAACCCCGACGAATTCCCTCTGGGGCCGAGCCTCGAGAGCAACCCAAATCTCAAGGCGAAATCCATCGACTCGGACCCTCACAGAACTCGTCTGGAGACGAATTAAGAACCCACGTCATGGTCTCCGGGTCTCCCAAAAAGTGACGTGTTCATAACTAGGTCCTCCAGTAGAGGGGTTGGAATAAGGGTACCTACCTCTGTCTGTTTCAGTGGGGGAACCCAACACCCCCCCATTTTTTTTAAAGAACGGGCACCAATCGCTGGGAGACCTAGATAAAGCTGGGAAGTCTCCGAACCCCAAGAGACACCGCCGTCTTTGTGTTGGGCTTCTCCAAACACCATGCCCCAAAAAACCTCCGAAGCATACATTTTGGTCTGAGGTCTGCATGGAAAAGACTCAATCATGATTCCGGAGATCAAAGGTTGACATTAGGGACGCTCACCAATACTACCGAGCTGTCCAACCCGGGAAGTAGCGGTTTCCTCAACGATCTGGGCCAACTGAGCCATGCTCCAACGCACGCAAGAAGTCAATTTCAAGCAACCTTGCAGCAGCGCCTGCGAGTTTTTTTTTTGTCCTTGTCGCGCAGTTGTTTATATTTTGCTTCCAGCGAATGCTTTCCCTAAGGGAAGCATCGGAAATCGAACGCCGTCGAGCTCATCTGTTCATTCGCCGAAACTCTGCACAAGAGGTCTTCTTCATTGGGAGGTGTCGGGAAATAACTTTGGATGACCACCCTTCAGTTGTTGGTGGATAAATCCTAGGACTTGCGAGCCAGGGATCACCTAAATGGGGTGATCATCCAAGTCACCCACTCTCGAACCGGGAGCCGAGCGGTCGCCCAGTTTTTGGACACTCCCTGCTTCAATCAGGGAGTATCGCTGAACAGACGAATCTCGGGCGCTCAATTGGGAGAGACCATTGGGCAAGCTGCACTCACAGTCGCACTCGGGTTTCATTCGCAATGGGCAAAGCTGTCCTGGGTTGGTGATCGACCGCCAAAAATCGCTCAGTTTTTGATAGTTAGTTGACACAGCCACTTTTAGACATGTTAGCTGATTAACTCCCTTCCTGAGTGGATCGGCCAACACAAATCGAACTTTAGTGATTTACCACTTAAAAATGGGCTTCCAAAAAGTGACTAAAGCCCGAAATAGAACAAAACGGGAGCGACATAAACTCGATTGCTTTCTGCTCCCCTGCAGAAAAATTAAACTTTTAGTGGTTTAGTGGTAAACCCATTAGTTGGCAACAAGTTGTTCAGTCCTAACATCCCTTGGCAAAATGCAGCAAAGTAAAGGTACCAAAGAGCAAAGTGTCTCGACCACCTGGAAACTCGGTGGCTCGATGATGGATGAAATCCTGGGAGCCGTCATCTCGACCTGCACCTAGGCGCAAATGGCCCCTGAACATGAAATTTCAACCCACTTTCTACCTGTCAATCTCACCTGGCTGCTCAAACTGGTTTGACCCAATCCTTAATGCTGTCAAGACACCCTCAACGGTTTTGAAGAGCAAAGGCTTCAGAAACCACTTCCGAGTGGGTTTGTGCCAGTCTAGTTGTTTCCCCACCACACTGGTAAGTCGAATTCCGCAAAAAACAAGACAAACAAACATGGACACCACGGCGCATTGTGTGTGTCGATGATGGGCTCGATGTTCGCCGAAGTGGACATCTGCGGGTTGAAAAAAGTCTCGATGCGTGCCAGGCGATGGCTCAAGAGCTCAAAGGATTGGCGCTGCTCTCCTGCAGTCGGACCAGGGGTTTTCCGAGGTCCTCCAGTAAGGGTACCAACTTTTTTCCTTTTAGTAGGGGAACCCTCCCCCAAAAAACAGTGGGTAAAAGGGCACTACTGGGGGACCCGAGTCCAGATTTGAAACCTAGCTGGGGGACCTAGCTTTCCTGGTACCGGTATGGCTACCAGGTTTGAAACCATGGGAGAACCTATGGTGGCTTTGCCTGGAAGGACTGGGTTCGACAGGACCAGCACCTAAGAACCAGCACGATTCCATCTGGAGGGATTCAGGATTGACTTTGAACGCAGGTTCGTGGTTTCCCCGAGAGGCTAAGGGAGAATTGGCTGGGCCCGTGGGTATTGTGGGAATTTCAGTATGCCCTCCACACGAACAGTCGACTACCCAGTATTTTGTCAGTTGCTCATTTGTAAAGAAGCCCACAAGAAGAGTTGCAAACGTGACAAAAAACCAGCGGACAAAGAAACCAAGAAACACTGCTTGAAAACGAGGTATACTCTATGACCGAGAAAAAACAACTGAATATGGGTCAAATCAAACCACCAGCGGACAGCGTACTAGTCCTTGGTTCCATTCACCAGGGTTCCTTTTTTTGACCCGCCGCCACCTGACTTCCCATCCACACGCAAACAGGGACCTCCGAGCCCTTCCATGTTCTGAACTGCCCCGAGCATTTCAGGTTCCATGGTTGCATGAAGCGTACGAGTGGCTTTGCGTAGCCAGGGGTTCTCGACATTTCCTGGCTGTCCGCTTTTCTGATCTGCTCAAAGTGAAGCTCGTGGAGGCTGGGGAGGAAGGAGAGGAGGGGAGGGGGAGGGGAGGGGGAGGGGAGGAGGAGGGGGAGGGGAGGGGAGGGGGAGGGGAGGGGGAGGGGGAGGGGGAGCCCAAATAAGCTCGGAATACGGCCTTATTAAGGGCTGAACATAAGAGCGTATTTGGGTTTCTTGCCCCTCCCCCTCCCCCGCAGCCCCCCTGAGAAGCTACCTTTTCGTGGCTGAAATACGGAAAACCTACCACTAAACCACCCCGAAGTAAAAGCATCTAACAACCTAAGTTGAAACGGACGATTCGCTGGGGCTCCCACCAAGACCTTCTTTTCTTCTTTTCCCCGCAAACATCTGCCTGCACTTCCTGAGTGGATTGGTGAAAAACCACCATCAAACTTTGTGTTTATAACTACAATGACAACCAACCCACACAGTTTTTTACGCGATTGGCAAGCAAAAAGTCACCAAGCTTTGTGTT
This sequence comes from Effrenium voratum, assembly GCA_963377175.1. NCBI lineage: Eukaryota > Dinophyceae > Suessiales > Symbiodiniaceae > Effrenium > Effrenium voratum. The sequence continues at coordinate 1,543,880 of CAUJNA010003527.1, read as the reverse complement.
AACCACTAAACATGGCAACCAAACCCACAAAATCCTTAAAGTGAAACATCCGCCCGCACCTCCTGAGTGGATTGGTGAAACAAAACCACACTTTTTGTTTACCACTACAATGACAACCGACCCAAACACTTTTCTTAATGCGATTGGCAAACAAAAACACCACTGGCAACCAAACCCACACAGCTGTTTTTCAAGTGCGGGAACTCGACCAACCCAACAATGATAACCAACCCAAACAGTTGTTTAAGTGCGATTGGCCAAAAAGAGGTCACCACACTTTGTGTCTACCACCACAAATTGCAACCAAACCCACAAAGTGTTGAAAGTGAAAAGCACCCAACTTTTTGTTTATCACTACAACGACAACCAACCCAAACCGTTTATTTTTTTAACCTACCACTACAATGACAACCAACCCAAGCAGCTTTTTGTGCGACTGGCCAAAAAAGTCACCACTACAACCAAACACTGGCAACCAAACCCACAGAGTTTTTTTTCAAGTGGGAAACTCAACCAACCCAAACAATGATAACCAACCCACACAGGTTGTTGAGTGTGATTGGCAAAACATGTTACCAAACTTTGTGTTTACCACCAACCATGGCAACCAACCCAAACAACTTTTGAAATATCTAAAGTACGGAAACTCGATCGGGAGTGAGAAACCCATAACGCGCTAAAAGTGCGGGAACTCCATCGGGAGTGAGCGCACGCCGGCGTTTTCCGGCCGGGTCTCGGTTCATCAAGTGGGTGGTGAACATCACCGTCTGGAGGTCGATGCTGGTGGCTGCGCCCTTCATCCGCACGCAGGCGTTGGCGAAGGTGGTTGCCTTACGTGGCCCCGGGGGGGGGGGGGGGTCGGAGTTTACGATAAAAATGGTGAGTTTTTTTCCCATCATGTACACCTGTATATATATATATATATGTATGTATGTATATATGCATATGTATATGTATATATGTATATGTATATAGTGGATGTATAGTGGATGTATAGTGGTTGTATGATGGTCTCCCAGAGGAAACTGGGGTATAGCCTCGATAGATATATATATATATACATGTAATGGTGGCTGTATGGTGGTTGTATATCCTGTAAAGATGGTTTCCACTACCCCCCAAACCACAATTCCCAGCAGAGCTTGGGCTTAACCATTAGTACATGTACATATTCATATATTATAGTGGCTGTATAGTGGTTGTTTTTCTTATAGCACCCCTGAGTCCTGGTAGCTTCGGCTTTGGCAGTGGAAACCATGTGAGACTAAGGTTGCGGCCAGGGCAATCCGCAAAGTGGCACAGCTTGGGGCCGTTTTATGTCGCCACGGAAAACGGCGATGCTTTTTCATCTTCATAACCCTTGGTATGATAGCAAACAGCTTTGCTTTGTCGCAGCCCCCTACCAAAATAAACAGAACCCACCGACAAGAAAACAACAACAACTTGCCAAGAACAGTGCGAAGCCATGGATGAAGCACCCTCAACCATGGTTGGATCTAAATTCCAATGCACATGTCCACAAAATGCATCGTCAAGTTCGGATTTCTTGTACGAGCTCAATCACTGGCCGAAAAGACGGGTCTGCACCTACCTCAGCTTTTGTCCCGAATCAACATGCTTTGATCCTGGCAACTACTAAACACAACAAACGGGTGTGTGTGTGTGTGTGTCTCTGACGTACGTGTTGATCCCGCGGGAACTTCCTTGGGGGGTTCGAACTACTTGCATCCCTGGGCTGTTTTCAGATCCGCTAAAATGGAAACCCAACCAAGAAACCAACTATAAACCTAAAGACATACTGTGGATGGACGAAATCCTGCACCACCTCAGGAACCTGGAATGATCTCTTTCCCTGCAAATACCAACAAACAATGGGTTCAACCATGGTTTCAAAGTGGTGCGAAATGGAATTCGCAACCATCCACAGTAAGGGGACGAACCAACATCCAAAGAGGCCCCTAGTAGCACGTCTCGCCTTATGCACTCGCTGCTTCACTTGCAGAAAAAAAAAAAAAAAAACGAAAAACGGGGTACCCTCGAGTTTTAAGGGACCCCCAGAAACCCACATATGGCCGTGGCTCAAAAAAGCCGGTATTCCAAAATGGGTTGCCCTGGTAAGTGGAAACATGGACCAAAACCTGCGGTTTGCCCCTCCTGTTTAATTATTAAATTTTGAGCCACAGCCATATGGAAAACTCAGCCCGAAGGACCCACACACAGTTCAACCTTTTGGAACCTCGACGGATGGACCAAAGCAGGCAAACCAAATGGGAAGCTTGATTCGCTTTGATTCACTGAGCAAAATACCGGTCTGGGAACTCATACCCAACGTGGGTCCCAACCTGGGTGCGTCTTTTAGCCTCGGTATCAAATTGTTGCGGTAAAGGGAAACTACGAGTTGGAAAACCGAAACCAGGTCCGAATCCTAAAAAAGACACCCCCAAATGAAGGAACCCCACAAAGACAAAGAGCAAGGCTGGTAGGTCTCCCAAAATGGTGGATCCCTGTCGTTGTTTGGCGGGATCCTAAGAAAGACACACCTTCCAATTTGTCGAAACGCACCTTCCATTTGCTTTTTTGCCCCCTGGACAAAAATGAGAACCCATTTCCAGTATTGAAATCAAAACTCTTTTAAACCGATCGGGGGAATATCAAATATCTCACTTCCTTCTAGGGGTACCTTCAGCATTCTTTCCAGGGATCCTTCTTTCTAGACAACTTCAAGAAACCCAGTGAAAATGACCGGTTTTTGAACGAAAGATGGTTGAAAATTGGGAATCAACCCCTAGATTCCTGGGTGGAGTTGTCAGAAGAAGTCCAAACTCCTCAAATGGTCCCAATCCCCAAAAGGACTAAAGTCCGAAACGGAACTCAAAAAGTTAGATAATGTTGACCCCATATTCATCACCCAACCAGTTCATTAATGGGGGGGTGTATCAGGGTGAAATCACTTTTGGAGGGGAACCCCCCTATTCATACACTGGGGTTGATTAATATGGGATTCTCCAGCAAATGGAAGCGACTCACCGACTCGCCGAACTTCGATTTGCTAGGTCCTCCAGATTTGAGAGGTTAGAAAAAGGGTGCCCATTCTCATCCCTTTTTTGGTTGGGAGGGTTCCCCTACTAAAATAGACTACATCATAAGAAAATCCATTTCGCACCACCTAAACAACCCTGGTGTCTGATGATTCTCCTGCAAATGCCCAAAAAAAAACAACGGTTTCAACCAAGGTTTTTCTTAGGTGCGACATGGATTTCGATTTCAACCATCCACCGTCGTTTGGTCGTTCAAGACCTGGCTGCATCGATGGTGGTCTCCCCTTGGAGCTCCACGAGCATCCGGAAGAAGGTCTCCGCGTTCTTGATATCGATGCCCCGGCTCTGGAGGTACGACCTGCCGCTTCCTTTTGCCCGGACCGGTCCTCCTTTTTTTCCCGCGCAAAAATGCATTTTTGCTTTGCGGCCGGACCGCTCGTCCTCCATTATTGTTTCTCCCCCGGCGCAAACAAATGCATGCTTTTTTTCGCGGCTCAAAAAAAAACGGAAGTCCAAAATGGGTTGCCCTGCGGAAACATGGACCAAAACCTGCGGTTTGCCCCGCCGGTTTCATTTTGAGCCACACCCACATGTTTCCAGGGAAGTACTGGTGGCTCGTCCAATTCCTCTACTCCAAACGCCTTTGCTTTTCTTCTGAAAAAACGAACAGTTGTCCAGCGCAAATACAGCACCTCCTGTTTTAGTAGGTTGACATGATACCCTAGAAAAGCAGGGATTTGGAGTAGGGGGAGTCTTTTTCTGAACTTGGACCTCGCCGCCAAAAACAAAACATGGGTGAACATGGGCGGGTGTTTTTTTGGTTTCCCCATGCAAGAAACACGTCAAAAGGGGGTGCATGGTGCTTAAAAACGAGCCGTCAAAAAGAGGGCACCAGCTTGAAAGAAGACACACCCGATTCTTGGCGTGAGGCTTTTTGTGGGAAAGATGGGCCAAGTCTAAACCATGGGTAAACCCATTCAAACATGCTTTGTTTGGTTCCCCCTCTACTTGGCACACGTCCGTGGTACACAGGAAAAAGTATTTTCCGAGTCTGTTTCATATTTAGTCTAATATAAAATACAATAGTTTTGGAGGAAGCCACAGCTTTGGGCGTCGGCCTTTTTGAGGCTCGGTGTCCCTTTTGGGATGTTTTCAATTGAAGCCAAAACGACCAGTTGGGGGGCAACTCCAATCTTTAGACACACCCATTTTTCATGGACCAAGAGGGACTATAGGCTATAGGGCGTCCATCGGGGCTAACCAAAAAACCCACAGATCGAGCCAAAGCAAGCAAGCAATGAGTTTCTCCATTCCCCAACGCAAAAACTCACCCAGCTTTGGGTTTGCCAACCAACCCACAATTTGGGTTCCTCCCCAAGCAAAACACACCCAACGTTGATACTCCCAGAAACGCGCACAAAACCGTAGATTGTAGAAGAATCTGCCTTTGGGTCCACTTCCTTATTGGGGTGCGCTTCAAACAAAAAGAAGTAATTTTCCATTGCAGCTTCTCTTGAATTGGTGGTTTGGTGGTTGGGGGCTTGCTTCCCATTTACCCTCCACAAGAACCATCCAATCCAAACCACCAACTAAGGGTTATCTGACCATTTGCTTACGTCCACTGGACAAAACTGTAGTAGCGCCAGTCCTTTAAAACCAACGGAAATGAAACCTATTCTAAAGCAAATTGAAGTAGTGAGACAGGGCCCTGGGAAACACCATCGTAAATCATTTGTTTGCGCTTGAATATTTCTTTACTCGCCTGCCCAAAGAGCCTGGCTATCATTTCTTGGCTGCTGTTGACCCCTCTGCAAAAAGTAGAACACTTTTTTTGTCCAAGCTGTTTCAACCAAAGAAGTAAAAGTATGTAAAAGTCCAAAGATCCGCTACCAATAGCCATAAAGGGAAAAGGATCGATTATGGATCACCCCGCCCCTTTCCTGCGGTGTTCTGTTTAAGCCATGGACTTGGGGGGTGGCTTTTTATGTTTCCCCCGCATCCCCCAACCAAGAAACAACAACAGATACTGATATTTGTGGGGGGGGGGAGGGGGTCTGAAACCCAACCAACAAACCACCCAACAACAAAAACAAACACACCAACCAAACAACCAAAACACCCACCAACCAGAAACAAACACCCAAAAAACGACCCCCCCCCCAAAAAAAAGAAGAACACAACAAAAACAAATAGATTAAACAAAAAAACACCACCCCCCCGCCAGAAAACCAAAACAAAGGGGGGGAAACAAAAAAAACACGAAAGTGGGGCCCGCCGGGCCTGAACTCGTAGGTCTCCACCAAGGTTCGGAACTCCGACAGCCCCAAACGCTCCATGCCCTCGGCCCGTGTCTTGCTCTTGAAGAGCTTCGTCAGCATCCTCGGCCGTTTTTTTCGGGGTCCGGACGCGCTCGTGTCGTGGCTTTTTTTTCTTTGGGGGGCAAACCGAAGATGTGTTTTTTGCTTGGCAACAATGAAGGTCGTGTTTTTTTTTTGTAAAACGGAGCAAACCCTCGGGTAGTTGGACGCGTCTCGTTTGTTTAATGGCAAACTGAAGCTACAAGGCACCCTCCAGGCATAGGTGGCCTTTTGGAAAAATAGATGGCCCTGGTAAATGGAATAAACCCCATCTAAACCAGGGCCCTCTATTTTGTAAGCAAACCAACCAAAAAGGACACCTATGCCTCCAGGTTTTTCATGGTAGTACGGTGTCTGTTTCTGTAGGGATTTCGGACGACCCGAACAGTCGGATACGAGCCGTCGGCAGGTGACATGCTCAATTCAGCCACTTTCATGGGTGGGGGGAGGGGGAGGTAGAGGTGTGTCCTTTCCCGCAAGTTCTGCCGGTTTTTTTTGGGCCTTCGGCGGGGACGCAGGCCGTCTGACTTTTTTGCAAGCCAGGAGAGGTTCTTGTCTGCCTAGGAGGTTCTTAGGAGCTCACTTGCAACCAGTTGCAGAGACCGAGAAATGGAATGAACTCAAACTAAACCACCCAACTGGTGGTTTCCTTCCGGAACCCCCCAAACCGTTGATTTCCAAACCCTGGGGTCATTCCCTACTGAGGACCCGCAAGTTTTCTCACTTGACCAGAAATACCCTCCCACTTTTCACAATGGAACACGAAAAGCAGTTGGGTGTGTCTTTTTAAGACGCCTCCCAACTGTTGGTTTCCCTTTAAAAGCAACCCAAAAAGAGGGGCTACCGTCAAAAAAGACATCTGCATTGGGGTTGTTTCTCCAGCTTTTCCCAATGGTTTCCCCAACAAAGTTCCCTGTCGCACACAAAACCGGGGCCCAGAATCCTTCATTCGCCATGCAACTCCGCTGGAGGCCGGGCACAGTTTGCCCAACACCCTAGACCCCGCCAAAACCAACATGAGGCTATCGGCTGTTTTCAGACCCCACGAAAAAGGGCACACAGATTTGATATGTTCGGTTTCTGCTCTGCATTTGGCCCACTTCAAGATGTTAAATAGGTTAGGAAGAACAAGACTAGATGCTTGAACGCGGAAAGCCGAAACCAAACGAGCTTCGACAACCCGCACCTGGGTCTGACCGCCAAGTAAACCCGAGTTTTGATCGCTCAATCAGCGGTCCCTATGTTTCCTCCTTAAATATCACTCCAACAAGAAACTTGACCCACAAGGCATCTATCTTGGAAACCAGCCTACGAGACATCAAAACGTAGAAACCCACAGCCTGAGTCCATGGGTTTGACCCTGGTAGCCGGTTGCTTCTCCAAGGTTCCTTTCAAGCTTCTCCTTTCAAACACCATTGCCAAGAAGGGTTCCTTCCCAACCCCAAACAAGCAGAACCAAAGAAAAAACAACCACCCAAATGTTGACCGCAAGCTGAAACCGACCCCAACAAAGTGGGTGAGAAAAGGCACCAATCGCTGGGGGACCTAATGATTAATAAACCCCTGGTTGATTAATAGGGGGGTGTCCCCTTGTAGTGGGGATTCATCACGTTTGGAGGGAACACCCCCCTAATAATGGGACGGGTCTACTTAGATCCTGGGTCAGCATTCGTCGAGTTCTGCTTCAATCCTTCGCCGAGGCGCTTCCAATCCTGGGCATCTTGCAGCTGATGCTCCACGATCACCATGTCGGCGTCCGGCAGCGCCAACTTCAGGGCCTCGTGGGTCGAAGTGGGTCCAACCAAGGGCCATGGGTCAAAACCCAAATCGGTTAGCCCCCAGTGAACGGGACCCAGCCACTGAGATAGATATGATAGACTAAAATGGGTGGTGAATTCACCTACCCCAAAATGGGATCCCATTGGTTTTGACCCACAGCCAAATGTCATGGCTGAAAGGGAGGGAGGGGAGGGGGAGGGAGCCCAAACAAGCCCTTGTTTGGGCTCCCTCCCCTCCCTCCCCAGCCCCCACGAAAATGCCTTTTGACACCCCTGAATTTGGCGGTTCAACCGCCGACTTGTGCTCCAAAAAAAACTCCCCGCTTCGATGCACATTTGGAGCCCCCTGACTCCAACCAACAGCAAGACCAAGAGGGACCGTATCCAAATTTGCTTGGACAAATTGGATACAGTTGCTTGGATTACAAAAAGGGATACCAAGAAAGACCAACCTGATGTTGCCAATTGACGTGAAGCGAAACACCTCAAAACACGGAGCCGGCCGGATCACTTGTCTCCTCAAAAACACGCACGTGCTCTAAATGGGTGTGCGTTCGTGCTTACTCTTTCCAGGTTAGGGACACCAAAGAGGTATCCTGCCACTTGCGGTCCAATTTGCACGATTTCGGCAATCCAATGAAACAGGTGTTGCTTCACCCGTGCGCCCCTTCCATTTTTTGACCCAGACTTAAACCACGGAACTGGCGCAATCAACTGTGGGGTCCGAAAGAGGATTTCTAACATACTGACTCGTCTCAGCACCCTTACCAACACCCCAGCCCCTGCAGCACCAACCTGTTCCGCACTCAAAACCGCCTGCCCCTCACTTTGTCTCACTTCCTAAAAGGCTCTTCCCAAATAGTTTAAAGTCCACGAGCTCAAGAGTTAGGGCTTTCAGCTAGACTCAGACCAAACCCGCACTCCACTTTCGACCCCCTTTTGAGCACGTGTTGCAGCCCAGTCGACGTGTCCCCGCTTTTTCATGAAAAGGGTTCTGGATGAAAAGCAAACACTGAAATGGATGAAACGCATCTTCACCAAACCAAGCTCGTTTGAGTTTAACCAACTTGGTATCGTTTCGACCCTTTGGCTTGCTTTTTCTTCGAAGGGAACTCGCTTTCCCTTCAGAGATACCAGCACCAATTTGGCCATGGGTCAAAACCCAGATCGTATTTGCAGTAACATCCCAATCCCCACGAAAATAGGTTCGAAAATGGGTGGTGCACCTAATTGCCCCAAAATGGGATCCCATGGGTTTTGACAGCCATATCATTCTTTTTCTGCCCAAAGGTACTTTGGTCATTGCTTTCGGGATCCAAGAACCTCAACCATAGGTCCCATTGCTTCAGCTCGTCCAGTGAACCCCGGGCGCCTTCTCCACGAAGATGCTGGTGACCTGCAAGCCCGGATGAACGTCGCAACTTCTCTTTCTGGTGGAAACCCCAACTTCATGTGTTGAAAAAGCCGGCCATGTCTCAACTGGCCAAAAAAACACGGGGATTTCTTTTAAGGAGCCCTGGCTTACACTCGCTGCTGTCCAAAAAGCCGAGGTTTTTCTGGGCGGGACCCGTTTTCTCCGATCCCCTGCTGAGGGCTTTTGTTTCCGACCGTAGCGACCTGCCGAAAAGTGGACCACTCCTTTTGGGGGTTTTCTGAGTGGAAAACGCCGTTGTCTCCCGAAAAATGCTTACTTTTTGGGGGGTCAGGTGGAAAAGAAATAAAGTTGAAGTCCCCAAAAGTTGAAGTCTAAAGATCCGTTGCCCAGCAGTTAAGGAACACCCGAAGGGCAACAATTATACTCACTGGGACCTGGAAATTAGAGGTGATCACCTTTCCCCAAAAGTTAAAGTCTAAAGATCCGACCCAATAGCAGCCAAGGCTAAGAGAGACGATCACTTTTAGTGGGTTAAATGGATACCACTAAACCAACTAAAGACAACTAAAGACAACTAAAAACCTAAGGAACCGGACGGTTCGCTGGGACTTGCGACCCATAGCCGCCCTAGAGGTCCATGAGTTTGAAACGCATTAAACACGAACACCCACCCCCGAACGATAGGAACACATGGTGTGTCGAATGGACCTTGGTGTGTTTATTGCTTGTTTTTGCTCCCTGAGAAGTCAAAGGACTTTGTCTTCAAATGATCCTCTCAAAAGGGTGTTATTCTTTAAAAGGGTATTGGTGCGCGCCATGTCGCGACTCCAGGAATTCAGGGAGTGAATGGCCATCCCTTGGCGGACTGTCAAGATGAATAGTCTTAAATGATTGACCCAGAACCGTGTAAGGAAATACCAAGGCGGATATCCGCAACTTTTTATGGCTGGGATCGTCCCTTCTTCATCTACCCAGGTTCTGATTGTGCCTCATTTGGATATCCCACTTGGAAGGCTGGCAGCATTCCAGGGCCCCCTTGCTTGCGAGGCCGTTAGACCCGAGCCAGTCCCCAGCAACACACGCAAAGGAGCAGCGGCCAAGATTTATGGACTTCGGGGTCTACGTGGTCGTAGGGACTCCCATTTTCCCGACCAAACCACCTATTAAACGTATTAAAATGGCCAATGCTGCTATGCAGATACACAGAAACCACACAACTACCGCACACACACACAGCACCAGCCCCAGCAGCAAACGGCCATCGCAACAGCACGCAACGACTACCAACAAAAGGCAGAACAAGCAAACACACACACACACACAAAACAAGAACAACACACATCACTGAACAAGCGTCGGGCGGCGATATGAGGACTAGGACCTGTGGTTCCGAGCGATACAAGTCCAACGGTCCCAACAACAAACAACGTCACAAAACCGACACCGCCCGCAACCCCACAGCAACACCAACAACACCATCCACAACGTCCGTCACCAGCACCAACTTCACCACCCAGAACACCCACCAGCAACACCACCACCCAGAACACACAGCACCAACAGCACCCACAAGTAACCAGCAAGACATTGACGAATAACCACCAGCAACACCACCCACCACCAACCAGCAACTCGGATGCCCGGTGCATTTCCCATGGGGGAAACAAAACACAAGAATCGGCCTCCGTTTTTTGGTTGGTGGAGTTTCAAGGAATCGGAACCCTTCCTTCCCCAAAAAAAAGTTGAAGAAAGGGAACGGACTCCACAGGTTGCAACTGGGGCAAGTTGCCCGACGAACCTCGGATTAAATCCCAGCGCCAACTCCACCCAGCACACCCACCAGCAACACCACCACCCACAACCAGCAAGAACCTGAGGATCAAATCCGTGGCGCGATGTTCCAAACGGAGATGAAGACGAAGGCCACGTATGCCAAGAAGGCGCTGGGCAACACGAGTCCGGTGTAGGTGAGAGCTTGGTAAGGCTCGTTCCAGTCCACGCCGGAAGTAGAGGCTTGGAAGAGTGTCACCATCCTCGGGTTTTTGTCGCCCTCAATGGCTATGCAGTGGCTACGAAGTTTCCTTCAACTCTTGGGGGGGGAATGATTTGGGACAGTGGAAGCTATCTTAGATATTTTGTTTTGTTCTCTTGCACGGCTGACATGTGCTCACTTCCGATCGAGTAGATTGGCCAAGAAAAGTCCAAACTTTTTTGATTACCAAGATGGTCCAGACCCAAAAAGTAGAAAGTTTAAGAACTCAGGAAGTGAGGAAATGTGTAGGCCTTATCTACACCGTTCTTTGTCCAAAGTCAACGGGTCCCTAAGCCCTCTGCTCTGAGGCCCGGTATGAACCATTGGTTGACTATGTTGATTAAACAGGGGCAAGATGGTTGTGAAAAAGAAGCCCCGACCTCCTCTTAGTTCTCCCTTTAAAGGGTAGCCTCAAAAAGACAATCCGAAAAAAACAAATTCCGGGTTGCCGCATTTCTTGGGACAGTGTGGGCCCTGCAAGTTGGCGTCTCCAATCCCCCGCATAGCCTACGTACAAAGGACACCAGGGGCAACGTCCCCGTTTTTCCAGAGATCCTTCTGCTCAGGAGACCACTTCTCACCCAGGCGATCCGCAGATGACACTCAAAGAGATGATGGTCAAAGGCCAAAGCCTTCCTTCCTATAGCCTGGCAATGGCTTTCTTAGGTGGGTGTTGCACAATGGAACCCCAAGTTTGGAAGGTGTCAAGGAGACTCCTTGGAACATGTCTTGGTCATTTTTCTTAGGTTTTAAAAAGCGTGTTGTTCCAGAGTTGTTTACCAAAAAATGGGTGGATCCTCCGCAGTATGTTGAACCAGTTAATTTCAATACAAGCTGTTGATCCTCCTAGCTTGCTAGATCACCATGTGCTTCTAGAACTCCCTGTAACTCCCCGGCTCCTCTTTTAGCCCAAATCTGGAGACCCCCTGCTCTGGAAGGGCTCCCTTGCAACCACCTGTTGATCCATTTTTTGTGAGGGTTGGTGCTGGGTTTACTTGCCCTGCATTGTTCCTTGTCATCCACCGTAGCAGCAAAGAAAACTGCCACATGCTACGGACCCATCCCCGACAACCAGGACCCGGAAATCAATTTGCTTCGCCTTTTGTGGGACTCATTAAGTGGTCGCGGCTTGGCCATGGCTCTCCGAATGAACGAAGATGTGGAGAAAACTGTGGTTGTGACGTCTCTTTGCCGTCCTCCATTTGCTTCCGAGCCCTCGCAAAAAAAAGCAACATATCCCGTAGTGACATCTTCCCTTTGAAACCAGCAGCGGGAAATCACAAATATTCTTAAGCAAATGGAAGCAGTGGATTCAGCTTGTCATACAGCGCCAAATGTCCACAACTGATATAGGACAATTCCCACATTTCCCTGCCACAACCTCAAGAACATGAACCCAGTGCAAAGCGTGGTTTATCCAGTCTTCCCTCAAAAAGGGTGGTTTGGAGCCGAATCGGTGCTTTGGTGGCTGGGGGGGTTGGGTTTCCCATTTGCACTCTACAAACACCAAGGGTCACCAATGGCAGCCCCTATGGAATTTTGAGCCACCTATGGCTTCAAGAGGAACAGGCCCTGAAAGGGGCCGAAGCATGCAATGGTCCCACCTTCCAAAACCCTCTATGCAATTGGGTCTGTGCTTTTGAGATGGAACCCCTGTTTACTTGGTTTCCCTGAAGCACAACGGCTTTAAACGGGTACCCGTTAAGATCTGTCGAAGCAGGTTCACCATTTTGACATGTCTGGGATCCATTGTTCTCAATTGTGGGGAATTCCTCCATTGCTTACAGAATCTAAGTTGGGCTGCCATTCTTTCAACCTCCATTTGCTCAAGTCCCCTGGAAAAAAGGCATATTTCCTATTTCTTTCAGCAAGCGGCAGCTTGGGATGCAGCACATCGATTGGTTTAGCCTCAAGCACCCAGAAGAAGGGCGTTGTGTCCCACCCTCTACAGAAGCCAGGGGTTCAATTCCCCAAACCAATCCAAACCACCGATTCGAGGAAGCTAACGTTGGCTTGCCAGGAGAAACATGGCTGTGGGTCAAAAATAGGTACCCAAAATGGAACCCTGGTAAATGGAAACATGGACTGGTGGTTTTATTTTGGCGCATTCCCACATGGGAAGCCCAAGTTCAGGGATGCAGTTCGAATCGCTCCCTTAGAAAGCCGAGACGCGTGGTGAACACCGAGCCGAAGTAGGTCATCATCTGGCTGACGTCTGCGTCCGTGTTACGCACTTCGGTGAGATGCGCCACGATGCCCTGCTGCAAAAGCAGCGCAAAGACGTACATCCTGAGGGTGACTGCTTGAAGAGAGAGCGATTCTTGATTTACCCGTTTCTTTTTTCTCTAGACATGGCTGTGGGTCAAAAAAATGTACCCAAAATGGAACCCTGGCAAATGGAAACTTGGACTGCAACCTGCGGTCCACTGGTGGTTTAATGTTGACCCACACGTTGGGGTTTCTCGAAATAGGGGACCTGGACCCTGTTTGGACGGTTTCAATGGGAAACCAAAAGGATACCACCCTGCAGAAGTCCCCAATTTTGCCGGGCACAGAAGGACAACCAACGGAAGCTAGCCTTTTTTGGGGGGATCCCCCAAAAAGTTGACACGCCCACATAAAGCAGGGATCCTTACATTATACACCTGAACATTGCGACTTGTAAATGCTGGTTTCCAACTTCATTTTGGTGTTGAAAAAGCCAGCCATGTTCCAACTGGTGGCAAAATGGAGATCTTTTTTTTGGAGCCCACACTCAAAACCAACTGCCCTCATGGCACACAGCAACCGTCTCGTGGCTTCCTTTTGACTTCGAGGGCGTCGAGGCCCGGAAAACGCCGGCGGAGCTGAAAACACAAGGCCCGGTTCAGGTGAGAAGGGTGTGAATTGTAATAAGGGACCTTTTGGTGGACATCATTTAATGTGGGGATTCATGTCCACCAATCACTTTTGAGGTTCCCAATGAAAAATCAGGCGAGAAGGGAAACGGTAGAGTCGTCTTTGGGCTGGACGCGAAAGGAAGAACCTGGGGACAGGCTTAATGGACAACTGCCATTCAGAATTGTCAGAACTAGGTCCGCCAGTAGAGAGTAGGGTACCCACTTTTTTCTGTAGTCTAATTTAGTAGGGGAACCAAAACCCCCCCAAAAAAGAAACGTCAAAAGGGAACTACTAGGGGACCTAGATAAACTTTCTGCTAAGCGTCACAAAGACCAGCATGATGACGCACCACATGACGTTCATCAGGGAGCCCAGCACGCAATCCAGCATCAAGCGGAGCTCACCTCAGACTGTCAGCGCTGTCAGTTTTGTTTTTTTAAAGCAAAAATGACTTGGCTATGGGTCAAAACCCCGTATTGCCAGTGAACATCCCAATCCCCACTAAAATAGACTAAAATGGGTGGTGCACCTACCCCAAAATGGTACCATTGATGTTGACCCACGGCCACTTAGAACAGGGCATGGCGTAGTTCCCTATACCTTCTTTGGCTTACAATGCCTTGCCAGTTTCTGGCTGACATCAGAACCTGCATGTTTGCTCGCCTTCCTTGATACAACAAGCCTTTCCAAAGGACAAATCCGTCAAGATTGCGTGGCCGAAAAGCCCGGCCTCATTCCTGCAGCAAAGATTCCAAGCCTTTTCGAAGTTCGTTTTCGGTGAACGCCTTGGGGGTTTGAAGGCTACAAGTTGCTGGGCCCCAATGTCTCACCCGGTAGACTGATCTCATGGGCTCATGGAGTGGCCAAGCAGCTGCAAATCCCTGAAAAACGCCTTCCGCAAAAACCCTTGCGGCATTGGCCCCCCTTCGCGGAGCTGTTTTTTTGTTTTTTTGGGGGGTGAGAAACTGGGTGGTTCCCAGCGAATGGTCCGGTGCAACTTAGGTTGCTATAGCATTTTAGTCGGTTTAGTGGTTGGTTTTGAAAAACATAGTTTGCTTCGTGTAATCTAGTTGTTTGTAATGGATGTATGTATATATATATATATATATATGTCTGGTGGATCCTTCCGACGGTTAGAAAATGGGGTCATTGCTTAAATAAACCACCTTACAACCTTCAGCCACTTGAAGACCACGCCGTGGTTCCCAGCGAATCGTCCGGTTCCAGTTAAAGGTGTTTAGAGGTTTTTAGTTGATTTAGTGGTTGGGTTTCCGCATTTCACCCACAAATGAAACTTTTGGCAGGCAAGTTGAGTTGGCAAGCACTGCTAGGTCCCCCAGTAGTGCTTTTTTAGCCTTTTTGGGGGAGCGTTCCCCTATTAAAATAGACTACAGAAAAAAGTTGGTACCCTTATTCTAACCTCTCGACCGCAGGACCCAGGCCAGCTTGTGCAGTCAACTTTGGCCACGCCCAAGGCTCGCTGAGTTCTCCATCATGTCGCTGTTCAAATGAGCCACAATCAAAACCCGGGTAGATGAAGGTTAGTAAAGGCAAGTCCCAGCCGGAAATAGTTGCGGATATCCGCCTTTTCAAATCCGTACATGGTTCTGGGCCGCATTAAATGCCCATGGGTCAAAAGCCCGTACCCCCAGTGAACATCCCACTCCCCACTAAACCAGACTCAAATGGGTGGAGAATTCACCTACCCCAAAATGGGATCCCATTGGCTTTGGGCCAGCCATTTTGGTACCAGGTTTTGATTCCCCGCGAAGGTCCCCGTCTGTTCGGCTCAGGGGCTGAAGAACTTCAGCGTGCGAAAGACCCGGAGGATCTTCACGATCCGGCACAAGCGCACCAGGCGCAGGAAGGCGAGGTTCACCCCGCTGCTGGCGGACTCCGTGGAAGCATCGTCTCGGCGCGCGGCGAAGGAAACCTAAGGAAACCTGTACGAAACCCATATAAAAGGGGAATCTGCAGCTTGGTTGCTCTTCACCCCCCTGCAAGAACTTTAACTTTTGGGGGGGTTTCGTGGAAAACACCTTGATTTCCACCAAAAAGCTAAAGTCCAAAGATCCAGCCCGAGAGCAGTCAAGGCAGGAAACCCTTAAAGAAACCCCGTGGAAACCGAAGGAACGCCCGCTTTTTTCAGGGTATTTTTGGGAGAGCCGCTCGGTTTCTCCGAGTAAAAGCTCCTCCTTTAGTACAGGGTCGACCTCATGCCCGAAGAAAGATGCGGGTCTTGGGTGTTGGGGGGGACTTCCATTTGGCTGAGGTGGTCAAAAATAGGGAAAAAACCCAGAATGGGTCGTCCTGGTGAAGGGAAACATGGACCAAGAAGTGGTTTGCAGGGGTGGAAAATCCCATCAACGCAAGGGAATGATTCGATTCACCAACGCCAATCCCAACAAACAAGGGCTTCCACCATGACTTCAAAGTGACGCAGGATTTCGTCCGTCCACAGTATCTAAGTAGACCCTAAGCCAACCCCAGAAGAGTCCCTTCTGTCATGAAAAGGAACCTACAACAACAAGGCCAGAACGCCGGGGAAAAACAGCTCCAACTTGTTTGGTTGCAACCAAAGGCAATCAGGGCTCTTTTGAAGGAGTTAGTCTTGGAGGTTTGAATGAGAGGAAAAACGCTTCCATGTGCCTAAGCCCACTGGACAAATGAGGAAGGATTTCCAGTGATAAGTTCCCTTTTGATTCCCACAGGGGGAACAAACAATCCAGCGAGCTTGGACCAAGAAGCAAAACCGAGTCATATCAACAGACTCTGCACAAAAACGATTGAACAATCCAGCGGAGGACGAAAGGGGGTCAAATCTGGCAGAAGGTCCTCCAGTAGAGAGGTAAAAAAAAGGTGCCTTTTTTGTCTGTAGTCTATTTTAGTAGGGGAAACCTCCCCAAAAAAGAGTTAGTTGGACAAAGGGCACTACTGGGGGACCTAGCCCATAGCTATAACTCAACCGAGTCATTTGAGAAGACTCAGTGGCACCCTCCCTCGGGGCTCCGGAAAATCGGATGCCACAAGCCAGCCATCGGAGCCCTCGATGTGTTTGGACGCCGAGCTTCTGAAGACGAGGAAGTTCAAGAGGTTCTCGAAGATTGAAAAGACCACCAGTATGAAGTCGAACCAATTCCAGCACCTGGTCATCATCATTGGTTGGTTGATGTTGGTTGGTTGATGTTGTTGATGTTGGTTGGTTGATGTTGGCTGGTTGGTTGATGTTGGCTGGTTGGTTGATGTTGGCTGGTTGGCTGGCTGGCTGGCTGGCTGGCTGGCTGGCTGGCTGGCTGGCTGGCTGGTTGGTTGGTTGGTTGGTAGGACAGGGCGACAGCCCCTCCACGGCTCACCTCCCTCCTGGCGGCACGCGGTCATCATCATCGTCATCGTCGTCATGCTTGATCGTGCTTGATCGCCGGTGGCACCATCCGTGCAAAACTATTGGACAATTGAACCAACGGACTTCCTTCGGTCCCTTTTCACCTTTCGGGGGGCGGTGCGTCCACCGAAACGGGGGAACCCCGCAAATTCGGGGGTGGGGGTCGCTTTGGGGCCCGTTGCCAAGGAATGATCAGTTCTAAACCACCCAGAGATTGTTTTAATCTCAAGCCCCGAACAAGCAAACTCCCATCCCGTTTCCGCATAGAACAAAATCCGGCATGGCTCCAAAAGCGAAGAGACCTCGCTCGCCAGAGACCGGTCGGTTTCAGCGGATCGCATCTTATGTTTGTTTTGGGCGGGGTACTTCCACTGGGGGTTTGTCTACCATGTCCTTCTGGAACTCCGAGCAGCTCCGAAAGGCTCCCTCAAGAAAGGCAAAGTTGGGATACCCCCAGCTCTCGTCCAGCTCGAAACAAAGAAGCCACCCCCAAAGGCTGACTTGCCCCAAGGGTCCCAGCAATATCCAGCAGCTAAAGGTTAACCTTTCGGGGCCATGACTAAACATGGCTAACATGGGCAAACCAAAAGGTCACTTTTCGATTCGGTCGATCCGGTTGGGGAAAAATGAGCACGGACGCCGGGGGTCGAAATGGGAAACTGGGCGCCGCTTTCGGAATCCAAGGCGCATCTCGCCGTTCCAAAAGAAGAAGAAACGATGTACTAAGAGCTTCAGGAAGAGCTCCTGAAGCTCCCCATTTCAGCATCTAAAGCCCGAGCTGACTTTTGGTTCTGACCAAACCCCGATGAAAGCAGGTAGAACCACCTACTAAATTGGTCAATGGTGGTTTGGGTGCTCATTTCGGTGTCTTTTTTGAGGCTCACCCGTTTTCCGTGGGTTTGTTTTAAAGGGAAACCAAAGGACATCACAAATCCAACTTTGGAGGGTAAATTAAAAACACACGTGGATCCCGATAACTCCCCCATAAAGGAGCCCAAATTTATGGGAAGTCCCGTTTCATGGGAAGTTTGAGGTCCTGGACCCATTTGGGTGCAAAGCTGTCCTGGACCTTGTGGACGTCACACAACGGCCACGTTTGAGGTTCCCAACTCTGAACCTTCGCCAGTTGAAGTTCCGACCCCGAGCTGACTTTCGTCAGAGCCGTTTTTCTCTTCAGGAGTTGCACCCCCAAACTGGGAGTAAACACGGGGTATTCTTTTCTGGGAACCGAGGGTTCAAATCCAAAGCCACAAGTCGAAAGCACCCAATGGTTACCTGGAGATTCATCTTTTGGAACCTCCTTTTAGTGATAAGTTTCCTTGCGGTGGGATGCTTGTCTTGCGTTGTTTCTTGTTTCTTGTCGGAACCCAAACTGCCCGAAGAAAAGCAACACCCAGGCGGATAGGGACGTTGAAACCCCACCCGCCAGAAAAAAGAAAACAATAACAACAACACGAAACCTAAGTTGCTTTTTGGAACTTGGAAACGATGTCCACGATTTGGCCTAGACTCAGTATGGCCATGGAGAAAGCCAGCCAGCCAGTAGTAAGGAGACAATACATGGGTCATGAAGGGGAAGTGCACGGAAATCGAGGCAACTTGGGGGGGAATGACGCTGCAATGCAAACGGGGAATACCAGGGAAACACAGAGGAAATGGAAGGGACCTGCAAGGGAAACGAACCGGAAATGAAGGGGGAATGAAGGGAAAACCAAGGGAAATGAAAGGCAATGAAGGAGAAATGAACGGAACTGAAGGGGGCATGAGTGGGAACTGAAGCAGAAATGAAAGGACAATGACAGGCAAAAAATCCGTAGGGTTTGGAGAGGGGGGAGACGAGAGAGAGAGCGAAGCAGCAAAAGGATGGATAAAGAGAGAGAGAGAGAGGTTTCCCATGGCTTCAAAGTGGAACGATCTCCTGCACCAGTAAAACCGGGCAGGGTGTATCAGTCTAGGGTCAACATTAACCCGGATTCCAGTTCCCAGTTTAGTAGGTAGTAGGCAACCACCAAATGTCCTTTTGGCTTGTCAAGGGTGGCAAGCCCTTGGTGATACTGTGGATGGACGAAATCCATTTCGCACCACCGTTCAGAAACCCTGGTTTCTGACTCGATTCCCCCTGTAAATACCAACGAACAGCGGTTTCCCCATGATTTCAAAGTGGTTCGAAATGGATTTCGTTCCACAGTATGGACGGGGGAAATCATTGGGTAAGGTTCCTTCCATTTGCTTTTTGGCCGCCTGGAGGGAACGAGACAAGATGTCCGGTAGTGAAATCGACTCCCTTCACAAACCAAGAGGGACAATGCAATAAAAAAACAAAACATTCTTTTCAGCCGCTGGACGCCTTGGTTACCTCCAAAACCAAAAGCCCAATGTTCATTCGGCAAAGGGGTGAACCCCCCAATAAGCTGCAGTTTGATTTTAACCTGGGGTCATGAAGGGTTGCCTGCACTGGCCGGTTTTAAACCCGTCGGCTTCCCATCCCATTCGGTCCACCACGTAGAAGGAGGCCAACAACACCTCGGCCACCTTCACACTGGCCTGGCCCACACGCGGGCTCCGCGGCGATTCGCCGGCGATGCGCCGATGCGCCGATCGGGGGGGGGGGGGTGAAGTTCCATGGAGCGACCGATCTTGCGGCTTGCAACATCCTTTTTCAGTTCTGGACTTGGGCTCGTCTCTCTTTTTTTTTGAGCTGGCGCCGCATCTTTGGTACCCCGTTTTTGGAACATCCTTTCTCAGGGGTTCCATCTTACCCCGTTTAGAGGAGCCTGGCAGTCGCTGGCCCCCCATTGGAAGGTGCTTGATTCGGGCGGAATCGAAGACACACCCAGCCACTTTGAGCTTATGTTCACTACCCAAGAGAGCCGCAAACGGACTTCAGGTGAGTCACTGGCTCAAAACCTGGTACACAAATGCTGAACCCAGAACCATGCAAAGAAGTAGAAAGGCGGAATTCCGCAACTATTTCCGGCTGGGACTGCCCCTTACTAACCTTCATCTACCCGGGTTTTGATTGTGGCTCAGCTCTGGCCGCAGTTGGAGCAAACCACTGCTCGTGCTTCTCGTTTCGAATTTTCGCCAACTCTGCGCCCGCGCAACCTCGGATCTGCACCAGTTGCTGGTTGCTGGCTTGTCCCAATTACGTGGGTGCTATCTAGCGTGGAGGTTAAACCATCTGCCCGGGCGATCCTTGGTTTACTCGAGATGCAAGGACTCATACTGTGGATGGACAAAATGTTGCACCACCTAAGCCCTGGAATGAACAAACACTGGCTTCCCATGGTAGTTTCAGAGTGCTGCGAGCCATGGTCAAGATTGCTTGCTCCCCATCCAAGAGGACGTGGGAAATGAACCGCTTCAGGGTTCCAGACATATAGCCCGGAAGCATCTTTCAGAAAGTGACCCTCCAAATCAGCTGTTCAAACAAAAGTCGCTTCACATGGACTGCTATGGAAAACTCTTTGGGAGATCCACCAACGACTTGGATTCCGGTGTCCAACAGATTCCCGACTTCAACAGGCTCCTTGAAGGACTTTAGTCCAAAACCAACACCTGATTTACAAAGGATTCCGTAAAATCTGCTGGTATTTGGGCGATTCTGTGGATGGATGAGATCTTCGGACCACTTTGAAGCTTTGGTTGAAACCAGACCGTTTGTTGCTATTTACAGGCAGAATCGAGTCAGAAACCAGGGTTTCTGAACGGTGGTGCGTTGGATGGAATTCGCATCCGTCCACACAACTCACTTCCTGAGTGGATTGGTCAGAAAAAGTAACCAACCTCTGTTGTTTACCACTTAAATGGCAACCAAGCCCAAAAAGTAGGTGCTCTTCCAAAAGTGGGCCGAATCCCCACCAAAAGGGGAGCCCCCCCTTCTCATCAAAAGGGCAACCAAACTCAAAACGTGACTACCCTCTCTCCCACTAACACTGCACCTGTGAGGCTAGAAGCTCAGCTTCCTCTTGGAGGGATCCCCTGTCAAGTGCCCAGGGTAAACTCCAACCGGAACTCACCGGCCTCCATGCTGAAGGGCGAGTCGATGTTCTTCATCTCCAGGTCTGTGGTGTAGAAGATGAAGAGCGCGTTCAGCAAGATCACGGCGCCGGACACCATGCCGAAGCCTGTGCTCTGCCTCAAGCGGCCGTCTTTGGGGCTTGGGTTCCGAAGGTGGGGCTTGGGGGCTTTGGGGGGGGGTCGCGTCTCCCAAAGCAAAGGACGGGAGCCCACCGTGTCCAAGCCCAAAAGGTGACTGACGTCGAGCTCAGGAAGTGAGTCAATAGATCTTCTGAATGATGAAGATTTCAACGTTCCCGCTGGCACAGGAGCTCCTAGCGGCCGTTCAAAAAAGGGTTCCCGCTAAGATACAAACATCTCTCTCTCTCTCTCCTCTCCTTTTTGGGAGTGGGGGCGATTTTTGGATTGATGTTAAAGGGAAAGCACCCAGCTTGAATCCTGGTTCCCTATTTTGTGACAAACCCATATTTATCCAGTGGCCTTGGGAAAAAAGAGCTGGTACTTTACTTTCTGGTCTTTGATTTTAAGGGGCCCGCCTGGGATGTGGGTGCCCCTCTGATTAAACATCAGAAGGAAGCTCACCCTAACTTGGCCCAACAGTTGACGCGGGCCAAACCGAGATCAAACTGACAAAACCACCTAAGGGTCTGGACAAACTCAATCGACAAGCCCAATTGAAGCATCAGAAATCCCTTCGAAGGGCTTTCGGAACCTGACGAAAACAAAAGCTTTTTTTCTAAGCACGCAGGTCGTCGAAGGGCTGATTCATTGAAGCGCATTCCTCCAAATAAGCCCTAAATGGTGGTTTAAAGGAATTCCCCCAACGTACTTGTTAGGACCTCAGTTGAGTGGATTGGCAACAACAAGCCGATGAATAGGAAAACAAAACCACCAGAAGTAATTTGGAGAACCCCACGTTCATGTTCTTTAAGAGAAATCTTTAAAAATAAAAAAAATAAAACCTACGGGCTTGAGGGCATATTTGGGCTCGCTTCCCCCTCCCCACTCCCTCCCAATTCTTTAAGAGAAACTTTGAAGAAAACACACACCTGCCTCCCTTTCCCCTCCCCCCAACTCCCACTGTCATGTTCTTTGAAAGAGAAGCTTCAACGAAAAGCACAACACCTTTTTGGAGAACCCCACGTTCATGTTCTTTAAGAGAAATCTTTAAAAATAAAAAAATAAAACCTACGGGCTTGAGGGCATATTTGGGCTCGCTTCCCCCTCCCCACTCCCTCCCAATTCTTTAAGAGAAACTTTGAAGAAAACACACACCTGCCTCCCTTTCCCCTCCCCCCAACTCCCACTGTCATGTTCTTTGAAAGAGAAGCTTCAACGAAAAGCACAACACCTTTTTGGCCATGTCTCCAAGTTCAAGAGCTCGGACCGCAGGTTTTGGTCTTTCCACTTCCCACGCCGTGGCGAAGTCTATTTCTGAGCCACTGCCATTTCACAGAGAAACCAAACCAAAGAAAATCCAAACCACCTAGATAGCCAAGTTGCGATCGCTTTTTTCCAGTCACTGTTGCTTTTTTTGGATGGTAAAGCTCATGGAAAAAAAGGCAATCGCACCTGGCGATCCGGGCACTCATTCAAAAACCGCTCTGAGGGCTTCAGCCCATTCTGAGGCCTCCGAACCTGGGCATCCCCCCGCCACTAGACACTAAGAGGCTAGAAGGCGAAGGAACCGGATGGCTGGGAGCCCCCAAACGGAACGTCCAACAAAAAGAAGAAGAGGAACAACAAAAAACAAGAACAACAATAATAACATATTTGTTTAAACGTCCCCGACTCCATCTTCATGCGAGCTTCACCAAGCCCAAGAGCTCGAGATACGCAGGTTTTGGTCTTTGGCTAGCCATTTCTCATGCCATTTCTGAGGCTCGCCATTTCTTTTAGTCCGAGCTTCACCAGGCGATGTAGCCGGCCGTGGCGTTGGGGCTCCTCCAAGGCCAGGCACTTCTCCCAGGACATGAGGAGCCAGACGAAGCAGCGGGAGACGTGCCCGGCGCAGCAGGACCGGTGCCGCCCAGAGGTGAAGTGGGTCCGGATCAGCGCCGCGAGGGTATTCCTCAGCATCGGTCCTTGGTGAGTTCGAGAACCTCGAGTGAAAGGCAAACTTTGGGGTGGCTCAAGATTCAAGCGCTGGGGTCACGCAGGTTTTTTGTCCTGACTGGCTGAGTGGATGGCCCAAAAAAGTTCAAACTTTATATTTACCAATAAAATGGTCTTTCCGCGGAGTTTAAAGTTCATGACCTCAGGAAGTGAGGCTTGGGTGACGCAGGTTTTTGTCGTCTTTGTTTCCATTTACCAGGGGGCCATTTTGGGTACGTACATTTTTCTGAGCCGCTGCCAAATGGGTCTCGCTTTGTTTAGGAGATTTGGACACCCGAAATGGGGGGCTCCTGTCTGTTTCCCTTTCAACGAAACACCAAGAACAGCTAGCCTCAAGAAAAGACACAAACTCCAAACGAAGGAAACCCAAAAGGACAAAAAGCGGATTCCACACGTCTCAAAGGGTTTTTCTCAAAGCGGATTCCTGTGCGCTGGAGTCGGCTTTCCGGAAAACCGAGAAAAAACAAAAAAACATTTTCTTGGTTGACGTTGGAAGGGGAGCCAAAATTTAATTTTTAGCAGGTAAGTGGGGATTTCCCACTAAACCACAACAAGCAAAAATGTAAAATGTTTCCCAACGACAACCATGTTTTTGGGGCCATTGTTCGAGAAATTCTCCACTTGAGCCTATGCGTCTTTCCTTGCCGTCAATCCCGTTGATGGAGTAGTGGTGGTGATGCATGTCACCATTCTCCTGCTTCCATGCCTCAGAAGAGCCAACCACGTAAAAGCACGGGCGGGTTCCAGCGAATCGGAGCTTCTTGGGGGCTTCTCTTTTTTAGGGCTCCCCCTCAATGATGGTTCATTTGATTTTTCCATGGGCTCCCCCTCAATGATGGTTCTTTTGGTTTTTCCATGGGCTCCCCCTCAACGATGGTGGCTCCTTTGGTTTTCCATTCACAGCAACAAACAAGGGCCGCCCTAAAGACATCAGTTGTCCCCGTCCGCGGACAAACAGGAGGGCAAGCCATGACTTTAGGGAATGCGGCAAAGAAGTTGAAGGTGGGAATCATGAACTTCTACCCTTGTCATTTGAGCGACTCTAGAAACCCTCCAATCAATCCCTACTGTGGATGGTTGAAATCGAAATCCATTTCGCAGCACTTTGAAACCATAGGACATCATTGTGAGTTGAGGTTTACAAGGGAATCATGATTCCAGGGTTTCTCAGGTGGTGCAGAATTTCGTCCATCCACGGTATGTCGTACACAACTTTTGCTTGGGATGTAAAGGGGGGTTTTGAGAGCTGCTCATTTGATTTAAGGCCAATCCGTCCGCGAATGAATTTTAGGCAAGGGCTGGACTCCACTTAGCTCAACTTCTTGGCACGGTGACTGATTTATTTGTTTCACGGGACACACCACAAATTGACCGGGTGGAATCCCTCGGGTCGGAAAGGCGGAACCCCATGCCCCCCCCTTCAAACACACCCTCACTCAGCTGGGATTTGGAAAAAAATAGTTGGGTTTCGCTGACAAATGGATGGAATAAAACCCATCTAAACCAGTGGAACCCATCTATTTTTAACCAAACTAACCGATCAAATGGACGCTTGACAATTGTTGTTTTCCCGTTGGTGTTTCTGCTCCACCAAAAAGGGAAGCTAAAAAAAAACAAACGAGCCCGCCCAGTTTGGTTTTGGACACCCATGGAGTGGAAAAGTTCACACCTTGCGACTGAGCCGCTTTGGAGGACAGCGACTCTTGTCCCTTGTCTTCAGTGACCTCGCTCTTCGCTTCGCTCTTGGATCCATCCTTGCTGTCCTTCTTCTTTTTGCCATCGAAGCGTGGCAGGAAGGTTGGCAGCTTCCTCACTCAAGCACTAGCTTAGAAAACGGTTTGGCTGTGGCTTTTGTGGATGCATCCCTGTAAGCCGTTGTCTAGAATTAGTGGCAAACCAACCAACCTGGTTGGGTCAAACATCATGAGCGAGACCTAAGGCTTCTTCAAAACGTGACCCCGCAGAGCTCCCACTTAAGCATCACCCCGCCCCACAAAACGGAATTCAGATAGGTGATGGGGATTTCCGTCCAGCATCAGCGTTTGTCTTCAACCCGAAAAGGATGTCCCACCCGACCCCCTACTAATAGATCCCCCCCACACTAAGTGGGTTCCGTTGTGTTTTCTCAATATTGGGAAGCCTGACCTAGAGAGGGGTGATGTCCTTGTGGTCCCCTTTTGAAATGTCTTCCCACTTTGTGGTGTTTTCCTCGTGGCTTCTTTCTTTAAACTGACCAAACTGGGGTATCCACCAAAAAAGATACACCAAAAAAAACAATGGGCCAGTTAAAACAGCACCCAAATACCAGCTGATTTAGAGGAACCCTTGTAGAGCATGTTGGATGCATCCTTTTTTGAGGGGTTCTCCAAATTGCTTGGGGGGGGGTTGTGCCAACAAGCAAGCAAGGAAGCAAGCAAGCCAACAAACAACAACCTAACCATGTCTCACAACCACAACAAGCACCACCACCACCACCAGAAACAAGAAACACCACTCCGAGCAAGAACAACAAGAAGAACACCACAACCACACAAAACTCACCCAGAAACAAAGGCCGCATCTCCGGGCAACGCGTCTCCGACGCCTTTGGTGTCATCTCGCGTTTTTCCGTCCGAGGGTCGAGGCATCTCCACTAACGCTGTCATCCACGTCGAGGCAGTCGGGGTCGGAGGTGGCCTTTGAGTTCACCTGGGCGACCTCGAAACAGGAAGCGGCTAGGTTGACTTGGCGAGGTGGTCCAGATTTGAGGTTAGAATAAGGGCACCACCTTTTTTCTGTATTGTTGCTTTTAGTAGGGGTAGTAGGGGAACCCTCCCCCAAAAAAGTTGGTAAAAGGGCACTACTGGGGGACCTAGTTGGGGGTGGAGGGGGTCTCAAAATGGGGTGGGGTGGTGGGGTGGGGTTGCGAGGTGGGCGGTGGGGGTAGGGTGAGGTGGTGTGGACGCCGGGGTGGTGCGGGGGGGGGGGGACCCCCCCGCAACTGGTGGCTTGCTTTCCTTTGGCATGCTTTTGAAAGGCTTACCCCTTAAAACTCCCAGCGCCCTGGGGAAGCTAATCTTTTACAGACATATAGCCCATGCTACCCAAAAAGTTGAGAAAAGTTTCGTGTTTTTCAGAGGTAAGAAGGTGCCCATGCCTCAAAACAAGGGAGGAACCACCACCCAAAGGAGGGCGGAAGACATTTTTTGGGGTCGAGGACGCGGGCGGCGGCTTTCGCAGCCCTTCTCGGGACTTGATTCGCATGGTCGAAATGCCGCCATGACTTGGATGTAGGCGACCACTGTGTGGTGGTCCAATCAGAACTCGGGCCCCTTTAAAGGGAAACCACATCTCCGTTGTGAAAGGTGACCCTGGGAAAAAAAGGGAACCCTTGTTGGGGCTTGGACCATTTTTGGTGGGGCAGCCGCCAAAAAAAGGGGAAAGAAGGGTGCCACTGAACAACTGAGACATGAATTGTCCAAACCAGAGCATGAAGTTGACCCAACGCCGCTTTAGGGCAAGACCATCCTCCATTTGCTGAAGTCCCCTGCTAGAATGAATAGTGCTGTCCTTTAATTCAACGGGGGAAACTATAATAACAACATCAATAATAATAATAAGAACACTAATGATAAACAATGATCATGACAATGAATAGTAGTAAGAGTGATAATAGGAATGATAATAATAAATAACTATAGTAGAAACAATAACAAATAACTAATCGTAATAGTAGTCGTAATAACAAAAAACGATTAGAACTAGTGAGAATAAACTTACGCTCCCACTTCTGTGATTGGAGACGTCAGCGTGTTAAAGGCCTTCCGTGTTGCAGCAAGTGGTTGCAGAAGTGCGCAACCTCGATCAACACATGGCTGTGATGTGCTTCAAAGACATCAACTAACATCATTATCAGTATCATTTGTGGTACCATACAGCCGAAAAGGAGAGGCCAACATAGGAATGATAAGGGGAACACACGATTGAAACTCTTTGGTGTAACAGAGATAATATTCTAAACGATCGATGGATGCACCATCTTCAAAAGAACAACCATTTGTTTAGATTCGATATATTTCCGCGCAAGCAAACACGCAAGCAAGCAAGAAAACAAAGACAGCTAGCAAGGAACAGATTTCGGTGTGTCTCAAAATCTGGCTCCAGGATGAATAAACTCCATGATTCAGTTGTTGGGGCGTCCCCAGTTTTAGTCGGGGTTCAATCTTCATAAGCAGGGGTTCGTCAATCCGCTCAGTTCGTTGCTTTCACCCTGCCCAAACATAGGTGTCTCGTCCTTTTTTAGGAATCAGACTCACTACAATGGCTTCGGTTTTCAACTTTTGGTTCCCTCTGAACATGTACCAACCCAAAAGACATTGACAGGCCCCCAACGATCTCATTAAAACTTGCTGGTTCTCAGCAGGGAATCAGAAATTTGGAATGGACCCCACGAACAACCATCCCATCCCAGTTGGTTTTTCCCGTATTCGGGAATCATCCCAGTTGGCTTTTCCCTTCTTCGGGTCATTCCAACTAAAACTGGGGATCATTCCCAAACCAAAACCGGAACTCCAAACCTATCGCAGCATAAATCAAACTCCCCCGGGCCTCTCCAACCAAAAACGCTTGGATTTGTCTCATTCAACCAAACCAAAACCGGCATTAACCTCGCACCAACCAATCCAAATTCCCCCCCCCCCGCATACCCCCGCTCCAACCGCTGTCGCCTGCACGGCCTGGAGCCTCTGAAGCTCGGCTTTCAGCTTCAAGAGCATGGCTTCCTCGTGGAAGGCCTTGCTCAGGAGGTCCTGGGAAGTGCGTTTTGTGTTTCGTTTTTGCTTTTTTAACAACCAAAACAAAACCAAAACAAACACGCGGAAACAAAAACACGCGGCGACACCCGCATTTCTTTTTGTTGCATGTCTGACATGAAGGGAATTGGAGCCTTGGCCGATTACGGACAGAAGCTACGGCTTGCCAAAAACTCACGGTGTGCCATTGAAGACACTATGGCTCACTCATGGCGCACTCAGGTGGAAAAGCCCTCAGGGTTTTAGTAGATGGAATGCCCGTGTGTTGGGCCGATGGCGCAACCAACACCTCAGACACGTCAGACACGTCAGACGCGTCAGACACGTCAGACACGTCAGACACGTCAGACACGTCGCAAGCACTTGCTTTGGGCCAAGGTGATCATTGATTCACGAATCGAGGTGCACTTCAACCCCTCTCCGAGAGTTGAGGGCTGCACATCTGCAACCCAGGACTCAAGGGACTCACGGGGTTCAAACCACCTAAAAAAACCATGGGGGTTCATATAACCACCATAGGTGTCCTTTTAGGGCAAATAGATGGCCCTGGTAGAGGACTAAACCACCAGGTAAACGAGGAATCGCCATCTATTTTTCTACCAAAACAACCAAAAAGGACACCTATGATAACCAGCATTATTTGCCTGATTGTCGTCATCTAAATTGGGTCCTTGCCTTTGTTTTCATCAGGTTGAACCCCAGGGGCTCTTTGTCAGAGATGATTGGGACATCCTGGCACCTTGATGAAGGTTTTTGCTCAGACCCCCCTTCCCCAAAGAAAAGAAATATCGAGATATGTGTTGGTCTTGCCATTGCAAACACATGGCGAAGACCCGCTTGAGCACTTCAACCCCTTCTTATGCGCTTTATGACATGGCTTCCCTTGATAGGGGTGAGCAAAAGACTTTGTGCTTTGCAACCACCCACAAACAGAAGCAGCACATAAGCAGCCAACAAACCAAGCACTCAACCAGAACATGCCAAGACGACCGATAAGGTTCCATTTGGGGGTCCATGAGCTACGGTCAACATGACGCACCTATCGCGTTTCCCCGTAAAAAAAAGGCGCTCGGTTTTTGCGGTCGAAAGTTAGCGAGCACACCATTGCCCGCCCCAAGACCGTAAAGAATTCCAGACAATTTGACCGAATCCAACGGAACCCATCTGGGTCTTTTCTAGCCACCAAAATGGCGGGTGTTTCCGTTTGGTTTCCCTTTAAAATCCACAAACAAATGGGGCATCCTCAGAAGCGACACTCCCATTTTGCAGGCAACCCGCGTCCTCATGAGCACCCTGGCATTGCTTCAGCACACCCAACACATCTTCCATAGCTGAGCTGAGAGCCGTTCGCGCGGGGGATCTTTCACCGAGACTCACGCTTGTTTTCATTTTTTTTGGGTGACATGCTTGAACCTGGTGAGAAAGTGGATGCGATGTTTCCTATGATTGTTGCCCGCCGGGGATTTTTGCCCGCCCTCTGGTCCTTTCTGAGCCGGACAGAGGCGGGCGAAGCTTGGGAAAGCAAATGCGAAGGGCCGCGGGAAGGCCCAGGGAGTCGTCCGACTGCAGTGGAGAAGGGGGCACCACGGGTATCCTTTGGTCATCTTTTTAAGAAGGAGCCCCCTCAGAAGAGAAACAGGGCATTGGACTTGCGAATCTTCTGAAGCGTTCAAAGGGACGAAGCTTCAAAATGTGTTTCTTCCTTCCGCCTTTGCGCCTGCAGAAGAGGTGGGCTCCGCTCGCTCCAATTGAGGGAGGTGGGGTCTTGAGCAATGTGGTGGAACTACCAAGAAAGAGAGCCCTCACGGCCATGATGTGTTGGCACTTGATGATAAACAAAGGGCATGAAAGAGATTCGTTCCTTCCGCCAGGCGAGCCAACATGCACACAACCCCAACACTTCAGTCAGAAACAAAGACTGCGACGATTCGGGGGATCAACCTGCAGTCGCCCCTTCCGGGATCCGGAAAGGAAGATTTACCTAGCCGGTTCGAGGGATGCTCCACGCCTGCCGAGTATGACTACATTTACATGCATTTTGAAACCGATACATACGGATACTATGCAATCTAACACACAAAACATGTGATTCTATATGTATATGCATACTGAGGATGTACGGTGTACGAAATCCATTTCGCACCACCTAAGAAACCCTGGAATGATTAGATTCCCCTGTAAATACCATCAAACAGCGGTTTGCCCATGATCTCAAAGTGGTGCGAAATGGATTTCGTTCATCAACAGTATGTACCCGTGCCTGACACATGTGGCCATGGGTCAAAATCCCGTACCCCCAGCCAACATCACAATCCCCACTAAAATAGGTTCTACGTAAAATGGGTGGCGAATTCACCTACCCCAAAATGGTGCCATTGGTTTTGACCAGCAGTATGTTGTTGGTGTGGGGGCCAACAAAAATCTAGCAAACAAAATCCCTAGAACCAGTGGGTATCTGGAGGGGGTACACGTGCCTGCCACATCTTGGCTGGAAAAAAAACCACCGGCAAACAATATATCTCTTTCTTGCCTAGTGAGTGGAAAACAACAAGGGCACCAATTCCAAAAAAGCGAGAACAAAAAAAAAGGCAAAAGGGGGGAGCTCATTCTGGGGGGCCAGCCACATCGCCCCTGCCAGCCACGCTTCGCCGGAGCCCCCGGAACCGGGCCGAGGCGCCCAGGAAGCCGCTGCCGAGCTTTGGGTCGAAGAGGATGGGCCTGGCAAAACGCCGAGCCCCAAGAAGCTCGGTGGCGAACTCTGCGAAGCCCGGCTAAAAGTGGCTAACTTTTGGTGGTTTAATTCGGAAAACCCATTGGTTGGATCAAAAAGTTGTTCAGTCCTAACAGCCCTTGGCAAGATGCAACAAAGGAAACACATGGGCCATGGGTCAAACGCCAAATCGTACCCTGTGAACATCCCCTAGATCGCCAAGTTTTCTGTTTTAGATGGTAGATCGCCAAGTGGCGATCAGTTTTCTTCAGTCGCCGTTGCTGGGTTTTGGGGTAAAGTGGACGGAAAAAAGCGAGCGCAACTGGTGATCCAGGCAGTTCAAACACATCAGTTCTTGGTTGCTTTCTGCGAAGCCCTGCTAAACGTGACTAACTTTTAGTGGTTTAATTCCGAAAACCCATTAGTCGGCAAAAAGCTGAAGTCAACTAACATCCAAGCAAAATGCACCAAAGAAATACATCAGCTCCAGTTGCTTCAGTTGCCTGGAAAAAGCAAACCCATATTTCCAGTAGAGATCAACTCCTTTTAAAACCATTGGGGGGAAAGCAAACATATGAAGATTAAATGAAGGACTTCAAAACATACCAAAACAAGCGAAGCCAAACCAACATGTGGCTCGCTCAAGAGGCAACTGCCTTGAAACCTTGACGTTGTTTTGACCGACGCTAGCGGGTTTCGGCGGGTCACCTGGTTTCGACCTTCTGCAAAAAACTCCGAGTAATTTGGGTAGACTCAACCGCTTCCACTGGCTACTTCCCTTTTGCTTAGAATCTCCAATTCTGAGGTCCCCTGCCATGTTCCTAAACAGATCTTCGATCGCTAGCTCCCTTTGTCCCGCGAGCGAGCCCTCACCAACCAGCAGCCAGGGTCTTGAGCCCTTACCAACTAGCAGCCAGGGTTCCCCACAAAAGGTATCCGGGTGCGTCGCTTTTTGACGGTATCTGGATCGGCAGGTGCGATCGCTTTTTTCCATCCACGTTGTATACCCTAAAAACCAGCAACAGTGACCGAACAACAAACCAGCAAAGTATACTTTGTTTTTCCGTGGTTTTGAAGGGACACCAAAGCGAGAACCACTCATTTTCACACACAGCCAGTTCAAGGCATCTTTGAATCGGTCAAACAAGCCTCGTCAAAAGGACCCCAATTCAGAGTGGTGCGGCCTGTTCAAGGAGCCTCAAGTGGTGAGTTTTGATAGCGCTCCCTCTAGTGGACATTGCTTAGGCTTCACGTGCACCACTTGTGAGGTGGTTCCCTGGTAAAAAAAATAAAAAAGTAAAATAAAAAATTGCCATTCTCAACTCTGCTAGAGGTCGATTGCTCCCAACACGACGAACCCATCTCCAAGAACAAGCACACACCCATTAGTATGGTCCGGACTTCCACACTGACTGGAGGCTTTCTGGAGCCAATTTCCTCCCTTCTGCTTGGAGGGTAGCCACGCTTTAGCCGAGCAGCCCGTCTTTTTTATGCCGTTCTGCAACCAAAGGACTTGGATCTTTAGGTCCCGTTTGGAACTGACCCAAAGGCTACGAAAGGGTAAGGTCGATTGGGGAACAGAGACGCTTGTTCCAACAAGCTCCACTTTGCTTTCCCAAAAAGAGGCCCATGTGCTCTACCCAGAGGCTCCTGGGGCTTTTGGAAGACCCCTCCATTAGACACCCCGGAGGTGGTTGGGGGTCCCAAAAACAAGTTGTTTGAAGGCCCTAAATCAATCGGGAGACTCTGGGTACCCAATTTTGCAAACTCCCCCTTCGCTTTCGGCTTTCCAATCCTCTCAGGAAAGCGACTCCGCATGAAGCGCGACAACGGCAGCGGCCGTTGTCGGCCTCGGCCGTTGCAGAAGCCCTGCACTCAACAGGCGAATTGCTTTGAACCGTCTGAGGAATATCCTTCGACACGACTTTTGTGTTCGAAACAACTGAGAACAAGTTCGGCCCGGAAACCTATTCGCTGCTCCCCCTGAGCCGGAAGTGGTGTCTAGCTACTTGTTCCTCTGGGCTGTTCCTCTGGGCTGTTCCTCCTTGGGTGCTGTAGATCCCCGAGCAAAAAGTTTAACTTGTTGCAGGTTAGCAGGAAATACGAGGAATATCCCAAAAGTTCAAGTCTAAAGATCCAACCCAATAGCAGTAGAGCGCCTCGGTCATGTTTTTGATGGCTCACAAATCTGGAATTGATTCATGTCCAACACCCCGCACCAGTCCCATCGAACATCCCCTTGGCATGAATCAGCCCGGCGGATTTACAACTTGCAAGCAGGTAGCAAGGAAAACTCCTGCTGACTATCTCGATTGCCCAAAGGACCTGGCAATAAAAGGTTCACCGTTTAGGGGGCCATGACTAAACAAGGCGAAACAAAGGAAAAACCGAAAGGTCAAAAGATTGGTTTTGGACAACTCAGCTGTCGTTGCAACGTTTGGGCAATCGCTTCACGAGCATGACACATCATGAAACCTGATGAAAACTGGCGCCAGATTCCTTCACAAATGGAACGGTGACATTTGGCAACCGTTGATTGGGAAGGACAACTCTTCCGACCTAGAAACCAGCTTGTCACAGCATCGCAGTCCAGTTGACCCCAGATTGATTTTTCCCGCCCTTTTCATAGGTTTTTCTTTTAAGTCTGGAGGATACTAATCAGGGGTAATTCCCCTTTTAGAAAGGACACCTACTTTCTTGAGGGGTTGCTCTGACCAGGGTCCTTCCCTTGGATAAATCCGAGGTTGGCATTACTCCTCTACTTTTACCCACCCTGTGACGTCAAGGAAAATCTGGGCTGCCCGTTTTCAGATCCCCCGCTAGAAGTTTAACTTTTGGGTCAAATGGAAACTACCACTAAACACCAAAAGGCTAAAGAGCTCAGGAAATGGCTGGGGAGAGTCAACAAAAAATTGGGCCGAGAACCCCGTGCAGGCTGAAGACCCAGGCCGGACGAGCCGCCAGAGTCAGCGCCGTCATCCACCTGGCACCATGTTGGGTGCACCGAAGTGGCGCAAGAAGCATCTAGATAGCCAAGTTGCTGCTTTTGTCAGTCACTGTTGCTGGTTTTTGGGGTAAGGTGGATGGAAAAAAGTTGCAACTGGAGATCCAGGACCCCTCCCCCGCACGGTCGTCAGGCTTCATGTTGGTGGACCGAAGGGTACTTGCCGCTGAGGATTCCCCAACGTTCCGTTCGCTCAATATCTTTTCCTTCATGGAGCGCATAGATGGATGATGATGAATAGAGGATTCGCAAGTTGGAGAAGTAAAGGGATGTGGGAATATCACCTGGGGGGGGTGAGAGGAGGGAGAGAGCCCAAATAAGGCCCTACTCCTGAATACGGCCTTATTTGGGGCTTACTTGAGCTCCCTCCCAATGAGAATCAGAAATTACCTGGTACTAGAGGAAGGGCATTCGATTGCTCACTTGCTGAGTGGATGGCCCAAAAAAAGTCTAAACTTCATATTTACCACTAAACTGGTCTTCCCAAAAAGTTTAAAGTTCATGAACTCAGGAAGTGAGATCGTAGCTTTGTGGCACCTTCTCTCTGGAAACACCAACCTTTGCCTTCCCAGCCCGCTACCTCGCTACAAGCTTAGCAGGCTTACACCTAAACCCCGGGGTTCAAACCGCCATGAAAAACCAATGGGGGTTCATATAACCACCGTTATTTACCTAAGTGGCTGTGGCTCAAAAAACCGGTACCAAAATTGAACCCTGGCAAGTGGAAACATGGACCAAAACCTGCGTAACCCCTCCAGTTTAATTTTGAGCCACAGCCAAGTGTCATCATCCAAATTGGGTCAACCCTTCGTTGAGTTGGGGGTTAAACCCTAGGTAGGGTAAAGCCAAACACCAGGAACAAACAACCTGACGGAACTCTTGCCGCATGCGCAACGCAACCGCCACGGCTTGTCGCGCAAGAGCCAAACACTTTAACACACATCGGTCCCCCGAACTCGAGTCCCCATGACCCTTAACAGATAGGTCCATGACTCCATGACCGCTGAATTTTGGGTAGTGAACCCCCATTTTTTAGGGGTCATGGAGACTCCAGGTAGACCA